>JAOPTO010001613.1:670442-911142 GCA_033822845.1 Tetrapedia diversipes | reverse complement strand
AAAAAAAAGAAGGATAATTGAAATTCATGGAAAACTAGTTCGAAAGTTGAACATAAATTTTTTATTCGCGAGATAAAGATGGAAAATTGTATTTAGACGATCGGGTGAACGGAACAGAGCCTTGAAATTTCTGAGAAAATAGTTTTCGCCAGGTAAAAAATACGTGATGTCTCGTGTACAGGTCTTACGTGACTCGCTGCAACCGTATGCTTCATTTACGCCGTTTAATCCCGCTTGAATTTACTTTCTCCCGTTTTTCGTTCCATTCTGACTGTGGAAACCATATTACTCCGATTTTTATCGTAAGTAGAGCTGAATCTTCAGAGATGCTCTAGTTATCACGCGTTACTGAATATCCTTATATATTTCCAATATCATTTCGATTACACGATATATCAACGACCCAATTAAAATTGATCCGGGTTGGTAAAAAACAGCATAATTCAGAAGCCATGAAAACCATTATTAAATTCTAAGTGTTACAATGTGTACTTTGGACATTCTGTATAATTTTGCATACTGTGTGAATTATATCCTGCATTGCTTTTTCAATATTAAAATTTCCCATAAATAAACATCCACAGTCAATTCATGATGTTACTTAAATGAGCTGTAAATCATAATTAGGAAGCCAAAAAAACCATTATTAAATTCTAAGTGTTGCAATGTGTTCTTTGGACATTCTGTATAATTTTGCATACTGTGTGAATTATATCCTGCATTGCTTTTTCAATATTAAAATTTCCTATAAAGAAACAACAACTGTCAATTCATGGTGTTACTTAAATGAACTGTAAACTCAACTTTTTTGAAAACAGAATTAATCCACAGAAATTACCATTGTCCTACGTGTTTCCAGCAAACATTCTAACCTCCCTGGCTCAACACTGACCGTGTACCTTATAACAGGACCACGTGAGCGAATAAGCATAATCGAGAGGACGATCAGTTAACCAAGTATCTAATAGTGGGTGGTATCCACGCAGAAAACGCTCGAGTCAGCATTACGGGCTGGTTCGACGCTCGCCTCGATGTTATGGGAACGATAGAATCTATATCGTACATCAGCCTCGAACTTTCACTTTCGCATATACAACTGACAACACGACACGCGCGCACGTACACACACGTTCAGGCCATTCACGCACACCTACGCGCTTCCCTCCAGTCACAGCTCGAGGGTATAACAAGATTTGTAGCTGAACAATTAGTGACCGATTTGAACTGATCGTTCTTCTATCCCCTATTTTAGTATCGATTAATTTCTGTTGTACAATCTTCTTCCGTTCGCCATATTTTAACAAGAAACCGATAAATAAATATCAATAAATATTAATTAGTGATATTTATGAGCCTGTTAATCCATAATACGGTGATGTCGAGCGAATGAAATTTATTAACGTATAAATTACTTTCAGTAGTACCTAATATAATTTCTTCGTAACGAGCAGATACATATTTAAACAGAGATTATGAAAGATTAACCTCCGAATCCTTAGTGATCTCTAAATACCTTTAACTCTCGAATAAGAGTTCCAATTTTCGATTCATGACATCATTCACAACTTCCGTGTCCTATAGTACGCAAATAAATTCACAGCCCCCCGCTCGCCAAAATTATGAACAATTAACTTTAAAATCTTTAAAGATCTCTAAATATCCTTAACGCTCGAATAACACTTCCAATTTTCGATTCATAGTATTATTCACAACCTGAGTGTCCTATCGTACGCAAATAAATTCATAGCCTCCCTCCCCCGCCCTACCCCTCGCAGTCACCTTCCTAGGGAAAGGGTTCAACCGCCAATGGCTCGACTGTTGTTCAGAGCCTTAACACTTAACCAACCGAATGGTGTGATCTCCCATTCTTTCCTCTGCCATTGATTCTATTTACTTTTGTTATTAGTTAGTCTTGAACTGGAGTTGAATTTATTAAAAACTGTACCTCGAAAGAGCAGAAAATGCATTTGATAAACTGTGAACAACACTAGTAGTCAAGTCTAACTAATAACAAAAGTAAATAGCATCAATGTCAGAGGAAAGAATGGGATGTCTCCCCATTCGATTGGCTAAATGTTAACGCTCAACTTGAAAAACGCGTCGACCCGAATCCCCAGATCTCGTACGAGTTCCATTGTTCCATGAATCCACGGCGAAGCAAACTGTCCCCGAACTATACGCGTGTTCCCGTGACCAACGACACGTCGATTCGGGGTTAGGTTCGACAAGCCCCGAAGTAATTCGGCGAACCAGGTCAATGTCGCGCGGGCGTTCTCCGGTTTCTTTCGAAGCCCGAGGAGAAGGACATTATGCAACCTCCGGCGGCTAGCCGGGGATAATGGCGGCCGGATAATAGAAGCCAACTGGTGGTGGTGGTGGTGGTGGCTGGGGGGACAAACTCGAACTCGAGCCACTGACCCATACTCTCTCGGCGGCCACCGAGCCGATGGAGCTCGATAAATCCGCGTTTTTCACGCTGCTCCGCACGCCGCCGCCATCTCTCTTTGTCCGTCCGCTGTTCCCGGTTTTATTTAACAGCTCGGTGATCTTACCTGTTCGATTAGAGGGCCGGAACAAAGCCGGCGAGCCGTGGACCACGCGAGCTGTAATATTGGTTAACCGTGGAACGCCTAGGGGGGAGGGGAGAGCTAATGATCGAATTTGCATTACAGCTGTTTGCTGATCGGTGTAAATACATTGTTGAAAAATAGTTTATCGTTAGGTACGCTTTTAAGTTTGGTGTTTGAATATTGAAGAATTTTCTGAAGAGAAAGGAATTCGTCAAATTTGCATTAGAACAGTTTGTTAATTGGTATAAGTAAATTGTTGAGTAATTATTTACACTTTTAAGCTTGGTGTTTGGATATTGAAGAACGTTATGGGAAGGGAGCTCGCAGAATTTGCATTACAGGTATTTGCGTGGTATAAATAAATTGTTGAGAAATTAATTATCGTTAGGTACACTTTTAAGTTTGATGTTCCAATATTAACTTTGTTACACGTACGTGAACAAACCACGGTCAAAATTCATTCCAAGCACAGTAATTTGCATTAATGAAAAATTGGAGAAGGGAAACAAATGGAAATGTGTCAGTTCTGTATAATTACAAAACGTGTAGGGATAACTAAGTATAGTTAATACATGGAAATAACTGAATCTAGAAGGAAATCCAACACGATATTAGAAAGTCTAACGACAGGCGAATCACCAGCGTGGACAGCCATAATAACAACCTCCAAACCCGCACACCCTCACAAGCGATCAGTTACATAAATCCTTTCGATGTTCCTCTCGTTTCGGTTTCCAATTTTCAATTAGCCTCATCTCGACCCGGAAGTTATTCCCGCTGCAACCGTCCCAGACGAATCTTCGTATTCCCTACTAATACGTATCTCCATCTCCTCCGAGGTCGTTCTGTCTCTCGTCGAAACGATTACAGTAATCGATCCAACCATGTCATCCCCTTCATCTCTACAAAAGCCGGCCCAACCCTTTCTCCTATTACATCTCTGACCATCGGGAATCGATTAAACCAAGTGTCGTTTTGGTAGCTACTAACGTTGCGAGGTAGAAAAGTAATTTATTTCATACTGTTCCGTGGTCAGTAGTATACTATAACACCAGTGACTCGTGAAATGAATCAAAAACTTTTCGTCGTCGTTATTACTTATTTAATCGAAATACAATCGCTGACAGAAGCTATGGAGAAGAAAATATTCCTTCGATTAAGTTCATTAACCGCTTGACGTACAATGACGAGTTAGGGTCGTCATTCGTTTCACGTGTCACTGTAAACTTTGACGAGTCTGACTCCGTCAAGAGCTGTTTTCAAAGAACGCCGAACAGTGTATAATTAGATTACTTAGTTTCTTTACTCATCGATGTGCATCGATTCTGTTTTGTTCAGAATATTCAAGATGCTCCCTGCTCCCCCGTTTCAAAAAGAATTTCAAAATAAAATGTTCCGTTTCCAAGCTTGCATATAATTGTTCAGTTAAACCAAATTGAATAGCATTTTTCATACGCATCAAATTCCATTTCATTTGTATGCCAACAAGTTAAATCGAGCTAAATAAGCTGCTTCTAGTCCTTTAACCGAGTCTCACGATAAAAGATTGTAAACTGTTTTCGAGCCTAACCCTTTCCCGCCTAAACACCACCGCCGCCGCCTCCCTTCTTCCGGTCCATCGGGAATCGATTAAACCGGGCGTCGTCCCGTGTTCCGGAATCGCGAAATTTCAGCAGAAGCGAATAAAGAAGCGAATAATCCGGCTGGAAGTTGTAAAGAAGAATAGAGTAGCTGCGCGGCACGGCAGCGGGGGTAGTAAAGATTAAATGAATCGTCCTGGATCGATCCTACACGCTGCTGTGCCCCGTCGGTTGCTTCCTCCACGAAACTCGCCGGATTGAATTCCGTAAGTCCACGGACCGGAGGACACTTATTACCAGGGGCCAGAGCGGAGGGAAAAGGGCGAACCTCGGAAAATATGGTGAGGACGGAGAAGAAGGACGAGGAGAACGCTGGAAAAAGGCTTACTCGACCAAGGAGACGCGAACGGCGCGGAGTGGTGGTTGGGAAACGGGGGTGGCTGGAAAAAGGGGTGGGAGCGGGCGGTGGAGGCAGTAACCCAGGGCTCTAAAACTAAAGCGGCAGCTCTGACAATTTCGATTTTACTGTCGCGCGTCCCCCTGATCCCTCTCGTCACTGGAAAAAGCCCGGGCTGCTCGCCGACGTCAGGGATACTCACGTCCTCGCCGGCCCATTCGCATTCAATCGTTCCGCGACCAGATACAACTAAATGTACAGGGTGATTCGAGAAACTGGACCGCCGATTTGGCTGACTGTCGAGGGAACGGGTCGCTGTTTCGGGGAAGCATTTTTATGGGGTTCTTCGAAAATTTTTGGGTGGAAGAAACGCAGCAATCGTTTATCGTAGATCAGAGTAATGTTCAAGGATTGAGATATAGTGTTTTTTGAGGGGGGTGGATAGTGGAATGGATCGTTGGCGAAGTGTATCTTTAAAAGCGAGTTTGTGGTATCAAAATGATTGTGTTTTAAGTAATTGTTTTTATTTGTATGAATAATAATATTACGGTGGAGTTGACTATAAAATCGGTATAAATTGTACAAGTTGAAAATCAGCGGAATTAAAGTGATGATTTTAGAATGGATAAATTAATATCTTTTATCGATTGTCAATGAAGATAGAAGTTTCTAATTCTTGTAAATTATCGATTAAGAGAAACGGATTATCTTCGATCTCGTTAAGTCGTTAATTGTGATATAGAAAAAATACAGATGAGTAGTTTGTTTCATAGATTGTCGCGGTTGAAAGGTCGTGGTTATTTATCGAAAGACGCAATATAAGTATATCGTTTTTTGTTTGGTGTTCCATTCCTCGGGCATCGATCAAATAATACATTTAAGTTCATTGAGACGAGCCAAGCACCTCTTAAAAATCGATGTCGGCGTACCCGATACATTTCTTCTTCCTCGCTCAAGATTCATTATCCCCCGATAAATTCGCTCACGTCCGTGTGCGGCTTTCTCATTCATTCTCGATTTTTAACATCCACGACTTTTATTCCACTGATAAATCAAACTTTCTTCTCGAAATTTATCGTTCCGAAGTCACCTTAACTTAAAAATGATGCGCAACGTTAACGTCTTTTGTTCTCCAACTACTTTCGTTCTCTGCAAACCTTTATTGTTATTCTTACAAGAATACAAATGGTTTATAATAATTAGATATGTTAAAATGTACTAGTTCGTCTCCTTAAATATTATAATATCACAAGTTATCTCACCACTTCCTAGATTTCATTCGCTATACAATGAACAATGTCTTACTCCCAATGAAACGGACATTTAACCCTTTGCGCTCGAGAGGTGACCATTAGTCACGAAATAATAGTTTCGCAAATTTTCAGACTTTAGTTAGTTTGTTTATTAATCAGACTCAGAGGTTAAATAGTCATATATGTAAATTTTAGTATGTCACTTAACTAAACCAAATGACGTTTAATATAGGCGAATGTTAGTAAATATTTAGAATCTACAAATTTTTGTAGTTAATATTATTAGACGACTAACAGTTACCTCTCGAGTGCAAAGGGTTAAACGGACACCTCTGTAGCTAACTATAAATTTCCAGTTACCATCTACCTAGTTATTCTCTATCAGAGATCTATGTCAAAGAACAAAAATGCAGACATTTCAATCAAGTTTAACGAAACACCTCGGTATAGTAAATCAAAGCAAGGTGAACTAAAAAAGTCAGAGGGCTGTGGTCGTTTTCTGCAACGCCACCCTTTAGACGAAAGTCGCAGCCATCCCTACCGAAAGCTTCGAAGTTTACGGGCACTCTTGCAATTTCAGTTAATACTATAAAACCTTCGGTACACGTACAACAGCCTGATCGCCCGCGACGGAGGGATAGAAGAGAGAGAGAGAGAGAGAGAGAGAGAGAGAGCCTGATGCGACGTCGTGCTTGCGCAAGCTGCACTTCTCTGGGCTCGTCCGCACTTGTCGATGGAAAGCTTCGCTTTATAGCCTTCCGTTCATGGTGCCGCGAACGCGACCAGGCTACGCCAACTGGGGAACCAGGAGATTCCTCTCTGAAATTGCTCGGGTCCCTTCGACCACCGCCATACTGCAAGAGGGCAACGGTCTTTCTACCTGGCGATACTCTCGGAGAGCTTTAATCCTTCGACTGTCGCAGAGGAATCATTGTGACAATTTTAACAACGATGGAGTTTAAAGTTTTCACGATGATTTTTCACGCGTGGGCAAACAAATAAAATTGATAACAATGAAACTTCAATATTTTGAGACCAGTGATAGCGAGGTTGTTAACGCTTATCCAATCGAATGGGGTTGGGTTAGCCAACCATTTCTTTCTCTGTTATTCCTTACTTTTGTTATTATTTAGTCTTGAACTAGTGTTGTTCACAGTTCATCAAATGCATTTTCTGCTCTTCCAAAGTGTAATTTTTAATAAATTCAACTAATAACAAAAGTAGATAGAATCAATGACAGAGGAAAGAATGGAACATTCTTCCCATTCGGTTTGTTAAGTGTTAACAGTCAGCGGTTCGCCAACATTCCCATTTTTCGTTCACAGTTGATATTATTCAACTGTTACCAGCTGATACTAAATTGTAACAGCAAAGTATCACGTAACAGGACTAATTCTATAATTGCAATCCTATAAGCTATGATATAGACAATCTCCGTTGGTCCAAATCGACACCGGATCACAATTTACGACAGAACAAAAGGAATCGCCGAACGACCTCGCAGAGGTTCTTCGCAATTATCCCTTTTTCCATTACCATCGACCACCGATCAGTCACCCTTCGTTTTTTTTTCCGCTTCGAGCAGAAACCGGGGTCGAACCTAAAACGGGGTCCAGCGTCGAAAAAAGCACATCGAAAGATTTAATATACAAGGGTGAGCAAACACGTTGACGCGCGACGCAAATCAAACGGAAGAGCCGAGAACGGGACGGGATCGAGAGATCATCCCCGTTTCGAGGGTAACAAAGCGTTTTTTTCGACGGAAGCATCGAAAACGATATCGACGCCCTGGCGTCGATATCCATCGCTGGAGAACGGCTCGTCGGTTCTGGTTTACGCAAGCAAAGGCTCGCAGTTATCGCTTTTGCGTGCGTCCTGATGAACAAAAAAAAAAGACGTCGCCGACGAATAAAGTAGGCGTTTTGTGTGATGGTATGGTTATCATAGAGTATGAGATGTAAGAGAAAATGGTTTTATGGAAGGATGAGTGTGACGAGTGTGTATGATAAACTATGAGTAGACATTAAGATTCGTGTAGTGGAATGTGTGTAATGAAGTGTGATCTATGTGATTTGTGTATGTATGGTATAGATAAAGAGAGACGCGATAAAAAGACTGTCAATGAGGTAACAGCAATCATATAATAGTAACGAGAGATATTGATATAGAGATAAACAGATAGAGAGAGAGACAGTGGTGATAGAAAGATAATCAGTGTGATAACAGCAATCATAGTAACGAGAGATACTGATATAGAAATAAAGAATTAGAGAAAGACAGAGAAAGTTGTTTAGTATTTTTTTTGTTTAGTGTTGAAAATTGTTTAATATTTAAATTATATTTCTTCGTGTTATAGAGTTAGTAGTTGTTTAAATAAATTATATTTATTAGTATTACGAATTTACTCTCATAATTTGAGGGAGAAAAAAGGTGAACAAACAGTTCTCCGTTTCCTACGTTTAACCATACATATATACACGTGTGTGTGTGTGTACTCTACAGTTTTCCGTATCCGGAGATCTAAATTCATTTCCAAAGCAAGCGCTTTCTATTCAACGTAACACGTGTATGTACGTACGCCGATGCAACGGTAACGTCGGCCATTCTCATCGGCCCGAGGTAGTAGAGGAGACCTTTTAGAGCGCGTTACGACAGATTCAGAGTGTGACAGAACTGTATACGACGTTAAGCGATATTATAGAATCAGCAAGGAACGAGCGTTGTTAAAGCTCCACCCGTAGACGCGATTTGTGGGACAAACGTGAGTTCGGGTTCGGAAGATTACTCGGCCTGTGACTGCGGACGGTACTTTCATCGAGATTCATTTGATCGATCCTTCGCTTCGTCCGCTGCATCAAGATCCTCTTCTCTTTTCGCCTTAATATAACCCAAGAAGTTGGCGAGGATCGCGTTTATGGGGAAGTTGTTGAAATATTATAGATCGCTCAGAAGGGTTCTCGAATTTTTAGGGACCAAAACTAGGTTTCGAGAATGGTAATTTTTCGACACCTAGCGCACGGAGGAGGAAAGGATTCAAAATGGATTTGACACTAGAACTACCGACGATTACAGTGTACTTATTTGCATGGAACCGATCAAATTGAAAATTACACGAAAAAATATCGAATACACAGAAAACAAATCTTTATTTATACCTTTTGCAGAAAATCATAGTAAATTTTGGAATCTTGGTAAAGTGAATTTATAAGATTGCTAAGAATAATCATCAATCCGTCATTTTGACTGCTCTGGTAGTTCTAGTGTTAATATAAATTTGGAAGCCGAAAAAGGTTAGACAGAAATGGTAACTTTCCTGCGATCTTTAACTGAATGTATTTAGAATTTTCTGACAATAATTAAAGCTCTCCAAATATGTATGTGAACCGCTGTCCCTTTCTCACTTTCTGTTATAGACAGTTTGTTTTCGTGAATGGTCATGGCTAATCGAGTAACAGAAAAAGCTTAAACGTTAGGAAGCTTAATGTGTGATTCATCGTTACGCGTTATTTTAATTTATAATTCACGAAGACCTTTTCCGTACGATTTCCGTGCAAGCTATAAAGAATACGAAGGAAGGAAATAAGGAAGGAAAAAGGAAAGAAAGGTTGAGGAGAAAAAGGGGCGAAGAAAGGGGCTCGGAAAGGAAAAGAGGCTGGAGGCGTATAAAGGAAAAGAAGACGTAGGAAAGGAAATAAACGGAAAACGATGCAATGAATGCGACTTTGTACCCCGTCGTTTTATTCTCAACATGCATCGCGACGCACCTGCAAACAGAAGTATTGAGACGCACTTGTATCTTTATTCGGAGAAACGTCAAAAACGTTATATTTTTATTGTGCGATCTCTCGAATGGCATGTAACAGTTATTAATTCTTCGTGATTCTGTCGCAATATACTATCCCTTTGTACGATAACAATTTCGACAATCCCACATTATCTAACTACATTTCAACGTTCTCCTGTATAATTGAAAACTTCCAAGATTATAAATAATCTCGTAAACGTGAAAGCTTAATTTATTTTTTTCAACCAGAAATAAACGATGTTAGGGTTGCAATGTTTAATAATCAATGCATGGGACAGATTCAGCTTTAATTAATCTGTAATTAGCATAGTCACGTTGTATACAAATTTTTTACAAAATGGACAAAGCCTATTTAAAAAAAAAAAAAAAAAAAACAATTAAACCCGGAACCCAATCAACAATAGAAATCTTAACGTATTGCAACTTTAACACTAGAATTACCAAAGCAGTCAAAATGGCCAATTGGTGATCGCTGTGCTAAAACTTCCAAAATTTACTATAATTTTCTGCAGAGAAGATACAAATAAAGATTTGTTTTCCATGTATTCGGTATTTTTGTTCATGTGATCTTCAATTTGACCTTTTCTACGCAAATAAGTCCGCTTTAATCGTCGATAGTTCCAGTGTCAAGGTAAGAAGTCAGAATCAACATCAGCTTTCTCGAGGCGTGCTGCTTTCTGTCCAATAAAAATAGCCGAAAACCGTGCAACATTCGAATCGCGGTGGTATAATCCGGTGTCCCCGTCTCGCGTTGATTATTGTTCTTTTTATGGTTCGATCCCATATCGGCGAGGGTGCACAATGACGTTTCGCGTTTGCCGGTCGAAATGGGACGGTTTTATTCATTGAAAACGCGATTTTTCCGCGCCCGGAATATGCGACACATACGACAGCAACGGCCGCACACTAACGTGCACGGCCTCTAATAATGTATCGGGGAGAACGATTGTGTTTAAAATTCTGCTCTTCTCGCGTTCGCCACTGTTCCCGGGCGCGTTTGCCGTATCGGCCGGCCATTGTAACGCGTCATGAAAGGATTTTATAAATCGAGCGCCCGATAATACCGGGCGTTTCTTCTTATATTTTCAAAATGGCGGTCGCGCGGCAGATCGGCGTTTGCGTTTGTTTCGTAACGATTGCGTTTAATCGGTTTATCCGTGTTCCGCGCCGCGCTCGGTGCTGTTGTTATCGGCGTTGTTTCGCGCGGTGTTCGATCATACAGTAACGGACAAAAGTTTAAGACGACAGGGCAATGTAGGAACATAGTTTTATAGACTGCAAATATTGTCTGTGCATCCATTTTTATTGACATTATGGTAGAGTGCTATTTATCGATTAGCAGAGAATACAAATTTATATCGTTATTTATTTATTATTAATTATTTTCAGTAGCGGATAAAAGTTTAAGACGAGAGGACAATGTAAAACATAATTTTATGGTCCACGAATATTGTTTATCAATTCATTTTTATTGGCATTATGGTAGAACACTATTAATTAGCATAGAATACAAATTTTATTTATACTGTTATTTATTAAAATTAATTAATTTAATTTCTTGATGTTGACTCTTTGGTTTTAAACTTTTGTCCTCTACTATATTTGCTAGAATTTTTGTTACGTTTGACAGCCTAGGGTTTCGTTGATCGTTTCAACTTTTTCGACACTTCCGCGTCGATGTGCGCGACACGGGATTCGATAAAATTTTCACAACCAGCTAACGATAATCCCATATAAACATAATCGTAAAAGCTAACAAGTGAACTGTCATCGGTCCCAACTAATCAACCTCGCTGCGCTGTGTTGCTGGATTCGCAAAAAAAAAAAAAAAAAGAAAAACAAAAAGAAGAGATTAATCGTGCGAGAATCGCGATTGTACAACACACGCCGTTTTTTATAAATCTGGCGGGAACGCTCATTCCCGTGTCATGAAGTATGCATAAAAGTGGGCAGAGTCGAAAAATCGGATTCCAGCGAAGTCCGAAATAAAAAAGTCATATTAATCTAAAGACAGGAACACGATAGGGGGAGGTGGGGGGAGTTAAACCAAACCCCGCCGCCTGTGCGAGAAAAAAAATATACATATATGTGTATATCCAAGCTTGGATCGTTTTTTCTTTTTTTTTTTTTTAAAGCCGAACTTTTTAACTTTTCACGAGGAATCAGCGTGTGTTCCCCGTATGAAAGCCGCCTCTCGCTCTCTCGCACCCCTCCTCCCCCGGCCGCCCCCCTCCCGGGCAACACGCGATATCCGGTTCCCGTGTGTTACGTAACAACGGATCCGTGCGTCTAGGAGTCCAATTGGCTGGAAACGCGTGTACACGAGCGAATTTTCGACGCGTTTCAACGGCCACTAGACGAAGTTTGCGGTGCGGCGCGCGGCGTGTCGAGGCGGGAACCGGGAATGAACTACGCTCCCCGGGAAATATTCCCGGTTTTATACAGCCGGAACGACGTCGTGCGTTTCACCGGGACCGAAGGAAGCGAAATGAAAGGTGGAACGATCGCTGTGCCGTTCCGAGACGAGATTTTTCACCCGTCCTCGCGATCGTTTCGCCGGTTCTCCGCTGAAGTCTCATGCCTTACGACTGTTTCGATAATCGTCTGATTTTTAAGTTAGCCGTTGCAATTAGAGTGCTGGGATGGGGAGAATGGATAATATTAGAGTGTTGGGGATAATCTGGGATAAGAAGTATTCCAAATATTATAAATTAAAATTATATGATTGAGATTGTAGTTGAATTGCTTTGTGAAACGACCTGTAGCTCTTTTTGTAAACTGTAGAAGAGACTAGGAAACTATTGCGGCTCATGATATTACACTTGTTTATTATAAAATAACTGTTGCCCGAGTTTTTTTTATGATGCTTACTTTAAAATTGGCGAATCTTCAAACAACCTTTCAACCCCTATTTAACCCTCTTAGGGGTGAAATATCAAAAACTCCGTCCTTAGTGAATGTTTCAAATTTCGATGATAAATCAGTAAGTCAGCCGGGACATGTCTTTTTATATGTATCAATGAATTTGAAAAGAAAAGAAAGCTGACAGAATGTTAAACTGCATCCTTCTGTCGGACGAAATTTTTTGAGAATACCTAAATTCTGAATGACCAAATCGAACGTTATTTTGAACCTGTTCTCCGTCCTCTGAACGTGTTTCATAGCGATGTCCCGGCCTCCTATTTCTCTCTGTTTCACCTAGACCGATGCAATTAAGCTCTCGCAGCTAGTTAATGATGCTCTTATTAATCCTATAAAAGTGAAGCACGTGTAACGAGCGGCGGCGCGAGCTCCGCGAAAATTAATATTACTGACGACTGGCCGCGATAAATCAACTTTTACGACAGAACTCAAATAAACGTCCCGGGGAGAACTTTAAATTAAAACTTGCACCGCCTCCACCTCGTGCGCTCTCTTGATCCCCTCCCGCCACCCGTTTTACCTGGTCCCTCGTAAATCGAGCGGAGTGCTACTACTCCACTATCGAGAGATCCCCTCGAGATGATACCCGAATGTTCCCATGGCGATGGTAGCGAAAGATGAAAGTTCGTTCGTTAATTTTCTTTGTTTCCTTCGGTTAGTTAGAAATGACGACTGCCGTGTGCTGTTTTTCGCATTAATCGAATACTCGTGCTTTACTCTGTTTTTCGCATTAATCGAATACTCGTGCTTTACTCTGTTTTTCGCATTAATCGAATACTCGTGCTTTACTGTGTTTTTCGCATTAATCGAATACTCGTGCTTTGCTCTGTTTTTCGCATTAATCGAATACTCGTGCTTCGTAGTTTTTGCATTAATTAAATACATCGTCGATAGCAATGACGACCACCTTTTGGTTTTTTGCATTCGTTAAACGACCGATGGTAAACGTGTGAAATATCGTGTTCGAGATCATTTGATGTATCGTTGAACGAGCTGCATAATTTATCATTTCTTCTGCTGCACCAGATAACTAAACCTTTCTCTTCGTGAAAAGTGAAAGGTTATCCTTTTCCTCGATTCATCAATCCTCGGAGATAGAATCTCTGAACCACTTTCTACGTTCTCGATACATTTTTAAATCGCCTCGAAACGGGTGCACATTACGCGAAATGAAATTAGGTCTTTTTAGTTTCACTCACTTTTAATACGCCAGCTTTTTTTTGCGTTTAAGCTTGGATCGTCCGAGTAATACAGTAATTTCTAATCCGTCGTTAGGCTTTGCGAAATTTACGATCATTTTAGAAACTTACTCATCAAAACATTTACATTGTTATTCATAAATTTCTAAATATCTAAACTCCTCCGTTATGGTCATTGTTAAAACAGTTACCGAAAATTCATCTTAATTTCATTCAATACTAATGATGTACGATGATGTAGTATTCATGCTTCGAAATGTCGCTCGACAAGTTTATCAAGAACCTTGATCCACACGATTTCACAATCCCGATCTTTCATCGAATCCCATTTGTCTCGAGCTCATTATTCAATTACGTCGAACCCAAGGACTTAACAACAACCTGTTAATTAGCGATCGCTGGATTACATCTGCCTCCAAGAAAAATATGCCGAACATCGATTGCGCAATTCACTGGCCGAAATTTTCAATCTCGATTTATAGTTCTCGATTTCGCAACGACCAATTTCGGGTGACGAAAAAGAGGGGTTAAAAATCGCCGACGGTCATATATACAGTCATGCGATGTACAAGTTAATTATGCTAACGAGGAATAAGTGGAGGAGTCATGAGATGAGCTGATATTCTCTCGAAGATCTACATTCCCTCGTATCTTGTCGATTCCACAGTTGCAATAATCTCGTGTTTCTCAGTTAAACGGATCAGCTGAAAATGTACCAGCACTTTTTTTTTAATCCTTGGAAGTTTTAACCCTTAACAGTCCAGAAGTATTTCAAGCTATTTTTCATACGAAGAGAAACTGAGTACATAAAACATTTTTATATGAAGTATAGGATAGAAAATATGTAAAACGAATAAAATGATTTTTACCGCCATGTAAGTGACATTGAACCCAGTAATTAAAAATGTCATGTCGCTTGTGTGGTGACTATTTGTTCGTTAAGGGTTAACGCTAAAATTCGCACGATCTGCGTAAAATAAAATAAGAAGTATAATCTGTTCACTAGGAAAATATTAAAAATCTTCTTCTTTGAAAATTTTCTACAATAAAACGAAGGATGAAGTAAAAGATTCAGCAAACCAATTCAACAGTAACTCCTCTGATCGCTACTCAAAATTTTTGTTTGAAATTCACTCGAAGGTCAAATTGACCAAGAATTCTACAAGGATGCTCTAAGTAACATATTGCATCACCCATCGTACGTTATTTCACGCGATTCCCCAGCCCCCAAAGCCTCGTCCCCGTCTTCGAGTCGCAACTTTTCATCTCCCGCGTCTTCGTAGTCGCCTGCTCGCCGGGCGAACCGTGCAACTGGAAATTGAATTAACGTTCGTTATCAGAATTTGTACGTATAACCGCCTAAAGAGAGAAACTAATGCATCGCGTTGTTAGTAGCCAATTATCGAGTTCGAGTGTCGCACGATAATACCCTCCGTATCGCGAACTCCTCTCGGGGGCGCCAGCACGGCCATAGACAATGCTCTCGCGTTTAGAACTCGACGAAGAGCCCGACACGACGACGACTTGGTAGCTGGAAGTTCGAGCTACGGAATTACAATTCCCTTACTAACTAAAGGTCGACCCGACCGAGCGAGCATTACCTAATTTCGTAACGTGTCGTCCCGTCTTGCTTGCCACGGACACCGAACGGGATACGGTTCGCTTTATCATCGATCCTACACTCCGCCCCCTCGCGACAGGCCTTTAGGAAAGCGATTTGTATTCGAAGTCATCCGTTCTGCTTGTCCTTATTGAAACACCGGGGCTTCTCCGTGCCACGATGGTGTTACACTGTGATAAACTGGCGAACGTTAGGAACCATGTAAGAGGAGCTTCCTCGAGTGGACCCGGATGAAAGCGCAGAGGAGACGATGGCGATGGCGCGACGGAGAAGGTTTGAGGGTGATTGGATTTGAATTTATCGGATATTCTAGTTAATGAACGCGATAGGGATGACAGTGTACATACGTTGCTTTTAAGGAAATTGGATTTTTGGGGACCTCGACGAGGATATCTGTTGTATGTTAAAAAGAATTAAGGTCAACGGACGCGTTTAGGATCGGTTTAGACTTTGTCTTGGAGAAAATTGAAATTTTAAGGATTTCAAGAAAATTAACACGAACACTTTAAAATTGATTAGTATTTTTGATATTTAAATAAGTTGGAATTAGTATCTCAATGTTTCACAGATTCTGTAGTTTTAGAATCTTCTCCCTAGACTTTACCTTGGAAGAAATTGAAATTTTAGAGATTTCAAAGAAATTATCACAGACACTTTAAAATTGTCTAATGTTTTTGATATTTAAATAAGTTGGAATTAGTATCTGAATGTTTCACAGATTCTGTAGTTTTAGAATCTTTCCCTATTCGCGTTTAATACTATGCTTCGAAGAAAATTAAAATTCGTTTTCCAAAGTGTCTGTTTCCCCGTCTAATTTACTTGATAGCAGCGAAAATGGCAACACGGGTAAGACGAAGAAATTGACAAAAATTTCGCCGAGTTATTAACTCGTTTTTTAAGTATCCGTCCGTGGCGCAGGTCAAGACGAAAGAGCGTTCTCGGTGGATAATTAAGAAAGCTGAAAGGTAAATTGAGCGCAATTATTATTATTACGCGGCCCGAGAACGCGTTAATTTACAGCTGGTAGTTGTACGAACTTCTTTCAGACGAGCCGCTCCGACAGGTGTTATTTAATAGATCAATTAGAGCCGACTAATTAAAGCGCTTTATGTTAATCGATAACCGTTTTCCTTTGATTAAGCGCGGTCCCTACGATCGCCGCTTTCGTCTCGAACTGAAATTCTCCGTTTATTTCGAAGTTCACGCGGAAAAAGAAGGAAAAAATGGGGAACGGGGTGAACGAGGCATTGAAAACACCGGCTTTAAAGTTTGTTAAGCCTTCAAACGCAATTTTATATCTTGTCCTTTCGTTTGTGTAATTAACGCCGCTCTCGTTAACAGCTGAGGGATCCGCGAGGTGATAAATTTAGTAAATTTGTTTCACAATATTTGCTTCCTTCGACTAATTATTATTTCCTTTCATAACTTTATCAACACTTAACCAACCGAATGGGGAGATCTTCCATTTTTTCCACAAGAGCTCTATTATTGATTCTACATACTTTTGTTATTAATTAGTCTTGAGCTAGTGTTGTTCAAAGTTCGTCAAATGCATTTTCTGCTTTTTCAAAGTACAATTTTTAATCAATTCTTAAAACGCGATGGACAGTGTTCGGTTAGATGTGGCACCGTGCGATTAGCTAAATTTTAATAAGCTCCCAGTCGATGAAGCGTTAAATAATTCTTAATTTTTATCCATTATCTTAGAGGAATCATACAGTGTCAGTATCTCTTGGTTTTATTTCTGATTCTTAGTATTTATTACACAATTAGACTATTTCTATTTAATTTAATAATTGCAACGGACAAAACAAATTCTTCGTTGTAAATCTTCTGACGCGATCCACAAATTTTTCTCGCAGCTGAAATCGATACCTTCGTAACAGTGTTTGGTATAACTATTTGATGTTTGAAACATTAACCGAAAAGGACGATCGGTGCGTAAGAAATTTTTTTCACAGGAATAATCCCGTTCGTTTGCGTCTATTTACGCGGCGAATTTGTCGCAGCGCTGCCAAACGTCATTAACTACCAATTTTGCGCAAAACCAGTTAAATAGTTTGCCGAGAATACTCTGAAAGCACCTTTCGCAACGCGCACATTTCATTTACTGCAATTTGCCACGGGAATCCATACGAAAATGATTTTCAAACGTCGCTAAATGTAGTTTACGATAATACACGCGCGGCACCGACAAAAGTTATCAAACAGCATTAACGTCTTCTGTGCTGATTCGATATCGTTGCGCCATTTTACGAGAGAGGATTTCGATGTTTCCGAAAACGAGAAATGGGGAAAGCGAAACGGCCACCGTAAATAGTTAACGGCCGAAATCTGTTCGTAAAAAATGGGATGAAAGGCTAAAGAATCGTGCTGTTCGAGGCGAAAATGCTTTAGTTAAAAATATTAATAGCGTGAGGAAAGGCGTACAATTAATAGTGTCGATAAAATTGACGTTGAGTCGTACATAAACAGATATAAAAATTATTTGCCGTGCGTCACATGTTGAAAAAGAATTATTAAAGTCTCTTTAATCTCAAGAAATTCCTAATTTTTCCCGCAACAAAAATTTCACCCATCCGATATTCGTTATTCCAATTAAAAAAAAAATTGGAATCTCAATAAATTCTTATTCCGTGTTCCCCTCTTACTTGCAACCTTCCTCGCCAAATTTTCCCTCAAACAGATTTTTGAGTTGGGTTTCCTTTAGGGACGAAAACAAAGGAATTTACAATCTTTTGGCGGTTTTCTGAAAAAAAAACATCGACTGGGAGCTTATTAAGATTTAGCTTTTTTCTGAAAAAATGTACCACTGTCGTCACTTATCAAATACAAACACGTAAAAAAAAAGCTAAGAGAATAGTACCAAAAAAAGGTTGTTTGTTGCTTTCTAGAAGATCAGAAAAAAACACATAGACAATGGTCCACGTTCCTCGGAAATGAAGCTAGAGTTTCGGATTGTGGGCCATAGAAATTCAAAATCCCTGGCTATAACCCGTGAGCAACCAAAAACAAAGATTGAGTATCGTTAGAGAGAAGGCGTTACGTGTTTCGAATTAACCATGTAATTAAATAGTACTTAGAGAGATAGAAATAGTCTACCCTTATATTTTGTACCATCTCTTCTTATTAAATATATTTCTATTCGTTTTGTTCCTGTATTTATAATTCCACGTGCTCGTCATTTCAATCCCACACGGATAGACGGGGTCCTCGATCATTAGCTTCACCTGTTTCCGGTTTGTCCGTATCGCCGGCACGTGACTTTTGGTCCGAGGCAAGGTCTGCTTGGGTCCGGTATAAAGGACGATGCCTTGAAACGATAAAAACAGGCGGTCTGGACAGGCAACAAACCCGTACACCGTTGCGTTTCTCGAAATAACGTTAACCCCGGCACCGTTCGACTGGTCACGTGCCAGCCTTTTAAATTCGATGTTTCCTCCATGTTTGGCCCCCGTGACAGGGCGAATTCGCGCAAACACCTTCGTCCACGCTTTTCGCGTGTTTCCACCGCGACTTATAAGATCTGAAATGCTGTCTGCACACTCTGACGTGATTCGTTTATGGGGTTTGCCGGGGATCTTTGGGATGGGTTTCCTTTAGGGGCGAAAACAAAAGAATTTACAATCTTTTGGTGGATTTTTGAATTTCTAGTTGATGATGGAGTTAGGGTTGAAGGGTGATCTGAAATACTTTCATTTACGGGGTTTGCCAGGGATCTTTGGGATGGGTTTCCTTTAGGGGCGAAAACAAAAGAATTTACAATCTTTTGGTGGATTTTTGAATTTCTAGTTGATGATGGAGTTAGGGTTGAAGGGTGATCTGAAATGCTTTCATTTACGGGGTTTGTCGGGATCTTTGGGATGGGTTTCCTTTAGGGGCGAAAACAAAAGAATTTACAATCTTTTGGCGGATTTTTGAGTTGCTAGTTAATGACAAAGTTAGGGTTGAAGGGTGATCTGAAATACTTTCATTTACGGGGTTTGCCGGGGATCTTTGGGATGGGTTTCCTTTAGGGGCGAAAACAAAAGAATTTACAATCTTTTGGTGGATTTTTGAATTTCTAGTTCATGATGGAGTTAGGGTTGAATGGTGATCTGAAATGCTTTCATTTACGGGGTTTTTCGGAGATGTTTGAGTTGGGTTTCCTTTAGGAGCGAAAACAAAGGAATTTACAACCTTTTGTCGGGTTTTTGAGTTGTTAGTTAATGACAGAGTTAAGGTTGAAGGGTGATTGGAATAATTAAGTTGACGAATACGTATTTAAAAAATTGAAAATTGGAGTGACTTGTCCTTAGGGAAAGTAATAAACAGGGAAATGGAGGAAAGTAATAAATAGGGAAACGGGGGAAAGAAAGATGGTTGTGCAGAAAATAAAAAATGTTGTCTGTTTCCTTCTATAAATACAGTGAACTGTACTTTATATACTATTATCTGCTGTTATGATTTAAACGCTCTAGGCAACCGAATTCCTAATTTGGTGATCTAACAGTGCGTCAGTTGAAATGGTGTAAGTCGAGACAAATTGGGACGTAGTAATTAAATCATAAAAGAACCGAGATACGTGATCATTTTAGATTAACGGTGTTATTAGAGTCATCAACGATCGCAAAATCGCGCTAAAGAGATACAGTGTTTGAATTTCGCTAACACTTTTCAGCTCCTTCTGTTACAGGTGAAACGTCAATTAACAAGTCAGCTCGTAGTTCGTACAGCGTATAAATGACTGTTTATCAGTAGACCTGTCCCACATTTAACTCGCGAAATAACTTCGTTAACTCCTACGTAATCACGTAAGTTTGTCGAATTCCTAATTTATTCTTCGAAACGGTCGCTCGATTCGCTCTCGTAAACGCACCCCGCTGATCCGTAACACTTGGCAAGCTGATCTTTAATTACTTACACACACTTGGCTTGTAGTTGGCTACGGGCCAAGTTACATACCAAAGTTCACAGTTCGTTGCGGGCCGTGGCTCTAAGGGCGCGTTTCTAGCGGCACACCGAGGCAGTTAAACATTGTCAACTTTTGCGAGCAGCGAAAATTACTGAAACAGCTGCGAGATAAAGAGAAAGATTACAGAAGGATTAAAATTGGTGTGTGTGTGAGGTTTACAGCAATGGTCTCTACCGTTGAACCGCTACAGAAAATGACCTATGACACGAAGCGTCAAATTCCAATAATTAACGCTAAAAATGGAAAAGCATCGATAAAATTTTTCAG
Source organism: Tetrapedia diversipes (assembly GCA_033822845.1). Taxonomy (NCBI): domain Eukaryota; kingdom Metazoa; phylum Arthropoda; class Insecta; order Hymenoptera; family Apidae; genus Tetrapedia; species Tetrapedia diversipes. The sequence goes on along the minus strand of JAOPTO010001613.1, from coordinate 890,574 downwards.
TTCCTCTAAAAAACAAGCGAACGTTTTTTTGACATCAAAAAATTGTTATAGAAAACACTGAACTCCTAGGCTACTGTGAACGTTTATAGGAGCTTATAAATTTTGCGTTTGTGACACTAAGAACGCCTATAGACAGTTTGACTTTCTGACACGGCTCCTATAGAATACAAAGAAATAAATAATATTGTTTTAATGTAGTAAAATTCAATTCTTTTGATTACTGAAATATGTTTTCACAAAAATGCATCCCTACCCAAAACTTCACCTAAAATTCTTTATAGGCGCTTATAAATTTTGGGTTTGTATCACTGAGAGCACCTATTTGGCTTTCTGACACGGCTCCTATAGGCGCCCTGATATTTACAGTAGCAATTCTATTCAGAATACAAAGAAATAAATAATATTGTTTCAATATAGTGAAATTCAATTCTTTTAATTACTGAAATATATTTTCACAAAAATGCGCCCCTACCCAAAATTTCCCCCAAAGCTCTCGTCGTGACTGTATTCCTACCATATAGTACGACCTGTGCGTCTCAAAATCTGCCGTAGTCAAAGGATTAATTGAACACCACAGTGAGCTCGTTAATAGACGACCTTCGAGTTGAACAAGCAACGGTTATGATCAAAAACGAAATGTCTCTATTCTGTTTGCCTTTCTTAATCGTAGTGAGTAATTTACGCGACGAAAAAGTGTGCGTGTACGAAGGAAAAGAATTGTCAGTCGACACAAAATAGGCAAGTGGAAGTACTCGGTTAGCTTCGTGCGTGCACGCCTCGTTTCTTTACGTTTTCTCTGGCCGGAAACACGCGCGCGAAGAGAGGCAGCGCGTTACATTCTTTTTCCAAGCGACCCGCGCGAGTCAATTAATGACCCGCTCTCAGTAGTCATTGTTCATTGTTCGACTATGTACGCGCGCGTTGCGATAATCTACGCAACTTCCCTTGCGGGTTTTACATTTCACCTTGTTGACTGCCGCTTGGAGTCGCCGAAACGAGTTCCCCTCGTTCGTTAAATTACGTCCGCGTGTAATCATTGTTATTACGATTGTTGAGGCGATCATTGTGTCACGCGTGTTTCGTTCGCTTACGTTAACTCTGTGCGAGAGTAGAGCAAAGGGAGCAATTTTTTTCGAGAAACGCGTTTGTCGTTTCAAGAGTAGCTTTTACCAGTAGATTTCTTGTGTAACTATTTCTAATGTACATGTACCAAGGAATAGGCATACATCATACAGAATTTGAAACTGCAGAGCTGAGAGGAGGTTAAATTAGGGTATATTCGAATCACTCTATCAATAAAAGTCAACAAAAACTGCTGGGAATAATAGTAATTGTTTTTATAAATTTTGCTCTAGAAGTCTGAAAGCTAATGGCAAACCCTGAAACCTCCCGTAAATCTAGTGTTAATTTTTGTTAAGAATATGAGAATAAGATTTATTACATATTTAATTAACCCTTAGAGTATGGAATAGTCTTTAGATCCACCAAGATTAGTTTTTCTTTAATAACTTCGTAAATAATTTTTTTCTCTCTTTTTCCCTTTAGGTGGTCGAATTTTATTTTAAATCCTGTGTAAAAACTTATTAGTGGCATTCTATCGTTTTTTAATTTAGTGTTTGTAATATTAATATTCCAACTTATAAACAAAACAAAACAATTTTTTGTGTGGGGGACTTTAGTGACCTCACTTCGTCCTTTATGTTATAAAATAGACTCCGTACTCTAACGGTTAAAATTCATCAAATCGGTCATAAACTAATATTTGTCATCGATTATCATTTGTCTGACTGCTATTCAATGACGAATTCTATGTTTCGTAAGCAACAGGATATCGCGAGAAAGAAAATAATTGCAAACAGCTGGCAATATTTTAGTTTCGCTGGCATATCGTTAACCGACGATTACCTAAAATTTTATCCATCGATCTTTTGTTTCTATCGCGTTCCGTAGCTCCCGTGTCGCGTGTGTTCGGGATAAAGGACAAATTAAGAAGCAATCGTGTCAAAGAAACTGAATTAGTTGAACAGCCACGGGGACAGGGGTTCGGGGGACACGGTCCCGCAGATTCATTTAGTTCGGGGCCTAGTAATTCGCAATCTGCCTTTCGCCGGTTAGACCACCGGCTCCGAGATAAACTTTCAATGAGAGAAAACGCCTGGCCGCAACCTCGCCCTACCGGGTGTCTCCGAAACCCAGCTGTTACAGTTAACGTGGATACACTGTAACAATCAGAAATGATACCTTCCTTTCGATGGAATATTGTTTCGTAATATTGTTTGGAATATTGTTTTGTAGCACTCTTACAGTTATCTATATCGTTTCACAAGTATATTACCAATTTTCCCTCTGAAATGGGAATTAGGTTTTTATTTATATACACGTTTGGGCGAAATATTATTAAATTCACTTCTTTTCATGAATTACGTTTTGCAGTTCTCTTATTTTGCATCTTCCATGTGATCTCTAAAACTGGAAAAGTGTGAAACTTAACACGATTTGGCTAGGGACTCCGGATATATGGAAATTCGTTTCACGAGATAATTGTACAACGCGATGAAGGTTTATACGGTGGTGTCGTAACACGGAGAAAGCGTTTTAATTTTGAAATTCTCGCACGATTTTGAGAACACGAAGGGAGCAACGCGTAAATCGTTGGGAGAAGCGAGATAGGCATCGAGTTGAATGAAAGGGTCACGCGTTTGAAATTAGGTCGCTAGATAGGAAGGGTTGATATATTGCGGTGTGCACGTGGGACTACAAGTTTCTCTCAAAGGAAATGAAATATTTTCTTTTTTTTATAAGCAGAATCTGTTAACTTAGCGTTCTCGACACTATGCTGAATATTACAAAATTGCAACACATTAGTATCGCAAGGAAACAGAAATTGTAATGTTAAAAATTATTCGATTGATTAATTAATTAATCACTTAATTAACTAATTTTACTTGTAAATAATATCTGAAGCAATACATATATTTATTGGAAGTTGTAATAAGATATAAATGTGCTATCGATTAATAGACTCAGAGAACCAGAAGTAGATGCAAGTGGTTAAGGGAAAACGGATAGTTTGTGGTCAGACACGTTGCGCGGCCAGCGTCCGCGGTATTATTTCAAAGATATAATGTTCAGAAATTGTAACAGTGTTCTATATGAAAATAATTTGATTGAAAAACATTTTACATTGTCATTCGATTCCATGATTAAATTAGCAACTCCTAATGAAAAACAAAAATATTTTTAACCGTGTCGTTATAACAATTATTATACTGGAAATGTGTACGAATACAAGGAAAATTCAAATATGCCAAAAAGCATAGAATATACCAAATCTGTATGAGCATACAAACATATCTAAAGTAAACTGCAAATTACAAAATCTAAGGTGTAAAATGAATCTCTCTAAATTCCATTCCTTTACTGTATCCTCATAAAAATTCAAATTTGTATGAAAATCCACGATCATAGTAACCAACGATACTTCAACCAACACGATCGAACATCTACAACGACCGAATCTCCTCCTGGGTTCCATAAAATAAATAGAATCGCCTGGCACACTCGATAAAACGGTAGTTGCTGTTCCAAGTCGTTTCGTCTCATCTGTTTTTCAAACGTTTCCCGCTATTCGTATTCGTGTTCGTGTGCACGGTGCCTCCGGATGAAACAACGTCACCCGGGACCTGTAATGAACGTAATTTAAAGTCGATCTCGCGGACGTGTTCCACTGGCGGTGCCGGGGGGTCGGGTAGGTGCGCCGAGGGGAGGGGGAGAGGGCACACACGGGTCGTTTGCCGTCTTAGAAACTTCGTTACGTTGGGATGAATATCTCGATTCAGCGGGTACGTCGACAAGTTTCCACGGCGTGACGAAAACTCGCGAAAGTTTTGACATAATACACGCAGTGCGCGTAATATGATTCCGGATGAAATTATTGTTTGCACGAAGACATCCGTCGACTGTCTGTTCGGCACGATCCCGTTCTCCGTGGTGTGTGTCGTGTTGCCCAGGATTCCTTTGAAAATTCACTTGGACGACGAAGAACTCCTCCCGGCTGATAACAAAATGTTTTCCCATGTGTAAAGGGAAACGGAAAGCGTGTACACGTTCGTAACATTGTAAAGATAAGAGGAGGGGAGTTTTAACCCTTTGCGCTCGAGAGATGATGATTGTTAGTCGTCTAACAATATTAATTTCAAAGATTTTCAAATTCGAAATACCTGCTAAGATTCGCCTATATTAACCCTTTTGCTACCAGCAAATTTATACATAGCATAGCAATACATAGCAAGATTTTCTTGTCTGAGCCGGGCATCGGAAATATGTGACACACACAGTGTCACTTATGTGGGTCGGTGTGTAAAATTGATAATTTCACTTAGTTAAAACGTTATAAATACATCCCACAAAAATTAATGACAATTGATATGATATTTAAATAATAAAACGACTGGGCTGTGGTGGTGATTTGTCTCCGAAGGTTCTGGTAGCGAAAGGGTTAAACGTTAGTTTAGTTAAGCGATATACTAAAATCTACATGTATGATTGTCTTACCTTTGAGTCTAACTAATAAACAAACTAGCTACAATTTGGAAATTTGCGAAATTATCATTTGGTGACTAACAGTCGCTTCTCGAGCGCAAAAGGTTAATTTGAGAGGATACTAAAGAAGGTTTGAATAGCATTCGAAGTGTATTCGAACAGAGTTTCAAGTGAATCGGAGAAATATTTGATGGAGATTTGAAGGGAACTGTAAAAATGTTCGAAAAGTATTTCAAAGGACTCGGAAAAGCATTAGATGGGAATTTTAAGGGAATTGGAAAGGTATACAGAAGAAATTTCAGATAAAATTCAAGAAGTATTCGAACAACCCCTGCAATCATTCCATTCAAGGAGTCACAATATAAAACTACTTTCATGAATAATTAAGAATCAAATTGACAAGAAGCTTTTACAGAATAATTTGTGTTGGTCCGAGTATAATAAATGTCCAGAATGACCTAGCAATAAAATGTTATCGAATTAAATTTAATTGATGTGTAAAAAAAAGTTTATTGTCGAGCATTCCCATATGTTTATCTCACGAATGATTGTTAAAACCATGTGCTGTTAGCCTCGAAATCTACATCCTCGATGGATCCACCTTCCCTATAGGTATGGAAAATCTGTTCGGCATACCAAGCGCTTTCCAATGCAAATTTCCGACACGCTCGATGGAAAGCTGGCTGCGACAAGGTCACCGTTTCCCCGATCGAGGCAAGGTTACACGATCATAAGCCCGGATCGAACAAGGTGGCGAGCAAGGATTTCCAGTTTCTGAAACTGGAAGAGCGACCGCCGCGTGTCTCGGAACTTTCGACTCTCGCTTTATTTCCTGGATCCCGTTTCTGCGCAAGACCGATCGCTCTTCCGGCCTTGCCGTGATATCCCGAAGGTCTGCGTGCGAAAAGGCGTAAAAAAAAGGTTGGAGGAAAACAGGTTCGAGGCTGTCGAGACCGAAGCCACGCCGCGTGTCATCTTCTGGCGGGGGAGAAACCTGAAAGGTTCGACCCTGAGAGATTCAACTCTGAGATAGGAGTCGGTTTTACCTTGGGCTGTTTTTCGACCTTCTTCTTCTGTTTCTTGTCTTCAAACTGTCCTTGTTCCTTAGCGTTCTTTTGTATTTATTGGAGCAGTACGCGAATGAAGCGTCGTGAGAGCGATTTGAGCGTGAAGGAGAAGAAAAGGAGAAAATGATTAATGTGATTTATTTTTAAAATTGAAATATTCAGGTCAAAGGTTTAACCAATTTTGCTGGTCGATTTTGACTCTGACCTGACAAAGACGAAGAAAAGAATAATTTGACCACAATATGCCCAAGCTAGTAATGAAAATGGGATATTTTTATGTAAATAAAACAGTCGTTTATTTAATCTTTTATAGAAAGACTACTACTTTATGGCATTAGGAAGGTATAGCACTTCGCAGTTAACCCTTTACGCTCGAGAAACGATTATTAGTCGCCAAATGATTGTTCCACAAATTTTCAGACTTTATTAGTCAGACTCAGAAGTTAAATAGTCATATATGTAAATTTTTGTATACAACTTAACTAAACTAAATTAAGTTTAATATAATCGAATCTTAGTAAATATATTACACTTAAATATCTTTGAAGTTAATATTATTATCCGACTAACAGCCACCTCTTGAGTGCAAAGGATTAACATTATCAAACTTTATAGTGTAACTGACTATCGCAACGCTTGAAATTGCCTGCGACTTCGCATGGTTCCTTAGGCCCTTCGTCGCGTTCCATAACCACTTACAGTTTTGAAACTAAACAGACGTAGAGAAAGCGAAAAGATCCACTTCTTGGAATGAACTGCATAAGAAACTTGTTTCCTAACAGAGCTTAGCTTTAACTTTCGTTACACGTATATAACTCCATACATCCAACAACCAGAACCCTTGAATTCACAAAATTATCCAAACAAACGGAGAACACGCCTTCCTTTCAGATGTCCTGCTGGTATATTAACAGCGACTTTTTCTCGCAAACAAATATTCTTTGTCCCGGTTTCGGTTAAAATAAAATGAAACGAAGAGATCTCTTAAACTTCAATACCCCGGCAGCGGAATCTCTTAAGCTGAAACGCGACGAAAACCATATTCTCAATCTACATTCCAGCCGCCCCTACGAACAGAGATCTCGAAATTGAATCAGTTCCAAAGCTTTCCGCGAACGAAAAGGAACGAGACGCGTTCCGAGCCGCACAGACAGAGGGACACGAACCCGGCATTAATATTTTCCTCGAGCACATCCGAATGGTAACGCACTCGGAGGCCGCGAGCTTTTACGAGCGGGTACGCGCGGAATTCCGGTAACCAGAGCCTGGTTACCTTCGCGACCGTGCCAAGAGATCGAAATTATCGTAACGAGCGATCTTCCCGCGGTAGAAGGGCGATCAACGTTGGAAGGGATCGATCGAGATCCGACAAGGGACACGCGAACGATGAAGCGAACGATAACGAGATTAACATTCCACGTCGCTCGACTATCGCCAAGTTACTCGGATATAACCGAAGTCTTCTACCGTTTCTACGTGTGTGGAGCTTTCTGGTTTCTAGATCTCAGCCTAGTCGCCACGGCTGAATACAACTTAAAGCCTAGTTATCCACTTGTTGCGGAGAACCTAAGCTTGAACCTACTTGCTACGAATGATTGTATCTGAGTGAATGAGTGATTGAGTGAGCGAACACGTAAGAGTGAGGGGAGAGGATAGGTAGATAGATAAATAGATAGAGGAAGAGAAAAAAGTAGAGTAAAGCATTCAGATCAGGATAACCTAAGCTTGAACCTGCTTACTATGAATGATTATACGTGAGCTACATTCTTCCATATTCAAACACTTTTCAATTAATCTTGATTAGAAGAACATGGTGTTTTAAGATTACTTAAATCATGCTTCTCATACTTGTTAAATTCCCCTCTATGTATTTACATTTTCAATTATATTTCTATCGTGTGGAATGATTATATCTGAGTGAATGAGTGAATCAGTGAGTGAACACGTAATAGTAAGAGGGGGGGGATAGATAGTTAAATAGATAGATAGATAGAAAGAGAGAAAGGGAGAAAAGTAGAGTAAAGCATTCAGAGTAAGATAAAACACTGTCGCATAAGTTTTGTCCTACGCGTGGTAATGCATCGAGCAAGAGATATCGTTCGATGTGATTTCAGTTTAGTTGATGCATGCCTGCAATACTTTCCCGACGACACGGGAGCGACACAATGCACCTCCCATATATCCAATACTCTCTTCGATCCTTTCTCACCTATCGGGTCCCAGTTACGAGGATCAGACCGTGCAGACGATAGTCCCGCGGAAAGGCGGGAGGGCAAAAAGTGACAGAAGACGGCTGGAAAGGTGAGGCGGAGGTCGGGGGAGAGCGGGGACACATATTCTCTATGCGAGAATTGCATAAGCGATGAGTCACGCGCTGTTCGCACGAGCATTAACGTTGCAAAGTATTTTTTGCGAAATTTTAATTGGAACGCGGCTGGATATGTGATACGATTAATTGGATTCGACGGGGATTCTACGTTGCGCGTTATAGCGCGCGATTTATTAAAATAATTTATGCGCCACTCGCGAGGGTGTCGAGGGGGAGGGCAGGGAGGGGGCACAGAGGCTGTAGAAGAATTAACGCCCCTCTCCCCCGCGCGCGAATTTACCTTTTATCGCGGCCGATTAATGCCGTTTCCAAGGCCATTTCGGTGTCGTTCACAATGGCGACCGACCCCGCTTCCGGTACCATCGAGGACACCCTTCGGCGACCATCTTCCGCCGTGAACTCCAGAAAAAAATATTTGTAACTGGTTTCAAATTTGTTTTTTTTTTTTATAATACAATTCCATTTTTTTTTTTTCTTACTTATAGATGGTCACAGTAAATAATCGGCGGCTATAATATTTTTTCTGTACCCAATGCAATCTTTAACTGCTGTTCAAGCAAATAACAGCGACACTAATTAAAAAGATTTTTGGATTATAATTTGAATGTTTTAGTGATAAAGAATTAATAAATTAACTAGCCTCACAGTTTGAAGATTTCCAGTCAGCCTACGCTCCGGTTCGGTTTAATCTAGAGTAATAATATCATGGGTTGAATAATATAAAGTTGCTTGTAATTGTGGAAATTTGGAAAATTCTGATTTGTAATTTCATCGTGAAAATTTATTGTGCTTTTCACACAATATTGCTGTATCTTTTTTATATTTACAAGCATTTTAAACAAGAGTTAAATGATGTCAACGTTCAATTGCGAAGAGGCATAATTCAGAAGTCCATCTTAGAAATCCATTTTTTAGGTTCTCTAGTTGATCTCCAACGTGTAATCGCTGAGACATTATCGTTCAATATTAGGTCAGGTTGTCGATCAGAGCAGTGTCACACGCGTGGAAGAGGCGGGGAGGGGACAATGAACGCGTTTATAGATTAAAAAGTGGTAATTATGAATTCTGAATGAATTATTGACGGCAATAATTAAAAGGAGCGTTGCCTATTAAAATTAAAGACCAATTATTGGTAATAATTATCATGAATATTCTCTGCACTCGATCGATTTCTATCCGGGTATCGATACGTACGATTCCCCTGAAATATGTTTATTGCAAGGACCGCGTTCAAAATGAATAATGCCCCGTTCTTTGGGCGTCCAGCTCGAAAATTGTGCCGCGTTTTCGGGCGAACGTAAAAATATTACCAGTCCCCATAAATCGAAAGATACTTTTAATTCTTATCTACGACGGTACTTGTCGCTCCTTCCCTTTTTCGGCCCCGTTTTTCCTGTTTCATCGGTTTAATCGCATCAACGTTTCCGGTAAACGCAACGATTGAATGCTTAAATTTCCACCCTCGAACGTGCGGACGTGCTGAATTTATAATTTTACTTTGAAACTGCAATATGCAGTCCATTACAGTTGGTTAATTAATACGTTTGTTCGTGGCGCCACTGCGAATCGAATTATTTTCACAAGGAATGAATTATTAACGGGCAACATATTGATACGCTAATATTTACATAATAAATTTACTTTCGTACAAGAATGAAAGAAACGGGACGGACGGAACGTGAATCGCATGGATAATTATTTGAAACTGATTTAATGAACTAGAAGCCCCTGAAGTACACTATCGGTAAACGAGAAACGTTCTGTTAATTATTCTTCTTTGTTTCTAAAAATTGTGACACGGTAATCACAATCAACGGTCGTTCTGCGGAAATATAAAAGTGTAGAAATATCTAGGGGATGCTGTATTCTGTAAACAAATTTTGCGATACCGATGAATAACACACAGGAGTGAACGTAAAAGTGTAATTTTTCAAATATTATCGAATACGTGCAATATTATCTATACATTGATGTCCCTTTGAAATTCTCCTGAACCGTTCCCTCGTTTAATGTTTCATTTCACGGGATTGTCAATATCGTTTATAACTCTGTCTCATCCGCTGTGCTCAATATTCGTTGAATGTTTTCTAAACCGGAAACGTATTCAACGGTATAATCCTAAAAACAAATACATACCTAACGTAGATACCAATATTTTGCTTTCATTTTATACGATATAATGTATACGTATTATACGCAATATTTTATTATATCATACACGACAAAAGCTAAACTCTTGAATAATAATAATAAAAATTATGAAACGTACGATTTTCTAATTATTCGCAAAACGATGATAATTTGAAAAGTTCGACCGAAAATATAAATAAACAAACGTGTGTCCTAAATTTTAATAACAATAACAATAAATGTCAAGACAAATCGAAGATCGACGTTAAATAGCTCATTCGATACAAAATTTCTTCCGCACACCCTCATCAAGTATCTAAGAATCACCTCTAATTAACCCTTTCGCTTCTAGCGCCGCATGTATGCGGCATCCAAATGTATTTTGTATGTTAATAATTTTATTAAATCATTTCACATTAAAAATATAAATATACCTGTTAAATTAGAACAATTATTGTTTTATTCAGCACAGTTGTTCCCTAAAACTTAAAAAAACGTGAAAAATACAGAAACCACGCTCACTGTGCATATTTTTGGTTCAAGTATCCGTTCAATAACGGTACTTCGTCAGACTGGACTGCCGTATCGAAAGGGTTAAACGCTGAGCTGCCCAAATTACAAGCGAAACGAAGGTATTCCAGGGAGCCGCGATGAAAGGGTCACCCTGTATGCAAATGGAACGCGGTACGAAGTTTCGCGTCCGTGGAGCGCCAGTTCGTTCACACGGAGAGATACACGGACCCGGTGCATTCACGCGGCGCGCGTGCGACTCGTGGATTATGCGCCTATGCATTATTGTCACCGCCGGTTTGGCCGCGCGACGTCGAAATGAAATTTACCGTGGCAGGCTTCGAACTACGACGAGAGTCACGCGTCGCTCTCCCCGGCAGATTTATTTGCATCCAGACCCGGGAGGGGTTGAAAAAGGGGTGGCCGCTGTCCGAAATAAACCCCGTAATAATAACGTAAATCGACGTTTCGCGCGCGATCGCGACCGATTTTATTCGTCATCGAAGTTCTTCGCGAAATTGACCAAAAGCGAGGACCAAATGTTTTGTCATTAACCCTTTCGCTTCAACCCTTTCGTGATTATAGTCACCGAACGATTGACGCTCGTTACACACGAACGGTGACTATGGTCACCGTACGCCTGATGCTTGGTACGCGCAAACGGTAACCATAGTCATTTGTTATCGGCATTGTAACGCTATTATTAACACGTTAAGCGCCACGCCGAATTTCTGTGCCGTTCCGTTCAAGCCACGGTTAGCCGTCAGGCAGGTCAGAGTATAAACAATTGTCGGGTAACGTACACACAATCCTCACCTTTGCTTATTTTGTTTTAATAAATTACATTAATGTTTTTAAGTATTATATTCTTTTCCTTGAAGCATTGACCAAACAAAAACCGAGGTCGCGTAATTTAAATGTTCAGTCTCACAAGTACACAAAGACCGACATACACGCCGTGATAGAAGAAAGAAAAATCTGTCGCCGGTCCCTAGGGTCCGGCGTGGCGCTTAACGTGTTAAGTCATATTTTCTAATTGTATTGTTATCATTTTTTGACCTTTTCCCTTCTACGAGCAATTGCAGTCGCTCCGCATAAGATGCCGCGGTATTGAATGGGCGATTGCAGATTTTCCGTAAGTACACACTCTCGGTGCAACGGCTCGTTCAGCGGGAGTAACTCGCCGGAAAATCGGTCCGTAGCGAAAGGGTTAACCCATTAACCTACGATTTATGTTCGAGAATTTTGAGCCGAAAACGTAAACAAGCTCGCGCAGCCTTCGAGCCATTCGCACGACTTGTATCACACCATTGCAGATTATTAGTTTCGTATTACTGATTTTTGTATAAATCTTATATCTATTTATACCTGCAAAATTAATAAAGTTAAATTAAAATTAAAAATTTGAGAAAGCAATCTAAGAAAATAATTTTAATCTAGTTAATTTCCTGTTATTGATACAATTTTATTGACTACCGATTTCTGAAACACCGTTATCTCATACCCTGTATGTGTTATCTCCGTGATATCGTTAGTACAATTAAATGTTCCATCACAAAAGAGCCTATTCTTCAATTTGTACCCTAGTCTAAACTATGAATGCCCATTTATGAAAAACCCTGTGTACCGCACGCAGTGCTCCATCGTATGTTTACATGGTGATCACCGGTGTTTCGCTAACTGTAAACTTAGGGATCAGGTTTTATAACAGCAATTTCCACAAAACCGCTCGCCCTACGCCCGACACGTATCCCCCTGTCGATACGTGCTCCTCGTTAACGCCGCTAATAAATCCCTCACCGTGATATCAACACCGTGGAATTTCCTCGAATCTCTCACGTCCTTGTTCGCTCGATCTCTCCGGAGAACGTTGCAACATGTAGTGGAATGATTAAAACGTTGAAACGAATATCCCGATACGAGCGTCGAGGTGAGCTTGTTTCCGGTCTGATTTTTCAGATTTTTCGCTGTTTCGCGGCTGTTATATCAAAAGATTAATTGAAATGATTGATTAATTAAAGAGTTTATTGACTGATCAAATGAATGTTTTTAGACTCTTTCAAAATTTATCTTAAAATAATGAAAATCTATTTTCTTTGATTTTGTTTTATTTTATTTTATTTTATTTTTGTGAGGAATACATGTGTTCACGTGAATGGAAAAAACTTTGATCGTTGATCGGCTGTTGCTTCGTCGTTGGCAAACAGAGAGAAACATCGACCTGTATTCCTTCCGTGTTTCCTTCAACTTCTTCACCGTTGCACGGTGTGTCCGATAGCAAAAATATCGTGACGATGGAAAAGAATAACTCTCGACAGAGGAGAAGGTGAAGGCAGTGTTTGCGTTCCTTTGTGTTTGGAGTTATTGAACGAAAAGATTAGAAAGCTGAAGTTCGCGTTGAAAAATCAACGATGGAAGAGTTAACGTTTAGAAATTGTTCTCATTCGTAAATCGAAGAATTTGTTTCGTTTCAGAAATTACATTTCTCGAAATTTATAACGAAATGTGAAAATAACAAGCGTCAAAAAGAATGTAAGAAAGTAGGTTTTAAAAGTGTTTAAAATTGTTCACCTTTCTGCCAATAGAAATTGTTGAGAAAATTACGGAAATACCACCGCACCCGATTTATATTCACCGTTCTGCAGTTTGCATCGGATTCTCGTATTCGAAAGCAACGGTTGTTTTAGAAACAATTCAAGTAAGCTGCATTATGCTGCGAACTAAATCAGGAAACTAACACTAACGCTCTCCTTATTGTTATTGCTGGTTCTTATCGTGACAAAGATATTTGAGGGAATCGATGGAACCGTGCCTGGAATACACACCGCCTCAATGGCGTGCTATATCGGGCACAGCCACCTAACACTAAGTAACGCAAGGTGATACAATAACTGTTACCAGTTTAGTGCACCCGAAGTTATGGAATAGTATCATAGCACCGGTAGACGACGGTATCGAATAAAACTTACAATTATTCTCCTTCTGTTTCTCACTGTTTTCATTTTTCAATAAAACATTTGGTATTCCAATTTTCAGTAAAACAACATATACACTTCTTTTGTTATCATAATGTTTGATAAACAATAATGGTACTAGGAAGATAAACAGCAACAGATACGCTCTTATTTTGTAAAATTAATTTTCATATAAACAAACCCTTCTGAAATTGGCAGTAAATTTGTTTCATAAAGAAAGTTCATCGAAGAAAAATGATGAAAAATTCAAAACTTACCTTTTACCATTTTTCTTTATAATCTGGAAGCGCGCTTCTAATTAGATCCTGTGTGTGTGTACATTTACTAAACATGGGTTTTAATCGAAGAGGAACTTTTTTTTCCTTCTTTCAGGTTTAATAGGAAAATAAGAAGCAAACAAAAAGAAAACCCAACGAAAACTGGCTGCCGCTTCAAAATCTAACCGTCTTAATTTTCACCTCAATATCATTAGCAGGTAGACCATTTTTTACACGCGACACTTTCCGTGGAACATTCGGAAAGTGAGGCGAACAGAAAAAGAGAAAGAGAAAAAGAAATATCCATTCGCGAGTCTTACATGTTCTCCCGTCTTTACGCACACGGTTATAATTTTTAATTATACGAGCGTAAAACACGTACCACGCTTTATACGATCTATAATGAGGCATATTAAATGAACACGATTTTACCTCTCCTCCCCCCCACCCTCTTCTCTCCCTTCCAGGCCACGTTTGCAGGAGTTTTGCGGCATCATTAAATTTAATGAAGAAATCGTTTTACACCAGGCCCGTGTGTCTTTAACTTTCCTACTGAACGATCAATCTCGATTCAGGAAATTCGACGATGTGCACCGGGTGAAACGGGATGAGTCCTCTGGGATGCTCGAGACGCGTCTTCGTTACACGAGAGTGTTTACACTTTGACGGTGTTTCAGGACGGAGGTGAAATTTAGAAGCCAATGACGCTCGTTCGTTAGCCGATGGTTAGTTCCGAGTTCTCAGAGATTTTCGATAGGATTAAAAAATATTTATATTTCCGATGAAATAAAAGTAGAACTAAAAGTTTTTAGCAAACGGTGATCGAAATAAAACTTATTTATTCCATTTAGCCAAAAAGATCGTTATCGATTTTGTTCAAATTGACAACATCCTGCAATGTATTTTACCATTTTTATCTGGATCAACTTTTAGTAAATTTTCCAGCCATCTATACACATTAAAATATCCATCGTCGGTATCACCATAATTATTAACAATTTCTAAAATTCTTCCCACCTAATATATTCATCGCTATCGACTCATCCCACCCATCGTCAACCACACCGTAATTCTAATCGATATTTTCCTGAAATTTACACCAATCGCCATCGCTATATCGATCTTCCTCGCGTTTCCTTTTCATCTTCACCTAAGAGTCTCCCGCTTAAAAGAGTTCCCATCCAAAGCTCTCGAGGACACGCGGATCCTCTGTCCTCGAACGCGAAAGAAAGGAGGAAGATCGGGACGGAAATCGGTTGAAGTGGCGGGGACCAGTTACGTGGCATAAAACGCGAACGGAGTGCGGCCACCGCTACAAGTATTTATCTTCCGATCGAGCCGCATTCGAAATGCAAATTGGGCGGCCCGCCACTCAACCGGTCGCGTCTTACGCTTTATCGGGTTTTCAGAGTCACGCGCACACAGGCCAAGAACAAACGAGATATTTCCCTCTGCTCCCCCGCCTTGCCTGCCGCGATCGACCGATTCGAAAGGCGTTCCACTTGGAGCCGTTTGCTCGGTCTAGATCGAGAAATAATTTTCATTCAAGGATCACTCTCTCAGCCTCGCTCTCTTTGCGTTGAAGCAGACCGGAAAGCTCGAAGAACATCGCCGTGAATCGCGTCCGTCCACGATGTTTGTCGTCGTTGATGATTAGGCATCATTGGGTTCCTTTTTTCTGCGTTTCGAGGATTTGAATCATCCGTTGCTGAAATTGATAGGCTATGCCCGAGAAGAATATTTCTGTCAATATTTATGCATACTGTTGGAGGACAACGATATACATTGTCGTGTCGCGTCCCCGACGTTTGAAACCCCATGACATTGGTGGGGCCAACGTAAACGGTTTTGAGGGCTGCAACGGACTAACCGTCCTTTTTTTCTTTGGCCCTCCAGTTTTCTACCAGATCCCGAGCAGAACGCATTCATTTCACAATATAACGGTTTTTCACTTGTATTCTATTTTGTAATTAAATCACTATTTTTCTAAATACGTGTAAACTGCTTATTTTCAACCTTATATCTACAACACATACAGTTACTAATATTTGAAAGTTCCAAGTGTCAAACATTGTTTATGTTAATCGAGTTACTCGAATTAAAGTCGCTTGAACAGAAACAGTTTGACTTTAATCTTTGTACAGGACTAGGGTTAGTTGAATTGATGTCGTTTGAGTTCAGGTGAGTTGTGCTCCGTTTTTCTTTTTCATTTTTGTTGAAACAACGTAACGTCAAAGATTCATTGGTTATCGATGAAAAATTTCCGATGAATTATTTACTTTCATGTAAAACTTTGTCTCTGCTCGCCCGGTTGTTTCTGTTTGCCCAACGTTATGATTTGCTTTCGTAGCTTATTTTGATTGGTCGACGAAAACTGTTCACTGAAACGTTCGCTGCAACGTAGCGTATCTCAATCGAGCGATAAACGTGCATCGCCATGAGCTTAACATATTTTCCATGATATACGATCGTTTTCATCATGATTTCCGCCTCGATGGTCACAGATGTAGGTAGACGTTATATTTTTAACCGTTAATACTCTTCGCGTTTTAACCGGCTCCTTTTAAACGACGTGAATATAACTGGCAGAGAATTAAATCGCATTTTTGTAATTTAAAAAATAGAAGGTCGTTCCTGAAGAGGTTAAATGCGTTTATTGGGGGACAGTCATAAAGGAGCGTGATTTTCGGACGCAATGCTTCACCGCCGGCATCGCTCTGTCAATTTATCACGCGGAAAGGATCCGACGAGTCATAGAAGCCGCGCATAATGATGATGGATGCTTTTGGATGCGCGAAAAAAAAACGCTCCCCCGCGAGATATCGATTATACGACCACGAGCTGCTGGTGCCTTGAAAATCCGCGAAAAATGCCACTTTCCAAACGACATTTTCAAGAACTCTATTCCTCGTTTCCGGTTTAACGCACCACTTTGTCACACGGATCCACCATGTTCGTGATAATGTTTAAAAGCTTCTATGCTTCCTTAATTCCTTCCCTCTTTTTATCAACAAAACCATTCTCTGTAGCACGATGTTAGATGGTTCTTGGCATAGTTAATAAAAATGTCAATCGTTAATAAACATGCCATGATTATTACTCAAAAGTTTTATTGCATAAACAATATACCATCGGTGTACATTTACCATCAGGTTCGGTGATTAATTTAATCGACCTCTATAAACGACCTGTATATTCTGCTAACAGAAATAAGTATCGCCTGCTACAGTAGTGGACAAAAGTTTAAGACGAGAGGACAATGTAGAACATAGTTTTACGGTCTGCAGATATTGTCTGTACATTCATTTTTATTATGTTATTATGGTAGAACGCTATTTATTGATTAGCACAGAATGCAAATTTTATTTATCTTGCTATCCCTTGTAAATTGGTTGAATTTCGTTGATCCTTTGGTCTTAAACTTTTGTCCGCTGCTGTATATGTGTCTATCGACAGGATCCAATTAAATATACGATCCGTCGACGCAGCGTACAATACCGTAACGCGTTTCAAACAGAATCCTTCCCTCGAGCGCACACAATCCGTGTAAGGACAAGCCGCCTCAGCTCTCGAGGAACATTGAGAAACGCTCATCGATTGCGTCACCGTGAACGATCCCAACTCGTTGGCATTCGAGTCGTCCGCCGGAGCCCGCTCGTCATTAATAATAGCCGCGGATACGGTATATGTTTGCGCGATCGAGCCGGGATCGCGTTTACATGGGCGAAGGAGGGCGCGCGGAGAATTAACAGGGACTCCTCTAACACTACCACTTTTACCACCGTGATCGTCTACCTCTGTCTCTCCACGGCTGTACAGGCGTTTGGCCCGGGCAAATCAGCGCAGGCGGTACAAACAGAGTCGATTTCTCGATCGAGTGCGCGCACGGTTAAGTACCGGGAATAAATTCCGAACCACCGCGGTGGTGGTTGGTTAATCGTTCCCGCGTTTTACGGATCTCTCGATCGATCCCGCTAATTAAACGTCGTCGACCAGAACCAACCTCTGCTGCTCTTACCGCTGCTGCTGCTGCCGATGTTGGTCCCTGCGAAAACGATCGAGGTCGGCTGATCCACGGAAGATGGATATATCGATCGGAACAAATAGGAAACCAGAGAAAGAGAGAGTGAGAGAGAGAGAGACAGAGGGAGAGAGAGAGAGAGATAAGGGAAGAGAAGGTGGGAGGGAAAGAGAGAGGGGGAGAGAGAAAAAGAGGAGAGAAGCTCGGATCGAGGATGAACTTAATTTCGCAGCACCGACAAGGTCTTGCCGCGACTTCCACTCGTTTCGCCTCCTTCGGGGACTCCCTTTGACTGTTTACGCAGTATAATTAACGTTGCGCACCGCGAACACGTTAAAGTGGATTCTCTGCGGCTGATTTAGCAGGGCAAACGAGATCGCGGCTGCTCCTTCCGTCTCCGCCGCGGTTACCTCGCTGAAAGACGGCCGGGAAACTGACGAAGACGACGCGATGACGATGATAACCTGTATCGACCTCGGTTAGAAGGGTGCACGGATAGGCGGAAGAAATATAGCGAGGGTCGTAAAATCGGTCGGTGGCATGGTTTATATTTTCGAGCGTATGAACGAAAACTTGGGGAGATAAGAGCGAGGAAGCTTTAGTCAGGGTTATACGAAACGGTGATAGCCAGCTTTGATTCGATTTTTGTTGATACCTGATGCTGCTACTTCATCGAAATTTAAATTCGTACGAAATTTTTAAACTGTCATACTTTTCCAACTATTAAACCTTTTAGTTCTCAGATTTGCAATCTTCATATCGTTAAACGCAAATATCTGTGTGCTCTCTTACTGTAACGCAAAGAACCATTTTCTTTCTATCTTAAATTTTTATCGCAACTTTTCCACCTCAATCGACACGCTCGCTTCCTTCCTATTCTTCCATCTTCAAACGCCTAGCTTAAAAGAGTCGTCCGCTTCGAAAACGAGCTGTGCATCAACACCCCTGGTCTTCAGAAGGCAGAACGCGAGCGGCCATTCATTTTTCACTGTTCACGTGATCGTAATAATTGTTGACGTGGAATTAATTGAGGGCTCGGCTCTGTCAGCACAACGGACTTGGGACGGAGAAAGCGCGGCATTCGTTGCCCATATAAGGGTTCTCTTCGCCGTCAACTGTTTAATGTTCGTGAGAATTTGTTATGTATCGGCCTAGAAATAGGTCCGCGGCGGCTGTTGACTATGCCGCGAGGAAAAAAGGCAATCAGAATGCCGGCTCGAGAGACAATGGACTTGCATCACTAATATTTCGCGGTACTTTCCTTTCTCGAAGCGCAACTCCGGCACGCGCAATTCCAACCTCCGGATGATTGAAAATTTAGCACCAAAAACATCCTTCTTCGATGTTCGGTTATCATTGTCAGCGTTTTAAATGCTTGGCAAGTTTATATTGAATGAAACGCAGTTGGAGAGACGGAAATGTTGAAATAAACAATCGATTTCAGTATTATTTTCACGAACGTTTCGTTTGTGTGCATTGATTGCGTTCAGTCTATTAGAAGAAATATTTATAGTGTACTTCTAGATTTTATTTCCCTTATTTTATTAAAAAATGTATTACTTATAGGGTACGGAACATGTTGAAGTTGTCAGATATATTTTCACTCTCGTTCGCTTGTTTCACTATGTATGTCTAGGAAGAAAGTAGCATCTTTCTCGGTACATTCACCGCCATACTGAACATCGATGACCGAGATTATGTTATATAATAATTGGAATGCATCTAACACGTAATCAGTTATGCAAATACACGCGTACTTCATAATTAAATAAACGACGATAAAGCGTGTAAAGTTTGATTTATGTTATTATCACGATCGTATCAATAATATTATAATAATATTTGTTTAAAAATATTCGCAACTGAATATAATTTCCCTCGTCTTTAAAAATCATTTACAGTATGTAGTACCATCCCTAAAATACTGAAATTGGAAATCTCTACCGTCGTATCCCATAATGTAAAATGACATCGAAAGTTTGTCGTTCTACATCGCAAAAGCAAAGACTGCTCTCAAAACGACAACTATAACACAACAACGATACGTAACGCTATTTCCTCGCTTCATCGACGATTAGACAACCAACCAAACCATAAACAGTTAATCAGTCCCTTTTTCAGTCAATCTAATATGTGCTAAAATGGTATTTCCTTACCGATCTGTTCTAAACGAGGAAATAGTTATCCGCCTCTACCGCTTTTAACCTCACATCAGTTTTTAAACCTTTAAAACTACCTTGTCAACGTGAAAAGATAAATTATCTGAACTAAGTCCATCGTGACAATCCATTTCCTACACAGAAGACAGTCTTCTTCTACTTCTCGCATAAGCCATAATATCTCCTGATTTATACTTAATGATATTCCTTATTTAATATATTCACGTAACACGCAATGACGCAACTATCCTCCCATTGTACCCATTTTCTAGTCTTCCGTTTAAACAGAACATCTCACTCTGCACGCGTTCAAATATTCCACCTAGCGCAGACCAGAGAGCGACGCTAGACACAAAATTCGTGTCCATCCGTTTAACGAGCAAGACGTTTACCTTACTTACGTGAAAGAACATCCGCCGTTGTTTACAATGTACACCTAACCGAAGGGACCAGCAAAAATCATCCAGAAAACTCACCGACGACCAACAAAAGGACTGCGACGTATCCCACCGTCCAAAGGTTGTGCACCATCAGCACCCGCATGGTCTCTCCCGTTCTTCCTCCCTGAATAACGCGCTCCAACAGGCACTGGAAGCTAACACGCAAAGCCTCGACTAGACACCAGCCTCATCCTCGACGTGTGAACGGGTCACAGCGAGAACAACCGATCAACGAGCACACGTAACACAGAGAACGACAGCGGATCGGAGATGGTAACCGGTCCTCGGGACGTGAAAGACTGGGGAAAGGCGCGTTTGTTCGGTCGTCGGTTCGACGTCGAGCATCTGGCCTGTGCCCACCTCTTCTGTTCCCTTGCTCCCTGCCATTCCGATCTGTGCCGCTCTCCCTTCACGACAGATAAACGGATAGGCCTCTCCCTTCGCGGAGAGGATCCTCGGAAGAGTCGGGCCGACCTTCTGTTAGGTCGTTGCGGACGAAACGTGGTGGCGGCGGCGAACTCGTGATAGAGGACAGAGGACCAAATTTTTGTTGTATGCCAACATGTAATATTGTTTTAAGTTAACACTTAGCAAACCGATCGGGGGTGACAGTAGTTTATACGCTTATACTTCGAATTTTTCACATCGAATATCGTCGAACGAACCAGTTTGTTTAAAGATTATGCTGATGACGAGGATAGGTAACGAAAAATTATCGTTTTCGGTAACGGATCTCAGTCCCTAAAAATTTAGTGGGAATCTCTGGACTATAGCAAGTACTGATGAGTATACAATGTATGAGTACTGATCAGTATACAATTCTGATGTATTTCGGGTAACGGGAATGAGTGCAACACGCGAGGGATTTTTAAAAGAAGAGTTTTGTACAGCGAGGTTAATCAGATTTAATACAACTATACGATATGGTTGTTCTAGGACAAGTCTGCTTTTTGGGTTTCGTTCTGGACCTTTTAAAGATCGGTAAAACGGAGTAGTAGGGATGAGATAAGATGAGGAAAGTTTGAAGTTCAAGGGGTACGTGTGACTTAGGAATCAAAGGACATAGATGAATTATTAGTAAGCGGCAAAATATTTGAAAAGAGATGACTTTTGAAAGGATGACTATTGCGATGAGCAAACTTGTTTGAGTAGATGCCAGCCATACAACAGTACCTTTGGTGTGCGCCCGACTGTCACACGACTCGTCGACAGTATAAATGGATCCTTAAGCTTCGAAAGCATCCTAAATCGACGAATTTTCGACCTGAAAACCGTTTCGCTGGACAACGTTGCTACAGATGCTTCGGTTTCTTAACACTGTCGACCCGAACAACCGGTCGAATATCAATCAGTGCGTTGCATCAGGGCCGCGAGTTGCGTGTAATGTTCCACGAGGGCACGTTATGAAGCGATTTCTCTATTTTTGTTTCGACTACCATTGCGCACAGCCATCCGACTTCAACGAGGACGTGACGTTTTATTGAATTCTTCCCTACGATCCGATGACAGCGATCCATGATCGAATCGTAGAATTCTTTATACCGCAGTTTCTCGGATATCCGTTACAGCTTTTAGTACGTTAAAGCTGATATTTCAGTTTTCCATTTTTAATGCAATTTAAACACTTGTAACGTCATTTTTTTTTTTTTTGTTATAAAATAAAGTTTCTGCAGTAAAAAATACCATCATTTTCCAACGAAATGAAAGAAAGCATGAAGATACCTTTGTTTTTAAAAAAGAATATGTTAATTTTAACGAAGATCTCCAAAAATTTCATTTTTCTGAAAGTGCGCCCGGAAAAAAAGTTATCGTGGATAAATTTAATAGCCATAGATCCGTTTTAGAAGTTTCACGATAACTAGTTTATTGGAAAACTTTATGAGACTTCATTTGGAAGCTCTTAAGAATGGACTTTTTTTCTAACGTCGTCCATTCGAAATTAAAACTTTCATCTCTGATTGTAAGAATTTCTCTTAGGTGAGACCTTTTGTGAGAGAGCTGACTGGGTGACGGTGAAATATTTCAGCGATTGAAAAAGTTCTTTACCTTCTTCGTGCCTTCAAACTCGAAATCTGTGATTCGTTGCAGATTCCTTTCGGTCCCTGGACCGATTTTAAGGAACATGTAATATAACATGCAAAGCAAGTTTTTGGCAGATATTTAACATACATTTTATTTTTCAGACCTCAAAATTCGAGTTGAGGTTCGCCTCTTAAATATTTAAAAATCGTGGATATGTAACGTCCGACATGATTATCATAATTCGTATTCTTGTTCCCTTCTGCGTTATTCTTCTCTTCCCTGTTTCTATCATACATCTTTTGTCATGTTGTATGCCTAGCTATCATACTTACAAATTTGATTATTCCTAAATGTAGGAATAATTCGCGAGTTACGTGAAAATTAAATAAATGTAGAGTAATCGACGCCTGTTTTCGCGTTCTCATTTCAGAAACTAAAGGGAACATCCCTCTGCCCCGTCAAAACACAGAACATAGACAGCGTGGAAACGAATGTCACTCAGCATTTTGCACATCTACACGGTGTTCTTCAGAATACAGAGAGGAAGATCATCGATTCGTTGCGGCAACATCGAAGTGCTCGCGACAAGAACATCGACGAGATTTCGCTGCAGTTGAAGGACCATGAAAACCGATTACAATCGGCTCTTATAGTAAGAACTTTAAAATTTGTACACTTTCCCGGCTATTGTCTATATTTCACAAGAACGTTGTTCGGTCCTTTTCTTGTATTTTACGAAAATTTTATTTTCTCTTTCTTTGTGAAACGAAAGGTTTCGTTCGCGATAAAATATTTCTTTTCTTTTGATTCGACGCTTAATCCTTTGAGGCACGATGGGATTAAAAATGTCCCAATTTCTAGATACACAACAATGCATGGTAGGACATTTTTAGACCCACCTCGAAATATTGCAACAGCTGTATGCGCATAGGTTTATATTTAATCTTACTTACGTAAAGCAGTTGATAATACCATAAAAAAATGTTATAAAATGTTAGCTTGTGTTGACAAGTTTCAACATTTCAGTATTTTGTTAATAAAAATATACCAGTTTTGTTTAATTTAAAATGCAACATGCAACATGGTCTATTTATTCTCTGAAATTTTATGCCTTAAAAAGTTAAACGATTAAAAGATCATCGGTTGATATTCAGTATTCGCGGACGAAGTTTCCATTATTTTGAGGCTTTTACTTGCGCACTCTATCCCGTTGCTTGAATCGTATTTATGTTTTTAAGCAACGCATTATTGCATCCGCAATTTCAACTTGATTGGTATAATTATTAGGTCCCCGGGGAAGTACCGCCGCTTTTATTCATGCGATGTTTGACCTGTGCGTAATAAACGGGAATACCTCCGCTCGTAACGAGATTTTCCTCGATTTGCGTAGAGTTTCAATTATGAACTGATGCGAGTTTCAAAAGAATCGTTATAAAAAAATTTCAGTCAAGTATCGTTTTTACACCGTGTAGAAGATAGTGTTAATAGACGATTGGTACAAAAAATTTAATCTCAAATGTTACATTATATCTTCAAAATTTCGGTGTTATAATTACAACCTTTAAATAATTTATAAGTATACGTTTATGCGCTTACTTCCCTTTTTTTTCTTCAAAAACGCGAGGAAAATATGTATTGATCAGCCAATAAATCGCCAGGAAGTCGACAAATAATTTAATCGATCGCTAAATTTGAAATTTTTCTATCAGGTGACCAAATCGATCACAGAAAATCTGGACAAAGTGGACCTTCAACACGTGATGCAAAAGCTGAAAATTCTGGTTGATATTCCCTGTTATCTGGTGTTGAATTCTGTGGTGGATCAACGAGAAATCAAGTGAGTGGACGATACTTTATCCCGTTCGGCCAAATAAAAGAAAGGAAGCTCGATTTCCCGTTTGTTTTTCTAACAACAAAATCGAATCCCTCGACAACGTTGCCGTTCCCCCGTGTAGCAAAGATTTTTCGACGCGCCGAAAAATCCGCAGCTTTTGATAAATCAAAAATCTCCGGCGCGCCGCGTATTGAACGATTTATTTTCCTCGACACCGACGATGGTGCAGAGTCGGACAAATCCACTGCCGTTTATGTTCGTAAGCAGCTTACAGATGTTCAAGCGAGGAAAGAGAATGAGAGAGAAAGGGTGGAGGAACAGCGAAGAGAACGAACATTACGGGTGTAAGAGTAATTAATTAAAGGGAAATCGCGTTTCAAAGCGACTTCAGTATATTCTTGTCCTCTTTTCTTTTCCTTTTTCTCTTTTAACCATCATCCTGAACGCGACACTGTACATTCCCTCGAAGTTTCAACGAGCTCAAGCAAATCGCTGTCTGTTCTAACCCGCGATGCTTGCGCTCGATAAATCGAATGGAAATCTAGATCTTTTGGAAGAACCTTTCTCTCGTTTTGTATTTTACATACGTACAGTAGCGGTCAAAAGTTTAAGACCAAAGAGTCAACGAAATTAAAGTAACTAATTAATATGTAACTAGCTGTTGTTCGCGGCTTTGCCCGCGCGCGGAAGTACTTTGATTTCGATTTTAACTATTTTCAAGGGATGTCCAATTTTGCAAGACCTTAACTTTAATTTTAACCAGAAAGTTAAATATTCACTAATTTTTATAGTGCTTACTTCAAAATCGACGGATTTTCAAACAAACTTTCGTCCCTTATTTTACCCCTTTGAAGGTTGATTTTCCAAAAACGTTGGAATACGTATTTTTTTTATCTCTAACCAAAAAGCTAAATACCAGTTTTCATAGTTGTTGCTTTAAAATCGGCGGATTTTCAAGCAACCTTTCAACCCCTATTTAATCTCCTTAGGGACGGAATATCAAAGAATCCTTCCTTAGTAGGTGCCTATGTCGTAAAAGTTCCCTACCATTGTTCAAATTTCATGTTTCTAGTTTCAGTAGTTTAGGCTTTGCGATGTGGAATCAGTCAGTCAACCAGGACATGTCTTTTTATATGTATAGATAACATGATAAATAAAATTTGCATTCTATGCTAATCAATAATTACCCATGTAGAATAAGCCTCATGACTTGGTGGCTTCAAATAATTTGTGAATTATTCGCAACAGGAAAAAATGTTTCAAATAACAATCGCATGGTATGTTGGAGTGGATATTATAGAAAATTCTACGTGTCCCCTTCAATACTATGCAACGTTTGTTTGAAAGTGTTCTGAGAGTGTTCTAAACATAGTTGGGCAATATTTTTGCTACTGTAAAAAGTATATATTTTCCCTGCGCAATGAATTAAAATTACAAAGTCGTTTTATCTGTAATGACCATGATTAATTATCATGTTAACATGTATATTAATATTCCATGCTGTATTTTTGTCCAGCTTCAACTTATCGTATCAAAGATAAGCTTAATGAAAACGAGCCGTTAATATTACGTAGCGCGTAAGAAATTCGCAGAAAAAACGAGTAACTCTTTTTGCAGATTCGACATCGATACAAGCATTACAGAGGCATTAGAAAAACATTGCAATCTACAGATACCGGAAACATCAAACTACAGCTTGGAACGAAAGGGTTCGTTACCGGACGATTACAACATAGAGCCGCTGGTCACAGAAATCAACGCTTCGAGTAAATTTAATTCTCTCGATATCAGTTTACAACGTTACAGAACGGAACAGAATACGCGACTACAATCGATTCGCCCCGATAAAAATATGTTTTTCGCTTTTTGTAGAACATACAGACAAACCTATGATCTTGAAACAGAAGCCAACAAGTTCCAATCCTCCCGAGAATAATGATAATCCTCCCACGATCGGTACGTATTTTTGTCACCTTCGTTCTTTGGGAACGAAAAATGATGCTCGAAATTTTTCAGACAATTCAATATACATAAATTTTATTAATAATAATTTATTTGTATTAGACCACTGAAGAAAGATTGATCCCTTCGGCTTTTATTAAGCTTTTTATTCCATAAATATGTTATTTTGTCTATATTACATTTTTCTGCGATTTTTATAACCATCTTCTTACATTTTCATTGTACTTCTGTCATTCATTGATATTTAACCCTTTGTACTCGAGAGGTGACTGTTACTCGTCTAATGATGCTAACTTCAAAAATTTTCAAATTCAAAATATTTATTATCATTCGCATATATTATACGTCATTTAGTTCAATTAAGTGGTATACTAAAATTTACATATATGACTATTTAGCCTCTGAGTTTAACTAATAAAGAAACTAACTAAAGTCTGAAAATTTGCAAAACTATCATTTGGTGACTAACAGTCATCTCTCGAGCGCAAAGGGTTAAGGGTAAATAAATATTAGTACAAAATTTTGTGTTGGTAACTAGAACTATTGTTCGTCACGTTTAATGCAAAAAAAATCTCTTAAAATACAATTATTTATAAGACACTTTGAAATCCAATTAATTTATAACGTAATTCTTCTCTGCTTTCAAGGATCTTCAGAGATGGTTCGGATCACCCACATTGTGGATCCTTCTTTCTTTTTCGTGCAACTCGTGCAAAAGCGACAGAAAATAGAGGAGCTTAACAGAGAGCTGAACGAAGTGGTCAACACTGTAGGAATGATACCAACGGAAGTGATTATAAGTAGGACATCGTCTCTTCTTTCGATCCTCAACTTCTCATCCATTTATTCTACACTACAACCGCAAACCGCTACATTTTCTTTTTTTTTTCTTTAACTTTTACGCGATAACAGTTATCCTTGCATACTTTCTCCTCCTTTCACTGCATTCCCGAACCTATTAAAATTATTGCTTTCTAATACGTTTTAATATGTTCCTTCTAAGATGCACTGTATATCGTGCAGTGCGCCCAGAACAGAGTTTGGTACCGTGCACGTGTTCTGACCAAGGAAATAAACACGTACGGCGACGACAGATACAGCGTGATGTTCATCGATTATGGAACGATAGATACCAATGTCTCGTTGCAAAGAATTAGAAACATTATACCGCAATTCGCGATGTTACCAGTGATGGCACTTAAATGCACGCTGTTTGACGTCGTTCCGACTAATGGTAAATGGCATCCGGACGCTATTAATGCTTTTGAAAAACTCGTATGCACGTGAGTACCATCTCTGGCTCCTAGAAGAACTCCGTTCGAACATTTATCGGAATCAAATATCCAAATTGTATTATTTTCATTTATTTTTATTTAACCCTTTCTCTTCGGCAATCCAGTCCGTCGAAGTGCCGTCACTGAACGGAAACACACGCCAGAAATGTGCACAGTGCGCGTGGTTCTTGTGTATACATTTTTCGAAGTCTTGAATAACAACTGTGCTTAATATAACAAGTATTAATTGCTCTAATGTAACAAGTATAGTTTACATTTTTAATATGAAAATATTTTGTACAAAATTATATTGGTTATTCTAATAACATTAGACCAATTACAGTTTACATATTTTTAGGTGTTTAAATATTTACAAGATGCCAGATATATCTGACTCGCGAAGCGAAAGGGTTAATGCAATATCATTTATCGTGTTATTAACTTTTATTGTTTTGTTACCGTGTTTCACTGTCCATTTAAGTTAAGTAATTTCATTCTTTCATTATTATAACGAATAAATATTAAAAGTTAAAGCACAAGGTGTACGCGCGAATACATTTAACGTTTATCGTGTATTATAATAGTCTACCTTTCAATGTTTCGTATACTTAATGCCTTTCGTTCGAATGTTCATGCACTTATTCTTCCCTCAAGCATCGATGAGAAGAAAAATGCAAAATACTATTTAAAACTGAATTGATCTGTTTCAGAAACTCCGTAGTTTCGATGAGCATCATGATGATAACCGGCGATACCTATTACGTAGATTTGTGCGTAATATCCTCAAAAGATTCCGGCTTAATATCCGTAAAGGACTCGCTAACGTACACCAAATACGCGACTTGCGTCTCACCAAACAAATTACTGGTAATTCGCGTGCGATTCGCTAGCAATATAATTTTGATCCGCATACTCTAACCATCGACTTCTCTCCTGTTCGTAGAGAATGAATCCTGATTCCACAAGGACATACTTTAAAGAACAATTGGAGCTAAACACTTTTACGGATGTTGAAGTTCTATTCGTCGAATCTCCTAATTCCATATACGTTCAAAAAGTACGTTTGTTATAATAGAAAGTAATTGTTTCGATGTACACACAGTGAATCATTAATAACACCCTCTAGCATTAATATATCTTGTAGGGGGGGTAGAAATTTAAGAATTGTTAACCCTTTGCATTCGAGAGGCAACAGTTAATCGTCTAATAATATTAACTTCACAGATTTCTAAGTGCAGAATATTTACTAAGATTCGCTTATATTAAATTTCATTTAGTTTAGTTAGGAAATATATTAAAATTTACTTATACGACTATTTAACCCCAAGAGTTTGAAAATTTGCATTAAATTATCATTTGGTGACTGACAGTCACCTTTCGATATAATATATATAATATATAATATATATAAATATATTCATATTGCAGGCGCACGCAAATCGAACATACTTTTGCAAATTAACACGGGAAATGACGGAAGAATATGAACGGAATACCGTTTGCATCGAGCAGATCCCTGTGCCTTTCGAAGGTAATACATCTTTCGGATTTCTGTTATTCAATATTTATTAAGTACACAAATATTAAAAAATAAAAATAAAAGAAATATTAGATTTCACCGTATCAGTATTAGAGTTTAAATTATCAACATTTAATAATTTAATAATTATTAATGCAAAAGTTGACTTAACCCT
Organism: Tetrapedia diversipes; assembly: GCA_033822845.1. Classification (NCBI taxonomy): domain Eukaryota; kingdom Metazoa; phylum Arthropoda; class Insecta; order Hymenoptera; family Apidae; genus Tetrapedia; species Tetrapedia diversipes. Next base: position 861,358 of record JAOPTO010001613.1, on the reverse strand, counting down.
TTCGCTACTACAGGCGACTATAGTCGTTCTCCATAAAATTCCGCGTATCGTACATACGATGAGCGTATGCAGTTATGCAGTTCTCAAACTGTAATTAAAAGTGTGCGTGTTAAAACGTTATAAATACCCTGTTTTGAGAAAATTTTTTTCTTAGAAAACATCGTCAAAGCAGCTCAGGTTGTAGTGAACAGTTTTGTGGAGTATCGTGGCGGAGAACCCACCCGTAGCGAAAGGATTAAAAGCAAATTTTTGCAATGCTCAACCGCCTTGCACTATCGAATGTTTGTTTAATCTGAGAATTAATTATGTACATTCACTTTCTGCACAGGTTTGCCATGCGCTGCGCGAGGAGCGGACGGATTGTGGTATAGAGGGTTAATAAGCGAAGTTACCGAAAATACTGTAAAATTTTTCTATGTAGATCTCGGATACACATTGATGTTAGGTTACGACGCTATCAGAACGCTGCATAAAAAGTATATGAGCTGCAAAACACAAGTAATCAATCAGTTACATCGTTTACATACTTATTGCTATAATTTAAAACTATCTTTACAATTAAAACGGTAATTATTGTTGAATCGTCGCTTTATTTGTTCACCAGGCTATAAAAGTTTCATTGAAACACGTAAGGTCACAGAATGAATGGAGTGCCGGAGCGATAGAATTTACGAAGAAATTTTTAATACACACGAAGAACTTCCAAGTTGTTGCTTTTAACAAATTCGAAGATACATACAACGTTGCTATGTATACGCATGATAAAATTGATGTTGCTAGGACTTTAATAAAAAATGACCTGGCACTGCCCGTTGTTTCTAGGTAAATTTCTTTCAAATAAATATCATAAGTATTAAACACTAATCATATCAATTGTTCTAATCCTTCTGAGGATTTAAATCAGTATTAGTATAGTATAGTATAGTAGGAAGGAAACCAAAGGATGATAGTAATAATCGTAATAACAAACATTTGTCCGTTTCATTTACCCAGCTATCATAATACCAATGCGACTAACAAATTCAAGAATAAGAAGAACAAATTCAGAAAGAACGTTAATAATTTAGAGTTGCCGGCGTACGAACTTTATGATGATCCAGTGAACGTGAGCAAGAACAAAAGCTTAGAAGAGACTAACGATCCTTTCAAGATATGCGTCCAGATACATCACATGCAGTCTCCGGATTGCATCTACGTCTCTGACGTATCCTGCGATCAAACCGACATAGAACAAATGATGGTACAATTGCAAGACTTCTATAACAAGTATCGTTCCGCGAAACGGGACGTCTGGAATAAGGACGCTGTTTGCGCCGTTTACTCTTCGAAAACTGACATGTATTATCGTGGCCGAATTGTCGACATTAAGCCCGATAATAAAGTAGTCGTATTTTTGTACGACATAGGAATCGAAGAAACGGTGCCGATCACAGACATACAATCGTTGTACCCGTTATTCTCTAAGATATCAACGTACGTTTTTAAAATAAAACTGACCGGTATATTGCCGTGCGGAGGATCCGCCACGTGGCCGTCGTTCTCTTGCGAAAAATTGCACGAAATTATAAGTAATAACCAAAATTCCAAGTTCTACATATCTAAACTAGTAAGCATTATTCCATACTATTTCAAGCTTCATTCTAATTGTGTAGACTTTTATTAACACTATAACTACCAAGACTGGTCAAAATGACAAATTCGTAATTTTTCATTGAATTTTATTGTGATACCTACACCTTTGAAAATTTTCTGTGACCTTTGCTGTAATCATTACGGTTTGTTTCCCTTGTATTAAGTATTTTTTAAATATAATTTTCAATTCGATTTCTTCATCGCAAATAAATATTATACCCTGACCCGTCGGTAGGTTTAGTGTAAACACGTTCCGTGCCGGACCGTTTTTTGAAGACTTTCCGTTCAGGCCGCGTGGTGTGTATACGACCCACACTTTTACGATTAAATAATGCCTTTGACCTACGTACGGCTTAAAATTTGCAAATAGTACAAAACCATAATTAAAATTTTTTTAAAATTCTTCATCTTACAATGAGAATACCCACCCAATGGCTTGAACACCACTGGCCATGCGGCACGGATCGTGTTAGATTCCGTACTATTTTATTTGAGACACTCCGTGTCACCAAAACAAATAAATGTTTTGTATAGCATTTTAAATTCAAGTAATTGTTTGATTAAAGAAAAAAAAACATTTGAGATAAATAATTTAATTAGTTAATTAAGTTATTCTTTAATTTTATTCATCTAATAAAAATCTTTGCATTTTTCAAATATAAGAACATATTAAGTATTGAATATTCCTTCATGAATTTGATTATTACGTCTTACTATCACTCCAATCAAACGAACTATATTTACTGTGCAACATAACTTATCTTTTTTTTTTTCCACTACTTCACAGGAAGAGGAAGACGTGGAAGACTGTGCAATACCAGTTGAATTATGGATTAAACAAGTAAAAATGGATGGTCCATTAGCGCCAACAAGACATGAAATTAATTCTGTCAATAGAATGCTTGTCGAGAATGGAGTTGCCTTACCTGTAAAAGAGTATGTCGTTTCGAATATTCCCTCTAAATAACAGTTCGTGCTCACTCCATTATTCGCATTAATAAATTGATTTACACGCTTTTAAAAAATTGTAGGTATGCAAAGAAAAGAGACAAAATACTGGCGATTGAATTGAAACGGCAATTGTTACAAAAGTTAGAAAGATTAACGAAATACGAATCGAATGTGAAATGGTTTGAAATCAATAAGGAGATCAACAATTGTATAGAAATTGATATTATTAAAGAGACATGGAAAACATCGTTACAACATTCAAGTTCCGAATCTGATAGTAAAGATTATAGTATAGAAGAAGTATTTGATACCACCCCATCACTTCCAAAACTATCAATGTGGTTGCCAGCGAAACCAATAAAAGAAGATAAATTTATTGCCATTCCTACATACTTAGATCATGATGGTTTCGTGTACCTTCATTCCAAAACCCAAAGTATGTTCCTTTCGAAATATTCTAATTTGACACAACCAAATGCGTATAAACACAAAATCATATCTTCAATTGTTTATTTCTCATTATGTTTTTTTTTCAGATGGTAGAACGTTGCGATATATAGAAACAAAATTAGAAAACCTGTATAACAGTTGCCCGATTGAATCATGTGACACTGTATGGACTGCAGGAGACCTATGTATTGCCCAATATCATGCAAACAATAAGTGGTATCGAGGCAAGATATTAAAAGTTCAAGGAAATGATATAATTAATGTAACAATCCTAACATTTGTTTAATTTTTTAATTTGCACGTATATACCGTACTTCATATCAATACGAATATATATACAAATATATTATAGGTAGAATTTGTGGACTATGGGAACATCGAAGAATGTACAGTTGGAACTGTAAAGAAAAAAGTTGTTTTAGAAGATATTCCAATTCAGTGCACAAAATGTTTCATTTACGGTTTAAATCCTGTAAATTATTTAACTGATTTCGATATATCATTTACACAATTATTAAATTTACATTAATTTATTCTGAAATTATTAATTATTTCTTTAATAGGGAAACGAAAATGAAATGTGGATAACAGAAGATTTAGATAAAATACACAGCCTTATCATTGAAAAAGAATGTGAAGTGACAATTATAAATAGGACTGAAACGTATCTCGTTGTAAGTATTCTCACCAGAAACAAATTTTATGCCTGCAACAGAATTAGTGCGTAATGCCTGTAAAAACAGCACAACATTTATAATATTTTAAATTTTATTAACTTGTTACTTAAGGTATTTTATATTTGTAATGTTAATCTTATATGTCTATCATATTACAGATTTCTTTAACAATATTGCCAAATAAACATTGCAATGAAAAAAGTGATTTAATTAAATTTCTTATCAATAAATGGAAAATGAATATTAAACCTATTAGCGAGGATACCATATCGGAAAACAATTTTATAACGAATACATTAGATGAAACTATAGAAAATTCAAAATTTTGTGCAGACAACGAGATAATAAAACATCCAATTATTATCGAAAATTCTTCATTAATTCCTCGCTCAGATATAGACAAAAGCGAAAGTAGTACCGCCACAGACGTTGAAAACTTATCTTGGAACAAAATAGAGGACGAAATAGTAACTTCGACACCTTGTATTGCTTCCGAAGAAAATCTTTCAATGAATTATAAGGTTGTAAATATACCAAAAGATATAGACTATATTGAAATAGAACTATGCTGCAGTATTAGCCTTACTGAATTTTGTGCTCAAATGAAAGAAAATACTCATTCAATGGTACATAACTGCATTATTATTATACTCATTAGATTCTATAATTTTAATTTTAGTATTTAAGGTACAATTAATGACTTCCTTCTTCTTAGGTTTTAAATACATATTATATGCAATACGAATCTCTAATGAATGATTTACAAGAAAATGCATACAAACAACCAATGGTTACAGTCCTTGCTCCTAGTAAGTATTATACATTTATAGTCAATGATTGTCTGTGACAAAAATCTTGCTACTAATTTTAGTCAAAATAATAACTAAAAACAATTAAATATAACAACAAATAGTTAAATAACTTTATATTTTCTTATCTTTTACCTATTTATAGACACACCATGTTGTGCGAAGTTTAATGATGATCTTTGGTATCGAGGTCTTATAATAGAATCTGAACCTATTATAGATTCAGATAATATTGAAATTAAACTGCTTTATGTTGATTATGGTAATGAGGAGTATAGAAAAGTAAATTCTCAACAGTAAGTTATATTTACTTCATTACATTAATGTTATTTTGCTTTAATATAACAATAATTTTGTTATTTACATAAAAGATGTGAATTATATACCTTAAAACAAGAATGGATAGATGTACCCACGATGGCAATAAAGTGCAAATTATGGAATATAAAAGTTGCTTCTACAGAGGATTATAGCAAATTACTCCCTCAGTTAGAAAGAATGTATAATAAACGTGTTATAGCTACAGTTAAAGTAAGTAATTATTAATATACTGACTAATCTTATCTTCTTACAACACAAATTGAATAATTTGCAATAAATAATGAAATGAATCTTCATAGGAAATTGATGAAGAATTTATGAACGTTGAATTATACGAAGACGAAAAGCGTAAAGAACTTATGTATAGTAAACTTATTGAAGAAGGTCTATTTGAACTGAAATCAGAACAAAATTGACAAACTGCAATACCCTTAAATGTTAGTACATGTTTATTTCTTTGACGTTTACAATGATAAATTAGTATAAAATTACTAAATGACAAGATAAAATTTTATGTTTTTATGTTTGTTCGTGTGATATTATTTTTTATTATTAACATAAAAAAATTTTACAGACCATGGAGGACTAAGTTTACATATATACTTTCAGTATTTTTAGTTGGGTTTAAAAGTTTATTTTTATAAAAAGAAATGATTACTGGAATTACATTAACGTTGTGCACTTTTTGCGATCTGTTCCTTAAGTAATAAAATACTTTGTCTTTGTTCAGGTGGCAACATAGCAATTTGTTCATCCGATAACTGTAGTACTTGCATTATTAAAGCTGCCTATAATGAAATTAATAATTATTTTTATATTTTGCCATGTATCATTTAGTTGTAAAATTAAAGTTAATATAAGATTTGATACATTTTTACATAAAGTTAACTGATATTTATACATAGTAATAATATGTTCTTATTATATACCTTCTCTTGATCGGATGCGCCGCTCGGTATATTTCCTGCTGGAGACATTCCTGCCATAAGTCTCGAAGTTGCAGATGTTGTTGACGTTGTCATTGCAGTAGCTGGAGATGCAACGCTGGCTGCGGCAACATTCGAAGATTGAACAGTAGGTGCTGCAACAGGCCTTGGCACTACTGGTGGTGCAACTGGCACTGGAGCTGAGAAATTAAATTAACAAATTAATTGATTAAAAAACATAAAACATAAGTTAAAAATCATGTAAAAGAAACAAGAGACATTTTGAAAATCTTACGATTAGCTTTTGTAATTCTAGGATCAATAGGCATTCTTGGATCTCTTGGATCTCTTGGATCTCTACTGAATCTGTCTGTTCTTGGATCACGACAAAAACTGAAAAAAATTAAACATTTTTAGAATGTTCTAAGTACTGTTGGCTTATATTATTTAAAGTAATTGTAGAACCTCTCAGCTCCTTCAACAGGAAGTGCGCTGTAAAAAAGAATAGATTCTTAAAATACATTGATTAAAAATATTTTTAACATGAAAGAAATACTAACTTATCTGCAATACTAAATGTATTAAGTCCCCTAGGATCTGTATTGGCAGATACAGTTGGAGGCGCACTAACAGGTGTTGGTTGTACCTGCTGTGGTCCCCTTAAATCTTGATCCATTCTAGCTAAACGTGGATCCATTTGTCTGTCTAATGTGCGTAGATCAACATCTTGTCCTATCATAAAATTCTTTTGTTTAACTTTGTTACAAAAAAAATAAAGTAAATACATTTACAATTAATAAATAAGTTAATTTTATCATAATTAAGTAATATTTTATATAACGCTTTTATTGTAATTAAATAGCATCAAAAGTTCTCAAAATAAAAATTGTCTTCTTACCAGCAAATATTGGTGCTGGAGGATTAGTAACTGGCGCTGGACGTGTAGGTGCCCATGGTTCTTCAATTCGAGGTGCAATTGGATGCACAGTTGGTTTATCAGAAGGTGTTAATATACCAGGAATTGGATTTGCTTTATGCAACATGTTAACTGCTGTATGAGGATCTACTATTCTCATCACTACCTGAGCTTGTAATAAAGCATATGCCAATTGAGGATTTTGAAGCAACATCTGTCGTGCTTCATTTGGATTATTTTGCACACAAAGCTTCATTTGTTTCATAAGTTCAAACATTTGTTCAGGTGGCAAAGATGCAACAGCTTTACTTATGGCTTCTGGAGCTTTATCTGATTGTACTGCTTCCCCATATGGATTTTCAGTATTTTGTCCTTGCAAAAGACTTTGCATTTCCATTCGACTCTTTTCTGTACATGCATTATCAACCCTTAATGTTCTTCCACCAATTTCATAACCATTTAAATTTCTCATAGCACTAAGAGCTGTTTCTTGATCTTTATACTCACAAAAGCCATATCCCTTAGGTTTGCCTGTTTCTCGGTCAAATACTAATCTAATTAAAACAATTCAAAATCTATGATGATAAAATTAGCTTCAACTTTAAATTTATCATATTTAAAAATGGTTATATTATTTATTAATAATCTATTTTAAAATACTATATAATATAGTAAAATAATATAAATATAGGTATTGTATAAAAAAGGTCATTTTTATCATTTTAGCAATAAGAACCCAAACTACAGAATTAAGTATTTTGTATCCATTTTTCATATTTATCGTACATTAGATTTACAAAAATTTAAAAATTCGTTAATTTTGTAAGGTAAATTTTAGAACAAAAAATCTATAATAATATTGTTTATAAAATTATAACTGTATCAATCGAACTAGAAATTATTTTGTTAACTAGTAATATTTAAATTAAAAATGAACTTACTTAAATGAAAGCACTGGTCCAACTTCACTGAAAATATCTTTTAAATTTTCTTCTGTAGCTTCGTACGGGATATTCCCGACTATTGAAAAAGATTAACATATTTGAAGGTTATACAATATCATTATCAATGAAAAATAAGTTAATATCGAATGATGTTTCTTACCGAAAACACTTCGCATTGATTTATCCATGAGCGATTGATCAGAAATAGTTGAATTACTCATTTTTGTAATTTATTCGCTTTTGTTTATTATTTGAAGCTTGAACACAGTACTCGGTTCCTCGTCAGAGAAACAAACAACATCCAATACACATCGACGCAAAGTTAATTATATAGAATTTTACTAAATAAGTACTTTCAGACTGTTTTTTACTAAATCATGGAATATCAAATTCAAATATTATATTGATATGTTGATATCATATACATTTATATGATAAATCATGTAAATTATTTAATATTGTAAACTTTAAATATTAATATATACTAATTATCTATAAGTTTCCAAGAAAGGTTGGAAATAAAGAAAGGTCACTTGGTGAGAACATACTATTTCTCGTTTCGATAATTTTATTTTTCTATATCGTACATATGTCAGTAATTTTACTTTATATTAAACTGTATTTTTAGTATTACAGTTAACCGGTTTTTTACTTGTTGATAACAGGGTACTTTCTGGATAAATTTGTTTTTTATTTACTATAGATAAAACAGCTTTCGCAATGTATAGCACATTAACATAATAAAGTTGTTATTGTTTGTTAAATCATAGTTTCCATATTTAATGATGGAATAATCTCAGATTAGTATGAATTAATATCATTTTGTGTTCATCACAAGCTTCTATTACTCCTTTATCATTTACAGAACCAGAAGGACTTGCAATATATTTAACACCACTCTGTAATTAAATAATGAGTTCAGACAATTCAGGAAAAAAAAGGTAACAATAATTAAATTACATACCAATCTAGCTCTGTCTACGTTGTCTCTAAATGGAAAGAAGGCATCACTGCTCAGAACAACGTTATCTGCTCTTTTTATCCATTCTGCTCTCTCATTTTCTGTAAGCTTTTGTGGAACCTCCTCATACATTGCTGCCCAAGTATTTTTATCCATATCTTTTCCAACAGATTCATTTACATAATTGTCAATAGCATTTGATATTTCTGCTCTTTTTATACTTTTCTTAAATTTCATATTAATAACTCTGGGATGCTGTCGAAGCCACCTAAAAAGCATCCAATATGCAACAATTAGTACAGTTCGTTTAATAAATAGTATAAACTAAAAGTATAATGTACCAATTATCAGCTTTATCACCAGCTAGTCTTGTGCAATGAATCCTTGACTGTTGTCCTGCACCAATTCCAATTACCTGTCCATCTTTAGCATAACATACTGAATTACTTTGTGTATACTTTAAAGCAATAGTAGCTACAATTAAATCTCTTATAGCAAAATCAGGAACATTAGTGAATTTTTTGGTTACTACATTAGAAAACGTATTTTTATCAATAACTGCATCGTTACGTTTCTGTTCCATAGTTAAACCGTACAAAACTCTGTGCTCCATAGAAAATGGTATATAATTCGGATCAATTTGAAGAATACAATACGCGCCATTCTTCTTTTTTTTCAAAATTTGAAGTGCACTTTCTGAATAACCAGGTGCAATAATACCGTCAGAAACCTCTCTAAAATTATTTATTAAAAAATAAATATAAATTTATTTAACTTTATTTTTTTACTATATCTTGTATTACCTAGATATAATTTTAGCAGTAATTTCATCGCATGAATCGGATAATGCGATAAAATCTCCAAAGCTCGACATTCTGTCTGCTCCTCGTGCACGTGCATAAGCAGTTGCTAATGGTGTAAGCTGGTTTAATAAATCATCAACTTGACATAACTTTGCTTGTATTTCATCTAGTGGTACACCAATTGCTGCACCAGCAGGACTAACATGTTTAAAGGATGTTGCAGCTGGTAAACCTAATGCTGTTTTTAACTCCTTTACTAACTGATAACCATTTAATGCATCACACAAATTGATAAAACCTGGAGAACCATTTACCACCACCAATGGTAACTTATCTAGAGTAGTAAAAATTTGTGCTGATTTTTGATGCGGGTTCATTCCGTATCTCAATGTCAATTGAGAAATACCAGTACTATATTGTTTACGAAAATAATCTGAAATAGCATTATCATATTCTGCTGTGTGAGTAAATGCTTTAAGGGCTAATACTTGTCTAAAAATAAAATGGATGAGTTTAAAATAATGAATTAAAATTCTATAGAAAACTATTTTCTCTCAAACTTATTTTAATGAAAATATACCTAGTTTTTAAAGACGTATCTTTGTTAACAGATAACTCCATTTCTTTTCCAACTTTTTCATAATCATTTGGATCACAAACAACTGTTACTCTATTGTGATTCTTAGCTGCAGCTCGTAATAAAGTTACTCCACCAATATCTATGTTTTCTATTGCATCTTCAATGGTCACACCTAATTTTGCAACTGTGTTTACAAATGGATACAAATTACATACTACAAGTCGAATAAGCTCATAATTCTGTTTATGAAGATCTTGCTGATCTGATTCTGTAAGCCTGGCTAATATACCTATACAATAAAAAGATTATACTTTTATTGCAGTACTTATAGTATAAATAGAATGAAAACTAAATTTATATATATTAATATCTTTACCAGCATGTACAGCAGGATGAAGAGTCTTGACTCTTCCATTAAGCATTTCTGGTGCCCCAGTAATATCAGAAACATCTTTGACTGATAGACCAGCATCTCTCAAAGATTTTGCTGTTCCACCAGATGCAACTAATGTCAAACCTAATTCATTCAACTTTCTAGCAAATGGTAAAAGATTTGTTTTATCAGAGACACTTAAAAGTGCTGCAAATGTAATAAACAAAATAAAATAATAAAATAATAGTGTACAACAGATGTATAATATTTGGACAAAATCGAAAATATTAAATATTTAATCGGAATTAGTTCATGATAATACTAAATGCAACTCACCTAAGTTTCCAGTATTCATGTTACTTTTCTAAATAATATTATAGAAATCGAAATAAAATTGAACAAAATCTTATATCATTAACACTGCTGTACGCACCCGTATCCTTTAAGCATGGCAGACAGACTCAACAAGTATGCGACCCTGAAGTAATCTCTGTTCTCATTATGTTCACATTACATATGTGTGGAGCAAGCAATGCACGTTCACAAATATATATATAAAAACAATTCCAAACGCTTCAAAATATCTCGTAATTCGCGGGGGTCTTACAGGTCAAGTGTTATCTTGTTAGAATTAGATAAGATTTTTATGGCAAGTTATAAATATTAAGTTGTAAAATACATTTAAATTCTGATTGCAAAACGTTATTAATGCTTAGACAGTAATAAATATCACAGCTCTACAATCCATACATAACAAGCTATACTGAATATAAAATACTCTTTTATCTGATAAAAAAAAATAATCACGCATATAATATTAGAATAATAATTGACAATAATACTTTCTAACTCATTTCCTACATTATGAAGATTATTTAAAAATACAGAATAATTATATACTTTTAATAAAAATTCAAACTTAAAAAATTTCATATATTTAATACAAAACCAGTTATTTAAATAAATGTAATATAAAAATTGTAAATAAAATTTAAAAATTTTCATACAGTAGGTAAACTTATTTATTTTTTATTGAGTTAAAAATGTAAAGAAAGGAGTAAAGGAATGTTTTTTATTGGTAATTTCATCTTATAAAAAAATCACTTAAATTTATTCCATAAAATTTATTATGCACATTCTTCAAATATTTAATGTAATAAATTAATCACTGTTAATAACAACAATTTCTACTATTTTAGATAAAATAATTTAGTGAATTTTTCGATTTATGATACATTTTTAGTTAAAATGCCTTAAATGTATTAATACAAATAAGACAGCTGAATTTAGTTTTAACCTTTAATATTGTATTGGTCAGAGTTACACTTAAGAAAAAAAACAGATATTACACAAGAAAAGAGTAATAAATACAACATAATAATAACAGGCTAATTTCTGTTAAGAAAAATTGTAGAATATAATTAAAAAATTTTATTACATAATAATATATCTTTAAGTGTATTGCATTTATAAGCCTGTGTTATGAAATTCATATGATGCTGTATTTATAAAGGACTAACTACTCATTAAAAAAACAATGTAAAAGAATTATTCAAATAATTGTTACCTAAATATTTTAAGGATAAAAGTTCTGTTAACATATATTTCAAACATTGTTTAAACAAGCATTTTCACAAATAATTCTGTATTTTTACATTTTATGAGGTTAATAAGGTATTTTAAAGATATTTAAAATTAGAAACTGCACCAATGTACAAATAAAAATCGAACAAATACTATGCTTTTAAAAAGTATTGCATTAAAAACAGCTGCATCTTAATATTATCACATTTATTTGCTTTTTGCGATTGTCGCAACTCATTTTTTCAAATATAATCATTCTTAAAATAGATCTTTATTACAAAGAGCAGTTTTTAAATTTCATTTATTATTGATAAAAAAAATGTAAAAATTTACTTTTCATTTCATTGATTATAAACAATATATTAGAACTTGGCACAAATATAATTTTAAGAAAATTATATATATCAAATGTATAAAATGTCATTACTATACATGTTTATACTTATTTTACTAAAAATAGTTTTGTAAACATTTATTAAAAGTGATTATTATCAAAAATATTTTCTAATGAAACTGAAAATACTTTTATACAAATATACGAAAAATATGTTATGTAAAACAGCGCTTTTAATGCAGCACTTTATATATAAAATTATATTTTGTTATAATATAGTTTCTATACTTCTATAATGACATAAATTGTGTTAAAAATTAAAAACTTTTTTAAAATCAGCATTAAAGCATTTAAATGTTTAGATTGTTTTACAGAGGAACAACATTAGTATTTTAATCCTGAGGAATAACATAAACTATTCAAAAAATTATTTAATCCACTATTCCTGTTAGTAAATACTAATTTATAACTATGTATAAATATGTAATTCGATTATCCTTTCTTATACTTTTGTAAAGAAAGGTAATCTTCTACCAGAAAGAAAATATTTCAAAATACTGAATTTTTTTTTCAATAAAACTAATTTTTCCTAATTTCTGATTACTACAGCATCAGATTTGGAAAAACCATATATCGAATATTGCTTTAACCAATTATTGTAATTGAACATTACAATTTCGACAAACTACATAAAATAGATAAATTTTTAACTTCTTCTTTTATTTTTTTGTCATCCATTCATCTTTTTCGTAAAAATCTAATAATGGCAACTTTATTCCTTACCACTTTCACAATAACTATACCATATCTACTTTTTTGGCGAATTAAATAAATCTATACGTTCTTTTTCTTCTTCCGTAAGAAATATTTTGGTAATTACTATATCACCTGTACTATATGTTTGGCAAGCCACACTATTTCCGGAGTTACGATCTGTTCGTGGACTCTTACTTTTGTCTCGACACGAGCGTACACATTTCGTCGGAGATGCATCAGCGGTACTCGAAGAAAATTGATCAGTCGAGGAGCCCGTGATTGCTGAAAGAATAGCTTCTAATTTCTCAATTTTCTCAAATCTATCCATCCGTCCATCAGAAAGAATTTCGTCTACCATTTGCATTGATTCTGTAAGACTTGGGGTATCAGAATTCCTTGGTGATAATATACCACCTGCCAGAACAAATATTTCAATATATAAGGGAAAATATCACTATCAATATAAATTACTGAGTAGAAAAGGATATACCAGAATGTGAATTTTCAGAAGTATAACTTTCCATGCTGTGATATTCAGAGTCCTCAACTTTATCTTCATCATCATCATCGCTACTTTCTCCTTTATCTTGACCCATATTTTCAAGTTTTTCTAATTTTCTTGCAACTTTATAACTACCTTTTAGTTTTTCCTTTTCATCCTCAGTAAGAACAAGATAACGCAAAAGACGTATTTCACGATTGCTTAAAACAATGTTCTTAGTGGTTGCTTCTTCCATTCTTTTTTTCAAATCTGTAACTTCTGTTTCCACTTTTCGTTGCTTCTTACGCGCTTTTACTTCTACAGGTTTAATGTGCATTTGAATTTGTTCCTCGCATAGCTCATTAAAAAGAGCTTGTACTTCTGGTTTTATAAGTCTGAATAATGTTAAAGTTAAGTGAGTATAATTAATAAAAAATATCATAACTATAGTTATTACATATGTTCCACATAGAATAAGCAAAAGTTAGATTTGCACATGTAACAAATAAAAATAATAAATTTTATCAATCATTTAGTGAATTAATTATGAGTATCTTTAATAAAGAATATAAAATATAGATATTTTTCTATTTTCAATACATTGTAAAGAACTCTTATGTATACTCTAAAAAAATAAAATATAAAAAAATACTCAATAAATATCATAATGTGTAATCAAATTTACCTAGACATAGAGACATATATTTGTGGAACCAAACTCAATACATCACTGCTAGCATAAATGAGCATGTCTCGTGTCAGTGGACGTCTACACCAATATCTTGGATTACTACGATAAATATTTTTTAATTGTTCCTTTAATGGATTACATGGAGCACCATAGTGATCACATAATGTGTTCAAATTAACACTTTTAACTTTATATACAGGTTTACCAGTTTCTTGAAATTGAAGTACAGCATGAGCAGCCTAGAAAAATAAGCATAATTTGTTCTTCAAGTATCAAACACTTTCATTATTTTATACTTCTAAAAATGTTTAAGAAACTTTAAGAATTATGTATCAAATACCTGTGTGTCGAAAACATTGTTCACCATAATCTTAAACTGTCTATACAAATTGACACTGTCATTTCTACAGTCATGAATTACCTAAAACAATGTGTACTTAAAACATACCACAATAAATTAATAGTATAAAAATAAAAATTTTTAATTCTGCCAATATTATTCCTTACTTTAATAACATCTTTATGTTCTAGAAGTTTCTGAAGACCTCCAGCTTGTACAAGATTGGGACAAGCAAACAAATCAAACACATATGCTTGTCCTGACATAGTTCCAATCTGTACAAGTGTCAATTGTCCTTTAATTCCTAAATTTATACCTTCACAATCAAATGATACAACAATTTTACCATCAGCAGAAGGCTTACGAGGATTTATTATATCTTCTACAATTTGCAGACTCTCTTTTGGATTTACTATTACTCTGGTCTGTTGTAATACTTTTAATTTCCAAGCATCTCCCATTTGCATAGTTTGTAAACTCCTATCTTTCTCTGTATTATCTGCTAAAGTCTTCATTACAAGTGTATTTATTCTTTGTTTTAAAGTTTGCTGTTGCAAACTGATTGGAGGAGAACTATTATTACTTTCAATGGATGAAGAATGAGAATTTTGTAGGTAATTAATTTGACTTGCAACATTGATAGCAGATTCTGAATTAGTTGTTTGTTGAGATACATGAGTATTGCTTGGTTGAACTGGAATTAAGTTTGCTTGACTTGCAGTACTGTTTTGATTTCGTGTAGAATTTCCAACTTTTGTTTTTGCCCGTCCCTCTATGGTAGAAGATTTTGGTCTTCCAATTAATGTTACTAAATTACTCTGAACATGAAATGCATCTGGGAACATTTTGACAAATGTACATAAATCCTGTGGTGTTTTAAATATGAAGGTCCAATTTTCATAAGAAAACTTATCATTAACTATATTGAACATTTGATCTACAAGAATTGGACCCTTCTGTTCAATACATTCACAAAGAAAATCTAATAATTTTGCAGTAATTTCTGGATCTATAGGTATATCAGGTTCTAATTCTACAAAAGGTTCTGCTTTCATGCCTTCATATTGTTTCAACATTACATTATCTTCAGTAACTACAAAAGCATCTGGATATTTTAAAAGAAAATCTCTAAACTCCTTATAATGTTGACCAGAAATATGTCTAACTTCTGGAGAAGCCTGAGACCGATGTCCTAATAAACTTTTTATTGGTACCTCTGTACCAACTCCATATTGCATTAATTTATTTGTAAAATATTCTACAGCCTCTCTAGCATAATCACGTTTACCACCTAATTTACATCCATTCTCCTCTTCTGCAACTTGTTGAAAAGTATTCACTGACACATAATCATCTTTAATAAGAAAAAGCATTGGATATTGAGCTAAAAATTTTTTAAGGCCGCTCTGTGATCCACCAGCTATTTGGCGCATT
The DNA here is from genome assembly GCA_033822845.1 of Tetrapedia diversipes. Classification (NCBI taxonomy): domain Eukaryota; kingdom Metazoa; phylum Arthropoda; class Insecta; order Hymenoptera; family Apidae; genus Tetrapedia; species Tetrapedia diversipes. The sequence goes on along the minus strand of JAOPTO010001613.1, from coordinate 845,395 downwards.
TCTTTTGTAAATCCTTTAGCTCCAAACTGACAGCTTAAATCATGTAATGTACGTGGACCACCCTTATCCACAAGAAGTTCAAAAAAAAATAAAAGTGTCATATTTCGTACAGTCTCATACTCTGAACTATCCATCTTGTTACTTCCAGAATATTTTTATTGCTTATAATTTCCAAAGAATGATATCATGATATATCCTAAATACAAGGATTCAAATAATTAGATTTAATTAATTTTAAGTATCAACAGCATAAATATTTCTTTGAATTCTAATTGAACTCATTTTTTATTAAATAACTGTAATGTTATTTCTTAAATAATAGATAAAACATATGTAAACTCAATCATATTTTAATCATATGATTACTATAATAAATAACTATAATAAATAACTTAAATCAATATGTATTTACCATTATTACTATCAAATATTAAAGATATAAGCACAAACATAAATTATTGCCATCTTTAAATATGTATTCTTATAAGTAGCTCATTGACAATACTTTCATTCAAAAAGGTACTTTCATACAAGGAACTTAATTAAATACCAATAGTTAAACAGTTGCACAGCCACCATAACAAGGAGAAAGCTAAATCTAAAAATTTATTAAAACATATAGTTAAACATAAAATAGTTCATATTATTATTAATTGATATCATATTTGTTTAATACAAACCTTGTGTCACAAATATTTAAGCATTCTGTAAATATAATTGGCTTTTTACTGATGTAATGAATATTGTATAAGATAAGAGCATTATAAAATCTTTCTTTTCCTCTGTAAAGAAGTTGAATCTGCTGATAGTAATTTGCTTCAAACTATATGTTACTTTGATGAATTATAATATAATAATTATAATAACCTAGTAAATATAAACATTAATTATAAAGTAATAGTAATATACATATTTGTGTGTATATATATATATATATACTTATTCAGTATCAAAAAATAACAAAAATATTGAACAATAAAATATCTTTATACATTAATAAATCTTTAATAGATTAAAGAGAAAAAATCATGCAAAATATGTATTGAGCATAAATATAAAAAGATTATCTACCTATAATATATATGTTTATGAATGTCTATCTTTCGTATTATATATTAAAGAATTAATCGCATATTTCACCAATTTTTTAAATATCACAGGATATATCACGAACAAGACATATGTCCGTATATTAAATCACCAAACTACAAGATACTGTTGTGTAATTTGACATTGAACAATGCGATAATTACTTATGACAAATAAAATTTTGATGAACTTGGATACATATCGGATATATATTTCAGAATCAACGATATCTGAATTTTAAGATATCACAGGTCAAACAACTCTGACATAGATTTAAAATACCACGCCACACTAATGATCCGAATATGTAACATAATATTCGTTTAACATTCTTGAACTTGTTCCTTCCTTAATTAACAATGATAATTATACTTTATTAGAAACTCGTTTTATTGTACCTTGCCTAATATTATATAGTAAAATTTCAATCATTTGCCAATGTGGTACACCGTATTATATATCATTCTACACATACTAATGTACACATATCCAATTAATCCTCATCCTCATCTGGTAAAACAGACACAAGGGGGGAGTATTAAAAGAAGAAAATAGGTTTTTCAAAAAGCAATAATATGTCGCGGCCGTTAATACTTTTTTAAATTTTAGCAGTATATAGACAATTATTATAATATTAGATCTATTTTTATTTATATTTGTCTAATAGAAGATTGTCACTATACAAAACATAGCAGAAAACCATTCATTAATTTTTTATAGTAAATAATAAACTTAAAAAATATATATTTAACACACGTATAATACTGTATAGATTTATATATATAAATTATATGAATATACATGCATATATCATAATAGATGACATGTATAGATATTAAATATAGATATACATAACGTGTAATAAATTTGCATTAAAAAGAAGTTAAAATTATTACATAGACATATTCATAATTATATATATAATACTTATAATTTTATATTATTAATTATTAAAAAATTACAACTGACTCATATTTATCTTTTTACTTAAAAAAAGTTTAAGGGATAATATGCATTTCGACACATACCAATTTTAAAGGATCCTACATAATTCATTCCTTATTCACTAGAGTTTGCTGTATTAGGTTGGCTATACTTTTATTTCGAATCATTTGTCGCACGATTTACTTCAAATGAATTTCCAGTAAAATAAAAGTATGTTAAGTAAAAAGTATTACAGAAAGTAGTGTAGATTCAAAAATATATAACAAAAGAAGAATTTATTAAACTTTTATTCAGAAATTTAGGTGATTCTAAGGTATTAACATTGATTGTGATGCATATAAGCGAATGAATTCAGATTATTAGTTTGAATTAAAATATGTATCAAATTTATAACGATGAAGATGAATTTGAACCAAGAGTTACACCGAAACCTGCATCCAAACCTGATGTAAGTATTCATATAAATTATGTTTGTAATAAAAAAGGTTTTTAACTTTTTAATGACACTAATTTTTTATTAAAAATTAATAAATCTAAAATAATCGTAATAAACAAAAACTAACGTTAGAACTACATATTTACATTGAAAATACGTGTCAATAAATTTCGAGAATTTAAAATTAATGTCATTATTAATGCACAATCTTAATTATCTTAATTAAAAACTAAATTTACTGTTAGAGTAATCTATTTTAATGTAATTTAGTTTTAAATATTTTTTAATTTTAGTGTTTTATGATACCATCAGTACCTGAAGTTTCTTTAATATTTGATAAACCTTTAAGTTATAAGAGTACACAACATATAGGATTTCCTTCACCATCTGTAGAATCTAAAAATTTAATATACAAAAGTAATGGTTCATCTTCTTTAAATGTTAATGGATCATATGCAGCTTGGAAAGAACAAAATTATTCATGGAAACCTTCATCTTCTAAAGATAATGCTTGTACAACTCCTCAAAAGGTACAATCTAATAAAAATTATATTATACATTCTTATTCAACAGAAAATACTAATGCAAATACTTTAAAAAAGTCTAAAGAAAGAAATTATAGTTGGAGAAAAGATATATGTAATGACTCACAGTATGAGCAAGAAATACATAGAAAAAATGATCATTTTTGTGGTAAATATAATTCTGAAACATGTGGGAATAATACAACACATACAGAAAAAAACCAAAGCATAAGAACTCAGTGTAACAATAAAGTAAGACATGTTGATTCTGTATCTAATATATCACATGTTGCTAAGCCTTATCTAAACACTGAAAATTATATTGTTAATGAAAATGAATATTCCTCACTAATGTATGAAAGAAAATTAACAGCTCATAATGCTAAACAACAAAAAGTATCATGTAATGATTCAGTTACTAATCCAAATGTACAGGATCTATCTATCAACCCAAGTACTGTACAAACAAATGAAGTTCACTTACCACATTATTTAGGACAACAGTATCCTTATTTTAATATGAATACATACCCATTTTCTCAACTTCACTCCTATTCTACTCAAAATACAGATAATCAAGACACAGTCAAAAATTTATTACAAATTATAAATAGTCAGAATGAACAAATCAAATCTTTGCAAACTCAAGTAGATAGATTATTGAAAATGCAAGAAGAAAGTTTAAAGGAAAGAAAAAAATGTTTTTGTGTATTTCAATCAAAGCAACAAAGTAATGAATCACATACAAGTGTAAAAACTAATGATATTCCAGGTGTTTCTAATTATGTTACTGTACCTGAAAATATAAATACAGGTGTACACCAAAGAAAATGTCTTGGAGAAAAAGAAAAAGAAAATAATAATGAAAATATAAATCAAGATGAAGTAATATTAACAGATGCACGATCAAAAACGACATTTTTGGAACAAAAAGTTTCTATTGGTGTAATGACAAGTTTTGAGTTCACTGTACAAAACAGCCCTGTTACAATGGATATTGAGGATTATGAGAAAAAGAACAGTCAACAAAAACAAGAAAATTTAAAAATGTGTAACAGTGTTGGTCTTCGTGATAATAATGAATCCTTAAGAAGATATAAAAATTCTTTTACTCGAATGCCTAGTGCTCAGTTAGAAAATATAGTTGAAGATTCAGAGAGTTACATGTCATCTAGTCAACAACAAAGCAGTAATTTAAATGGAAGTACTTCTACAAAAGATTTAGAAAAACAAGTTATAACAGATACTAAAAGAGATTCTCATAGATCTGTGTCTCCCAAATTATGTCAGAGTACTGCCAAACAATTAAATGACACTGAGAATAGTATAAAGAAACCTTTAGATAAAACTTGTACAGAGGAAGCAAAAAATTATGAAACTATGAAAATACCAACAATACAAAAAAATGTTATGAATATTGAATATAATGTACCAAAAAATAGAAATTTTGAAGCAAATGCTTTTACTAATATGGATCAGTATAAGAAACCAAATATACAACAAAATCATGATTTTGTAAAGACAAATAGTTCTGTAAATAATGAATTATTGGATTATTACAAAGATTATCAAAAAGAAAGACAGATTATTAAATCTAAAAGAAATCATCATATTGAAGACAGTTTGATTTTAAATGGTGGTGATTTGAAAATAAATGAAAGGCCTCCTCCTACTCCAGAACCTAGTATTCATGTTGAAATGCATGAATATTCTAGTGATGATGATAGTGAAAAAGTGAAACGTAGTTCAAAAGTGGGCTGGACATTTTACAATAATGTCCTTGGACAAGTAAACCAATTGTTACAAAATTCTTGTGTTATAGATGATCAACAACAAAATCAAACAAAAGTAAATCAAAATGAACGAGATGAGACTGAAAATAAAGCAGTATTAGATACTGTGAAAGTTGCCACATTAGAACAACTTAAAAAACTTGGAATTAGTTTAAGTGAAAATCCAGATACTAAAGAATTAAATAATAGTCACAAGTATGTTTTACATTTACAAATGATTCATACATATAAAAAACATTGATTATCTGTGTTGTGTTAATCTAAATTTATTATAATTTACTAATTATAAAACTTGTTTACATTTACTTTCATACATTATTCAAATTATTATTTAAGATAAATTTGATTAACATTACAGATAATCAAGTTTGCATTATATATAATAAGCCATTTTTTTAATTTATTTCAAAGGATGGCATTTGATTTATCATTCTATCCACGTTTGGATTATCAAACAAATACGACACAAGCTACAAGTGCTGTGAATGAAACAAACACTAGTATACATATGAAGGCATTAGCTTTAAAATATTTAACTGATGAACAACTTGCTGAATTAGCAGTACAAAGGCAAGGTTCAACATCTGTGAAACATCTTATGGTTAGCAATGTACAAGGTACAAATATGTCTTTTGCGACAATGCGTTATCTTGAAAGATATCAACTACTTCCAGGAAAAAATAATGTTCAAACTGAAGGTAAAAAGAAATAAATAAAAATAATTTTAAATTAATAGTTGCAAAATAAAATGATATTGAGTACAAGCAAATTTATTTTGTTTTATAGACATTAGTAAAATACAAGCTGAAGTTTCTCCAAAGGTTGACTTCAAATTTACAAATCCAAAAAGTAATCCAAAAGCATTACGTTTTCCATTTAATCAAACGCCTAGAACAACGTGTCCTAGTAAGATCTTAGATATTTCAACTTTAAAACAACAGCCTAAACTCTTATAAACAGTTAATGATATCAGTATATTCAATAAAAATTATATTTCTTAATAATTTTGACCTTTCAGTTGTTAAGTTTTATACTTCATTTATTATTATTGCAATTATGCATTTTGATTAGTTATGAATATGTCGTAAATATTTGTAAGTGATAAAAGAGTTAAAATATTCATATTTAGGATATTTTATAATTCCTTTACGTTACATTATATATACATAATATAAATCGATTCTGAAATAAAATATTTTAATAACTATTTGACAATGTAAAAGTATTATATACAATATTTATACAAATAATTCATACAAGACTTTATTATGATACATTTTACACGAAATATATAAATAAAAAAAATACCATTTCTGTACAAACATTTTCTGCATTTCTATAAAATTAAATATAAACAACTTTATAAATATATATTTATATCATTCCAATGAATCAAAATTTTATTATTAGAAGTGTAATACTTAAAACAAGATTTTTACAGGAAGTATATTAATTATTTTTTTACATTTTTTGTTTGCATAAAATTAAATATTCTTCCTTAGTACATACACAACAAATCTAAATTACTAAATTTTGAAGCATAAAAACATGTATCAAAAATGAATTTTAAATAAGTGTTTATAATAAAATAACAATTTTTATTTATACAACTCGATAATGATAAAATTCCATAACCAAATGGCTAATATTGATACCTGCACACAATGTCATAATGTACATCAATAATATTATGGGTAATGTTGATAGTATTATATGTGTCTTATGAAGTATCTCCATACCTAAGAGAATGACAAAGATTTATTAATTTTTATTGTGAAATTTATAATAAAATTTTTCTATTCTTTAATTGCATAAAACATACATTTATTTATATAATATTTATATATATAACTTAATGTTTGTATTACTTACTCGTATAACCTAAGAATGTTATGTAAATATAATAACCCACAGCTATCAACCAAATTGTATTTCCAACAAATCGTGATGAAAATGTACCATAATTTATAATGCCTAAAACAATTAAATATAATAAAAAGAAAAAGTATATTTATAATTAAATCTTGATTAATAAAAATAGGACAGTGATAAAGAGTAATAACAAAAGGTTTTACCATTGTATAAGAACAATTGTACAATATGGAGTATAACTAAAGGTGGAAAAAATGCATTTAAATGTATATCAAATGCATAGCCCCATTCTACATCTTGAGTTTTATCGATCCTTAAGTAACGATTTGTTACAAACCTAAAGTTAGCAGAAATTTTTCATTTACAATATTTTATACATAAATATACACATTTAGTGTTAGATCTATAAAATTAATAATCTTAATTTGTATGAAAATACATTTAATAATAACATGTATTTAAAATTTACCAGAATATTGTAGCTACTATTAAACCAGCTGCAAGGTAATCAATGAATATCATATAAAATAATAGCTTTATAAATTGAAGGAACCCTAATCCCAAAACTATGGTGAAACCAATAGAAGATATACACAGACAACACATTAATAATACCAGAAATGCAGGATCATCTCTTGCAAATTGTGATTTTGTTTCTAAAACAAAAAATTAATTTTCCATGAGCACAAAATATTATATAAATACTTTATTATAAATTAGAGTAACTTACGTTTTCTACTTTGAAAATTTCTGTATACTTTTTGTGGTGATATAAATAAAAATATCATTTGCCACAAAGCAAATTCAAAATCCATTTGTTCGAATTTTAATAATTTTCTTAAATATTTATAACATTTTGTTGCTGCACCCATACAATCTTGCCTAAAATATATTCATCTTTATAAGATAATTAAGGATAAATTAGTTAAAAGTATAATTTTGTACCTGTAAGTAACTGGCATTGGTAAATTTGTGCCTGATTCAACTGGACCAGGTGTATTACACCTACTTACTGGTGGTGATGTAGAATATTTCATTTTTGAGCCTACTTAATATGAACTGATCATTTTGTAAATCTTAACGTATAAAGAAATTATTACATAGATGTCAACTTCTGAATATTTTTATTATTTAACAATTAATACTTTTAATATATAAAAATTATATGTTGACTTTTCACCACAGTTACCAATAATATTTATTAATTATTTTTTTAATTATAACAAATAGTGCTTAATGGTATCAATTGAATATATTACTTAATGTTTTAGGTTATATTTATCAGTATAAAATTAAAAAGAGTATAGTGCATCAATTTTTTATCTTTCACTAAATGAACAATATAAAATAATTATTTCATATAATAATAACGATCAAAAGTATGCATACAATACATCATTTTGTACTTTTGAAGTAAAGATTACTTAAACCACGATAGCCATTGGCCAGATCTCCAACCACTTTATTTAATTTTACATTCATTTTATTTGGTGTCCAATAAATGTTTACAGATATTTAATTATTATTTACATTGTTTATTATTTAAATAGTTTAAGAAATTTATCAAAAATTAAATTTTTATTCATAAAAAATATTTATATAAATAATAAGAGTACAAATGAATTTTTTAATGCATTTATTAGTTTTTTTTTAGTTAATTTTAGTACAAAAAGCAATTTATTTTTAGTTTAAAAATGAGAAGTCAGAATCATTAAATTATTTAATAATTCTTAAAATATTTTATACATTTACCTTATAATTATTTAAAATCAATACATATTATTAAATAAATTATTATTTTCCGAAGAGTACTGATTCTTTTATATTTTAGTTTTTACTCTTTATTCTAAGTAAATAAATTCAAATCACGTATGTTTAAAAATAATATAAATGATATCTAACTAGTTACACTTATGCTAAAATATTAAAAAATAATTTAATAAATTTTTATTTGTAATTAATTTAATAGACATAATTCATAGGTTGTTACTAAATATTTGTAAATAAATTAAATGGTAAAAAGAAAAATAATTTATTAAACAGTGGAAAAATGTAGATGTTGACTTTTCAAAGTTTGGTACATTTAATTAATTTATTTATTGTGTATTTATATTATGTACAAAGTAGTTTCTAACCACGTAATGGACGCAACAAATGAACCTGTTATGTACAAATATATGATTACAGATACATCAAAAATTTTCACACATTAAACATAAATGTATGTAATTGAATTTTATCTTATACGCTGCGTCATGAGTTAATATGTATAGCTAATACATATAGCTTTCTGTCTTTTCTTTCTTGCTTATTTTTTATAAATACATTCTCATATGTATATATTTATATTTATATTTATATTTATATTTATATTTATATAGCAAACCATCGTATCAATACCGAAATTTATAAAAATATGCGTGTACCTTTAAAAATTATGCACTTTAAATCAAGCACACTAATGCTAAATATATATATATATATAGTATATATTTGCATATATATATATGCGTGTGTGTGTGTATATATATACATATATAGGTAAATACTCTTAATTCAAATTTGGCTTATTGCATGTACATATTTTTACATATAATAAGCCAACATTCACTTAAGTTTCATATTTTATCATATTCTTTATTTTAGTCGGCAGGGAATATAAGAGCTTCCCGGCAGATTTTTTCGTGCAAACTCCTTTATGAAGAAATTGGAAGATACTGATAAATACAAAAGGATTAATTGATTTTTACGTACATTACAAATACATACATGTAAAAAGGCACTGAACGTACAAGTTCATTCGCAATATAACTGATGATATTAGGACATGTTACAGGTATTATAGGAGCAACAGTATAATTAACAAAGCATTTCTTATTTCCTATCAATTGAAAGGGACAAAAAATATTATTTTTCAATTATCGTAATAAATTTGATTACTCGATACATATTAATAAGCAAATTCGAAGTAGCATCGCACCATCTTTTGACATTGTTTCTAAATAACTTGGATGTGATTTGTAGATTATTTTTTAACTCTTTTACTGAAAATTTGTTAATTTAATTAAACAAACAATAAAACATTTAAATTATATCGAAGAGCATTCGTATTTTTATAAACGGTATTATAAACGATTTGGACTAAAATATATAAATGAAGTTTGTTAAAGTAAATATATTATGTCTATATAAAAGTTTTGCTTGTGGCTCATGTCATATTTAACAGGATTTATTTTGCAATTTAATTCTTATACGTAAAAGATAAGTTTCTTATTTGCATAAAATATATAAATATAAATACTTTATTAAAACTATGGCATATTATGTATACTTGTTATTCGAAGTCATAACAAGTATATTAGAAAATCTTCACTGACTGATAAGTAGTGCATTCAAATATTTAAAAGATAGTCGCTGTTTATATTTCATATTACTATATTCTAATATTTGCAAGGCTTTATTATGATTACTTCAAGCAAATTTCATTTAATTACTTTTATTTAATGTCATTTATGATATATATGATTTAATTAATTTCTTTTCACTTGAGCATAAGTTACATTTATTGCGATGTTCTCTATTTAATCTTAAACGATCTCAATTCAAATTATGAATTTGCACATGAATGCAAATCTTGTAATGTATATTACTAATTGTAAATTTCCCGCGTGTAAACTCTTTTGTTATACAAATCTTGCCAAAATTACAAAAATACATTAGCAAAAAATTTTTTGCATGTACCTTTTGGAAATTTATTAATTTAATTATTTTAGACATTGTAGTCCAGTGCCCATTATAATAAATAAGCCTTATTTACAAATTATAATTTTTCCACCGTATTTGACATTATGTCAATGTATATCATATATTACGCGCGAGAATACTAACGAATATTTAGTCAGGAATGTTAGATTTCCAAATTAATTTATAAATACAAGTAACAAAATATTAGTCGCTGTTTAATATATTTTAATATGTATATCATGTATTCTTATCCAACGATGATAACATTTCAAATACTACATGTTTAACTCATTACGTTACTCCATTTCTATTTAATTATAATTTATTCTATTTTTATCTGCAAGGTGATCAATGTAATCGTTTTAAATATGCTAAGAAAATCATAGTCATATTATTGTGTTATCGTTATTTTTACACTTTACACTTTATTCAAAATTGTTAGAAAAATTATTAAGGTTGTATATATGTATATGATAAAAAATGTAATATTTCTTAAAATTTTCAACTTGAAAAGTTTTGGTGTAATATATTCAATGCAACATATGTATATAACTTAGAGTATTCTCCACTTTTTAAATACAAAATTGTTTGAAAAACAAAATAATTATATCTTCAAAAATGATCGGAAGTTAAAATATCCATAAATAAATTTTTATCTAATGTTATGAAGTTTGTTCATTTTGATAAAATTAGAAAATTTAATTTTAGAAAAAATACAGGTTACTTATTCTTATTAAAAAGTAATATTAAAACGTTTCTTGTATTACAAAATTTTGCATAACAACAGAATTAAACATAGAAAAGAATTCCGTAAAATATGTTTGTCCTTTTACATGTTTGAAATTGTCTGTTTAAATAAAATGATAAATTTTCATTGTTATATCCTATACTTTACTATAAACTTAAATTCTTAAATAGTAAAAATGAAAACATAGTAATTGGTGTTAACTGATGATATACAACAAATCAATGTAAGATGACAAGGGAAGACAACAAATAGATATTAATGTCATATTTCGCAAAAAATAGTAACTTTGAAACTTGTTTTTAACAAAGGTTAACAATTTAAACTTATTTCTTGCTATTTTCTTACACTCAGTTACACACCAAAAAATATATGAAGTATTTAAAGTCAGAGTATGCACCTACTATTCACTTGACTTTGAAATAATAATATTGATGAGATAATTTTCAATGTACCTCAATTATTTAATCAATGCATACTATTAAATACATATAATTTGATTTGATACTTCATAATGTATAAAATCTCCATTTTCGGCTTTATATGTATATGCAAACAATTGTCATATTTTTTGTGGAACAATACTTAAGAGGTCTCATAATTTTAATCAAATCTGCATCTTGTGTAAAGATACTGTCAGTCTCTTGTTTCAAAGATATTGGCAGTTTCTTTATGCCCTGAATAAAATTACATGCAGAAATAGTTCTCTTCATATGTATACAAGTACATCAATTACCACTGTAATTACTGGAGTACCTCAGTTTTCTCTATTTTATACACAATGCTAGGCCATATTTCATTTAAATTGCATCAATATAAACTCTAACCAATAACAATACATGTAATGTAATGTGAGATTTATAGTTGTTAAAGTAAAAGCAAAACCAATAACAGTAATTAATGTTTAATTTTGAAATTTGTCACTTTACATAGTAATAAACAAACGTCATAGATCATATTATAATACACAAGTTTTCATAGTAGTTAAAAAATCAGACTTTCTAGGCCTGTAGCCTATGAAACGGAGTACATTATACATTGTATTTATGTTGGACTTCAATCTAATCACAGTTTATTCTGATGAATGTGTTAACGTAAGTTTATCAGCCACGATATTGTGACGAAATTATTAAAAAAGAATAGAGTTCTATTATACCTTTTTTCCATACATTCCAATCACAATTTTATCCCAGTATGCCACCCTTACCCTGGACCATTGGAACCATATTAATTTGAAATCATTAAATATCTTATTCTTTTAATTATACTGCCAGCATAAATTTTCACTATGCTAACTTTCCTTAGATAAAGCTTAAAATGTTTCATCATATGCATTGAACTTACAAAATAATTGTTTTAAATAACTTTACAGTTTATCATTGTTGACAGAACAAGTGATCATTACGATCCAAGGTATTGGTGCGTCTATTTCTCACTTTGTATTGTACAGGTATATAACATACCAAAAATTTAATGTTTTTTTTACATTAAATTCCGTACATTTAGTAAAGACAATGTATAGAGAGGAATCAACTTTCAAATTTTTTACATATAATCCGTAGCGATAATTAAAACGAATATTCAAAGCATACACATAATTAGCTATACATAATTTATGGGGTAACGCATAAAGTAAGACAAATCACTTTAACATTGTTTACGTTTTCTAAAATTCCTTTATCCAGAGAAATGTTAATGCTTATCCAATTATATATATAAATACATATATATGTATGTATATGTGCATACACACAGATATATATATATATGTATATATATACATATATATGCATATATATTCACATACGCGTGTGTATCTTTCATATTTATGTTGATCTTTTTATCAGTAAATTCACATTAATATACATTATATATAAACTAAGCAAATTAATTGATGAGTTACTGTACCATATAATTAAGTATTTGTCCTTTACTGTTTTCACTCGATATTAAAGTAATCAAAGTATATATAAAATTAAACAATGTTTATATTATTTGGAATAAAAATACTGTGCACAAGATTTTTTAACGTTTGCAAAACGATTTATGTAACTACAAAGACTGAATTTTATTATGATAATTATCAGTAGTATAATTGAAAATTTATATTAATGTACTACTATATTATATGAGTTTAAAAAGAAAATAATAAAAAATATTTAACTAGCAAATCAATTTCATTTTTAAAAGATATCTAAATTTACTATATTTTATTTTATATCATGCCTGATTAATGAAAAAGAATAAACAAAAGTATGATAAATCTACATAAAATAAAAACGATATTGGAAGATACTGAACTTCGTAACTTCGAACGAGTGAATTTACTAATGAAAAGATATTTATGTGTGTTAAATATATCGTACTTTTTTCTCGATGTAATCAACCGTATTACATCAAACTTTAAAGGTATCACTGAGATACAATTAATATAAGTTGTGCTACAAGACTGAGGCTAAAGCAAGTGTTTACAGCACCACGATTGAAACTGAAATAATTAATATCTTAATGCATTTACAGTTAACAATAAATTTTTTTGTATACCCAACATTGCGACTAATTACTTCAGATATAAAAAATTAAAAGGCAGTATTACAAATGTAAAGTATAATTATACATGTTGATAATTGTTTTATAGTTCAGGAGATTGGTTTTCTTTTAATATCTATTACTTCAATTTCTGTACGCATATCAGTAACAAATATATCATATGCGTTCTTTGCTATAATGTATAGGTACATGTAATTATATAACATCTAAAGCCAAGCTCCTGTAATATACACAACATTTTGAGGCACTTAAACGTGTGCTCAAAGACCATACACTTCTGACAACTCTTATATTACTTGCCAAAGCATAATTCTAAATTGTATGTTATCTCATTTAACAGTAATATTAAAAAGAAAAGTCAGTGCCGTAAATAGGTGCCTAAAGATGTAATAATTGTCTTTCTTTATCTTTCATTTAAGATGAACTCAAAACTAAAATCTATGTAGTATGATTTCCAGAATATCAATAACAGTAGATAGTTCATTATTTCTAATTTTCTTCAAATACAAATGTTAGAGCTTCTAGTAAAGACTAGAATGCATTTAATATATTTGAATGTTATATTTTTGAAATATACTAATGTTCTAATTAAAATTTTCTGTTTGATATTATTTTCTTCATTTTACAGTAAGTACAATGTCTTAAAAACTACTTATAATTTTATGAACAAATATACCGAATTTATATTTTTACTTTATAATGTAATGATTATAATGTTGTGAGCCAAATAACTTTTTAAATGTAAATTTCTTTATGTTCTTGATAAATATAATATACTGATTGTTAAAAATATCATTTGCTAAACATGTACAAAACACAATAAAAAAAATATAACAAACCAGTATTTATCACTTTTCGTTTAAATATATAAAATGATACATCTGAAAATAACAGCTAATTAACCAAGTATTTTTATTTTGAGTATTTGCTGTTATTTACAAAACGTCCATAAAATGTTTTAATCTTTATTTAGTAGTAAATACAATGACAAGTTACTTTACTTCTTTATATGCTCACAACTTCAATAAATTTTATATTTTTTTGTTTTTTCCAATTAAGAATAGTTTAATAGACGTTATTTTAGAGGCAATAATAGTGAGACCACGAATAATTTATATCTCACACATATAGCACTTTCTTGTTTCTCTTACAGTTAAAATTTTTATATTTTTGTTACAACTTGAAATTCACCCAATATGGTAAATATTTCATTTCTGCATTAATTGTTTAAATGTTTATGTTATTTATCTAAATGTCATTAATATTCTGGAAAGTTTGCAAATCTTGCTTATAAATAATTTAAATGAAACAGAAAATTATAAGAAAACAGAAAATAAGTTTTTCAAAATAAGCATCCTTATGATTTATCTGCTTCAAAAATTACATTCTTTTTTTCTTTTCTGTTTTTAATCAGAATTTTGTTTGAGAATAAGTTTCGTTGCACTCTGAACATTCATTAAGCTGTACGCACATAGTAAGGTTTGGCACAAAGATAAATATTTCCCAGTTACGGCCCTGTGCTATGAAAGGGGAGAGGAGAAAGGAATTAAAAGATTAATACCTTAGTTTAACGTTTTTACAAGCTAACAAATATGTACCTCCAAAATCACAGAACCAAAGCAATAACAATACTCTTCTACACAATGTATTATCCTGCCAGCAAACGTATTTTTTTTTTTAAATATGCAGCGAATTAGAGTTTCTTCAAATTAATTTTTATGATTCATAATTAATTGATACCACATTCATTGTAGGCGAAGTCACTGTACAATGTAAAAAGTTTTCTTCATACCCACTATATCCAGTATAGGATAAAAGCAGTGGTACACAATCCATATAATCCAGATGAAGAATAACCAGCTAAATATTGAAATTCACTGCGGTAGTATCTGCAAAGATACTTACTTATATCTTTTATACTGTATTTTAAATTCTGATTTATAGGAACAATAGAAATAACAAAATCTTTTACTCACATATTGATTTATACATTTCCATCTCTTTCATCTGTCTTATGTTTTGTACAAGGTAATTCGCGACAGTGTTGTGCTACTTGGGCATAACTCGGTCTTGTAAGATCCTAGGATGAAAAATGTTTATTATTTATTAAAATTTTATTTATATTTAAAAGATACATTAGGTAATATGAGTTTTAAACATATCTTCTTTAAATGATGCGGTTTTCTCAGCTTTACTTTATTAACACATGTAATATACTGTTGTAATACATTATTAAAAAAAAAAGTAACATAATTCTCCAAATAATATTAACAAAATATTTGTTCAGTTTTTGTTTTATGTTTTCAGTATTTTTCAGTTTACTATAATATTATAGAAGTTATTATACTGTTAACATATAAAAAAAGAAATGAACAAATTAAATAAAAAGTTAAAATATACTTACTATAGGGAAGGTAGAAGTCACTCCCATTTGTGACTGGGAATTTTGTGAGGCAGTAGGGACATTACATTCACACCTAGATACTTGTTCAGAATCTTCCACTGTGTGTGCATTTGAAACAGCCTCGTCCACTCCATTCACCATATTTGAATCGTCAGTCTTTACAGATCTGTCAGCGGTGCATTTCAATAATAAAGGACTAAACCTGACGTGCATAAGTATAATACACATATATTCAATACATATTAAATAAACACGTTCGTGCACCTTAAAATACCATGCACAAATATAAGACAGCCACTATTATGTACATCTCATTCAAGAAAAAGAAACACTACATAGTTAAGGGAATGGGTCTTGCAAGATTGCAACACTTATTTAACAAACCAGTATTCACTTCATTTATTTACTTTCACTGACAATGAATCTATAGTCGTCTATTAATAATGAACCATGCTTTTTATTATATTCATATGCCAAATATTACAGCTTAACTCTATATTAAAAATTAAGAATTTAATTGAAATGCCTTTAAGAATAATTTGAAAATGAACATTAATAGTTATAGTATAATATAATATAATAACATAATGTAATATTATAATAATGGATAATAGTAGTCAGTAGTAGTAGTAGCAGTGGTAGTAATAATAGTAATAGTTTAGTAGTATTAGTAAGAGTAGGAGTAACAGGAGGACAAGGAGGAGTAATAATAGTTACCGTAATAGTAGTAGTAGTAGTAGTAGTAATAATGTGGTAGTGTTGGTGATGATGATAGTAGTGGTAATATAGTAGGAGCAATAGTAATAATAATAGAAATGAACGATAGTGACATTCAATGATGTTAATGATCATTAGTTGACAACAAATGTAACAGACCGAATTTTTACAAAGGAAATATATTAACAACTTTATAAGAAAGATAATATTAATGACGATAATAATAAATAAAGAAATAGTATCAACATTAATAACAGTAATAATAGTATTAATAATAATTATGCTGCAAGAGTGCAGAGTTCCAAATAATATAATATATATAGCTATGGTAATGATGATACAAAAAGGATAATTGTAATAACAGTAATAGTAGTAATAGGAAAAATGAAACAGTATAAACAACAGTAATCATTGGTAACAATGATAATAAATGTTATGGTAACAAGAAAGTAGTGAAAAAATGAATTGTGATTTAAAAAAAGTGATTAAGATAAATGACAGCAATGTGAAATAATAATAGTGTTACTAACAAGGACAGTAACCTTTGTAAAAATGGTATTGTAATTAGTAACTATAACTTTAAAGTTACAGAGCAAAAAATAATAACAGTAACTGTATTAGCAGTGTTAATAGCAGCAATAGCAATAATATTAGTAGTAAAGATTACAATGTTCTGGGATACTGTCGCTAACAGTGATAAAATGGCAATGAAGATGATAACATTGACAAGGAGAATGACAAAAGTACTGATGATAACAATGGTGATAATGATAATGACGATGATGATGATGATGATGATGATGATGATGATGATGATGATGATGATGATGATGATGATGATGATGAAGATGATGATAAAATAATAATAAACTCATATATTAAAGAACCCTGAATAATATAGTAATTCATATATGTATATTGTTCGTTTGCCGCAGTAGTACAGGCAAGAATTATAAATTGTGCTACTTCAGAGTACTGTATACATTTCTTGCATACATATGCATTGCAACATTGTTATCATAGTAATCATTATAGAAGAATAAAATAAAGCTTCTGACTACCTGGTATCAAATGAATACCTTGATTTTGAGCATTTTATGCTTTAAAATAAAAATTTGCTCTTTCATCGAGTGGAGCACCAGCTAGTATTTGAAAACTATTCTTCAGTGAAAAAATCATACTAGCAAGGCATTCCAAACAACATTAAACAACTTTTCATTCAATCAAAAAAGACACGTAACAATGAATACAAATAAATGGCAAATTGTAATAACTGAGCACGTCTATAAAATTAACCACCATAGATAATAAAGTACTGATAAATTTAAGAAAGATACACCCTCTTCTTACTGTTTTATATGAATATAACATAATTAAGAAAGGGAAAGTCTAATTGTTAACACAGTAAACAATTTTTTTATGTATTTTCCAAATTTATATATTCATAATTAAGACAAATTTATTTCTGAAACAAGTTAAAGATATTTATCATATTTTTGATTATTTTTGTTATTATATTAAAGAATTATTTAAATATCAGTGATAATAAAATAGAGCTGCAAGATATATTTGGTACTTTTTATTAATACACTCATTAAATTATTGGCAAATTAATAAATAAAACATGGACAAAGTGATAATTCTCAAAAGTAAAACATATTTCAATATTTATTATTTTTTACTTATTTTATCAGAATAATTAATTTGCTATTTTTATCCATTCTATTAATGAATTAGTAAATAAGCATAAATTTTAACATTGTATTATAGTACCACACTAAGGGAACATAATATTTACTGAAACTAACAAACTACCATGAATAGCTACTTTCCCTTTCCTTCTTATATAGGTGATGAAAATATAAGTGGACTATATAACTTTCACTAATACACACCCACCATACAGAGCATAGCACGCATATAATGCAATCAACACTATCAACACAGCTTAGTAATCTTTTCAGGCACTATACAACTGCCTGTACACAAATCATTCTGATGTATATGTGTGTATGTGCGTGCATGTATATTTTTATGTATATACTTGTGTATATATTATACATATATACATAATATATGCAATATATTATTAAAAACAGAAAGAATTTTTACAATAATTTATAATAAACAACACTTTAGAAATATAATTAAACAACTATTTGCTTTTATAACAAAAGTGGAATATGTATTCCATTACACACATGCACATACACAAATCATGTATGTACATATATAAACATATATACGCATATGTATTTTGTACATGTATCATACACATATAAATACATACGCATATGTATGAATCCATGTTTAAATGTTCTTGTGTGTGTATATAATTTATATACGTGTGTAGTGAGAATGTGTATTTATGTTGTATGTATAAGAAGAAAGCACACTCACTTATCAGGAGATGACGGGGGAGTGAGAGTAATGGTGCTGAGAGCGATGTCTGTGGAGTCATTGTTGCTAGCAGAAGCATTAGAGCTGGCATTTGTAGATGCAACAGGAGTAGTTGATGTACTGCCGGAACCAGCTGGAGCTTCTAGCGAACCAGCATGACCACCAGCACTTGACCCTGGACTTGCAGACCTACTGCTATTACTTGTCGGTTGTTGATGGTATTGTTGCTGAGTTCCTATAGATTCTTTTTCTTTGACGCTTTTCAATTTTGCAGTACCTTTAACTACATCTGAAAGCCTATTCTGCGATTGCGTACAATCTGTACCAACAGTTTCTACTGAAGCATTATGGGATTTTGCAAGATCAGCATCTAGGCCAGGAAGAGGAGGGAAAGCAGAAGCTTCCAAATCGAATTGCACCCCTCGGTTACATTGTGTGTTATTATTACTGGCCGGGGTAGATTCTCTGATTGATGGTAAGGGACTACTGTTAGCCTTTGATAACGACTCCTGGTCTTTGGTCCTACGATGCATGCGATGTCGCGAAAATTGAACTCCAGAATCCAGAGTTTGAGCATCATTTTCTTGGGATCCTTTTGAATGGCTGCTATTATATTGGCCCTCTCCAGTTGCTAAGGATATATGTGAGGAATGGAACTTTGTGCCGCTCTGATAGGAAGAAGAAGTTGGCTTCACCGTAGGCAAACTCGAAGTAAAAGTCGGAACTGTTGCTCCTAAAGATATTGGTGCTCCACTTATAGGCGGATGTGATGTCCGCCCCATTGACACCATATTGCCTCTACCATCCATCAAGCCTGGTCTTTCAGACCCATTTCTTTGTTTATTTCTGTATCACACACATGCATGAGGACGTACATATGTATGTATGTATTTATGTTTTTAGGTTTATATATAAAGTATTTTAGAAAAATTATAACATAAAATATATTAAGTTTATATGTTTAAAAAAAACTGTTCTTTAAATTAGTTTAAAATTAGATTACTTTTATAAAATGTAATAAAAAAAATATTGTACAGTAGGACCTTTGTATCTACGGATTTAACATTCGTGATTTCATTTATTTGCGGTTAACCGTGATTCAAAAAATTTCTATTCAAATATGTCATCTATCTATAATAAATTTGCATAATCCTGCGAATATGACACATTTTAAAATCTCGCAAAACTTTGCAATGCATCTAGAAGTACATGATCTTCAATAATACACTCTTTTATTCTAACACTTTATGTACTAATGAATAATAAACTACTAAAATTATAATAAAACTGGTAATCAAATTAACTAAAAGTTTACATGTAACCAGCATGTACATACATATGATATATGAGTGAGTATGTATGTATGCGCATATGTAAAGAAATATCCACTACTATCTTTTCACTACTATCCGCAAATTTTGGTATTCGGGAAGACCTTGGAACCATACACCAATGATATGGTGGTCCTACTGTATTAACATAACGTATATAACCAAAGAACTTTTATAATAAAAAATAAAAATATAGTTCTAAATTAATAAAGGTAATTATTAATGTTGATTGTATACCTGTGACGGGGATTATATCTTGTGTTCTGTGGTTTAAACGCGCTGTGTGGTGTAATACCGTTCATAAAAACACCTGACATATCGAAATAAGCAGGACTTGCAGGTCCCCAAGGCATCATTCCAGGAGGATAAAATGGTTGATGCTATAATAAATATATGAAATTGTTTAAATTTGAAATACCTGAAAGATTCTAATATAGTTAAAAATATTTAAATATAATAAATAGTTTGTCATTTATCATATAAATAATAATAAATATTAAATGGAGCAATATAAATAAAAGTACATTAAACACGATAATGAACTATATTTTATAAATCATAATCCTAATTAAGAATATTATAAATCTAATAATATATAAACTACAAACTAAATATATCAGTTACACTCTGCATAAAATATTATTTACTTACATATACATGAACTTGATTGGCATATGGCGGTATAGTAGTTTGTGGCATAGTAGTGCCATTTGTGTAAAGGAAGCGTTGCTGTCCAGCTGTGTAACTATTTGGATCATAAACAGGTGGCGGTGGTGGTGTTCTATAACCATTTTTAATACCACCTACACTAGCAACTGCTGGGATTGGTAGCCTATTCATTGGTTTAGCTTTAATTCTAGCCATTATTGGCTTTCCCTAAATTATAAATAACAAATATAAAGATTATGTATTAAAAGAATTTACATTAATTAAAATGTTAACATTATTTATTAAAACATTAAAATATCCAAAGAACAAAAACGTTTTAAATACAACTTACTCGCTATATATTTTGCCCATTATATGAGTGAATTATACTACTTAAGAAAATTTTTCTAATTTGATAAGTATTTAAAACAAATAAAATGTAATTCTTTTCATAAAATCAAATTATAACTTTTTCACAGTACTTGCTATCTCATATTTAGTTTGCATTATTGATTACATATTTATTTAAAATTGAAAAATAAAAATATATAAGAATAAATAATATATTACAAGTATATAAGTAACTTTTAGTATTCTTAAAAATTTGTATTAAATAAATATCAACTTTAAGATGAAGACATTATTTATTTAATATTACCTGAAACTCCCGAACTTCTTCACGTAAAAACCTGTAGGCCTTTTGAGCATCTTCATCGGATTCAAAAGTTACATACCAAGAACTATTATGGGCAAATTCACATGAAATAAACCTTGGGCATCCTTCCCCAGAGAATAAATTCTGTAACAAAAAATTTTATTTTGATAGTACTCAATAAACACAACAATATATTATAAATAGAATAATATTTACTGGAATTGTTATTATACATTATCTGATATAAAACTAATAAACAAATAATAGATATAAATAAAAATATTTCATATCATTATTATAATCATTTTTACAATATCATAATTATATGTAACTATATTTATATTGATTTCTCTTACTTGACATATATTGTCAATTAAACAATCAGAAAAGTAAAGATACACATATAAACTTAAATATTAGTATTTTTTTCACCTTCACATCTTCCAATGGAGTGCTATCTGGTATTTCTCGAAGAATTACAATGCAGCGTTTATGATTAGGTCTTACTTTCTGCCCCTCTTCATCAACTTGTACATTTGGAGATTCTCTCAGAACCTCTGTTATAAGTTTTATATCTTTCGTTAACTTTTTTACTTGGTTAAAATTTGCTACTGTCCATATAGGTACATATTGATCATTATCCATTTGTGATAATAAATATGTATCATTGGCTAAGTTTTCTCTAAAAAGAAAAGAAAAAATAAAATCTGGTGATATAAAAATTTATTGTATAAAATGGAATAAATTATACATAGGATAGCATGTACTAACTATTACGTTCTTATTTTAATGTTCTTAGTTGTTATTTAAAAAGTTGTAATTGAGTAAATAAGTAAAATAAAAAAGTAATAATATATGCTAAAAGTAATGCTTAAGTGCTGTTACTTATTCTCTTCATTAATTAATTACTGATTAATTATCAAAAGTTATAATAAATTAAAAATATTTTTCAATTATTAAATACAAGATTAATAAAAGAATAAATTACAACAAATATTATTGTAATAAATATTTGTTTACTTTAAACTAACTTTTAAATTACTAAATCAATAATAATCAATACAATGCTATTAATACTGTTAACATCAGATTAAATTTTTACCTTGAAAAATAATATTCAAGCTGTGAAGAGAGCATTTGTTTAAGTTGTTCCAATGGTATACCAGGGGCAGATAAATCACCCATTGGAGCAGGTTGATTTGGCACATCACCTAAAGGAGCAACATCCACTGGACCATAACCTGCAGCACCTCCTATACCCATAGCATGTTGTGGTGAAGGTTCCAGATTACCAACACCTGCCTCCAATATTAATTCATTTCCACTTGGAACACCGTTCATGACGTTATATTCCAAGTTGGATGCAGTACTTCCAATTGCACCCCCAATGGAACCCAAAGGTTCAGGGGTGGCTGGATAAACCGCCCCTGGTGGGAGCTTCCCAATGTCCCCATTCATGTACACGTACCCTGTAAACAACACAAAATACAGTCAGTAATAGAAAATGTTACATGGATATATATTACAAAAAAAAATAATGCCTACTGCATAATGTACTTACATGTTATAACATGTATAGTTTTATTATTTATTAATTTAAAAATTTACTTATATTTTTAGCATAGATAATATTTTAACATAATAAATTAAATGTCATAAATATAACAAAAATAAAATTATATCTTATCATATTAAATATCTTTAAAACAAGTACAACAAAAGGATATGTTTTCTATGAATACCTTGATTAATATTTGATTAGTATTTGATAAGTAATGCAATAAATTAATAACCTTGAAAAATGACCTCTTACTGTTTTATACTTAAAAATTAACTAGTACAGTATTTATTTATATTATTTAACATATACATATATATCAACTTATTTTGCAATCATATAGAATAATTACAATAACCCATTAGTATTAAACGTACAACTTTCAAATGCAACTTTTAACAGTTTTTATAAATCACTGAACTATAAAATATAAGATTGAAATTTCAACTATTACATTGTTTGTTACAAAAATACCTTCCAGAAATGTGATTAAAAGTATGTAATATGCATAATGTACTAGTCTGATGTAATACATCTGTAGTACTTATATATATATTTGTAGACACATACATGAACACGTACGTACACGCATAGAGCAGTGTATCTGTATGTGTCGCATGTATGATGCGCGCGCGCGCGTGCTTATGTTCAATAGCATATAGTACGTGTGCATGATGTGTACATGTATGAGTGTATATGCGCGCGCGAGCGGGCGTGTATATGCATGCCTAAGTGCATATATGTACACGTATTCAAATTGGATAAATTTATTTACACGAAATTTCAATGAACCACAAAGAAACAATAAAGGTAAAGATAGAGGTTCCAGATTTTTAATGTTCATGTAAAGCGACTGTTTCCAAATAATTATTTTTCGATTCTACGTATGAAACACAAAACAACAGAAAAGAACATTTAAATGATAGTAAAAATCGAAAAGTTTCACTGACTGTGCTGAAAGTTAAAACTGAATGTTGATCGTACAAACCGTGCCACATGCTAAGATTTGCTCTTGTTCAGTATCAATATGCAATCGTCAAGCATTCACACTTAAACGTCACATTGTATCCTTCTGATATAGTTCTTTGGGAAAGGTTACGGCATGAAAAGTAAAAATTTTGAAAAGGCAAGATATGCAATATGTTGGATGCGATTAGCCAAATATAGAGCGAGACGTTGGCCGGGCCAACACGTTCACGCACGCAGATATGGTGACAACCACTTGGACAGTACACTTATGCGTATCGTATATCGTTACCGAAATCACCATTCATTCCGAAACAATCCCGGATTCCATGTGCCTTTATCAATAGGTGTTCTCAGCAGCTTCGTTTACTGGCTCGTTCTTCGGGTGTAAGTATCGTGAGCGCACACGGTTGTGCGCAAAAAACGCAATCTTATTTCTCGTTCTCAAGCTATGAATAGTTAGCCATAAGCATCTGCCCTCAATCTTCTACATCATTTGGATCAATGTGAGTCGCGCCGTTTTAGAATTTTATAAAATTCTTACCAAGAAGATGAATCAACTCAACACAATTTCTCAAGGAAACTACAAAATGGCCGACACAGAAAGGCACATGCCGTAGCTCAGTGCATTATGGGTCGTAAGTATGTAGCCCGACTATAGTGATATCTGGCGATTAGATTGTCACGACTCGTGCCCGGGAAATTTGAATTTTTAGAAATATTTAAAAACTATTGTTTTATATCATTGTAAATACAGTTCCACGCAAAGTGTACCTTATTAAATAGTTCTAGTAATTTTATTTCTTCTCGCCAGTAGTTAACCAAACATACAAATATTAAATTTAATCTGAATTTAATACAAAATTAATATATTTATTGATGCACCTATATGATAAAAAATATAAGGCAAATTTTAAATGCCATATGTACATAAAGGTATATTTATTAACGTATTTTTATTATTAATATGAACATTGTTCAGGCAATTATTTTTATTCAAATATAAATAAATATGACTAATTTTCATTTTAGCTAGTAGTTAAAGAATTTATTAATTTATTTAAAAAAATATTTTTTATTAAAACATGACATTAGTTAAATTTGATTAGAATCATGCCTTCAATGCAATCCAAACTATTACTTGGTACTTAATATAATTTCATATTTTCTAAGAATTTCACTTTTTTATCTAGGTTTTTAAGTAGGTACATTCCTTGACATATGATTGGTCTCATTATTTAAATATAATTTTATTACATCATGTAAAGGAAAGGAACCAGAAAGAAAGTCAAGATAGTGGTGAATTACCATTTATTTAGAACAGCCACATTTTTATTGAAAACAATTGATTTCATGTTGTCAATACTGTTTTAAAAAAGAAAAATATTGACAATTCTTCTTCAAAATAAATCCATTACAATAAAAGATGATCTTTCCAATAAATAATACAATCAATCAATATGGAATTAAAGGCACAAAACTTGGAGATGACAATGTAAAAACCAGGTCTGTTACCTTTTATTACAAACAAAACAAAGCATTCAGCATTACACGCAATAAGCCAATCTGGGACCTAAAATAATTCTTTTTTTGACAACTCTCCCTTTCTTTCTCTTTCTCTCTAAACACGTCTATAGCGCCGAGATACATATTACCTAATCCCAAAAAGAAGAGCCATCCGTTACTATTTGTATCTATCCCTTGTATAAGTATTTTCTCAAATCACTAATTAGTTATCGCTACTACTTTAAAACGTGATGAGTTTAGTGGATTACCTAACATAAGGCTGTAAAATATTGCTTCCTACAATCTTACAAATGTCTCATTAGAATATTGTGCCTATATCGTTACTGTTATATATTTTTTATTGAAATATATATGTGTATATAATAAGATATCTCACGATGTATCAACAAGTATTAGTGACTGATACAGATAATTTAAGATGATAAGGTGTTGATGAAGGTGGAGTGTTCTTAGATAGTGGCATGGGTGTTTGCTGGTTAAAAACCATGGACTTTGAGTTGGTCAGGTTTGGCCAGACCTGACTTTGTTAGCCACTGGCATATATTTTCTCGCTGATCCCCCTGCAGCTGTAACACCTCCCCGTACTCCGGGTGTTCAATTACTGTCCCATTGCAGGCAAACTCCTAAAATTAAAAATTTTATTTTATCTCTTTCTCAAGCTATTCTACACATGGTTTTCATATTTTATATTTCACACAACAAAAATTACTTAAATAAACAAACAAAATATATATTAAATGTTCTTAATTACTACTTTTTATTAATAAGTGAATTTGAATTGTTATGCACAAATATTTAGAATATTTTAATTAAATAAAGACAAATAAAAATAAACATCAACTATTTAAGCAAAATATATTCATATAATTTCAATTTATTATTGCTTTGAAGAACTCTTGTTTTTTAACTTCAACAAGCGAATACCTTAAAAAATAATCATACGTAAAAATATGTAACTTAAATTTATGAATCATAATATTATGTTTATATATCTAAATAAATATTAGTATTTTTTTTCATATGAAGAATTAAGAAATATAATACATTGCATTAAATCAATTTTTTCAAAATCTTCCATATATTGCATATAAAAAGGAAGATATGTTTATAAAGTAATGAGTATTTAGATCATTGCATTGGATATATTTGTTTGCATCAGTTCTATTTTTAGCACTGTATCTGACACTGACAAAAGACAATTGTTGAAAATTGTAGAGTAAATATAATTTTATTACCTTTTTACATGCTCTCACTATTTTCTTCAAGTCATATTCCGATGAAAGTCCTTGTACAGTTGTTAAGGTCTTACGACCATTCCGTTGTTGAATCCTTATATGCACGAGACCGTCTTGGACATCATCATCTGAACCCTTGATTGCATCTGCAAAGGGGTCTGTAAAAAGCAAATGATTCATATTACATTAAAATGTATCTAATTCAGTGTTCAACAAATGAAAAAAAATAATAACAATTTTAAAAAAGAAGAACAAGGAAACAATACAAAATGTTAATTGCGTTCTATGATGCAAGCAAAAGACGCCATCGCCATTTTGATAAACTATCTTCTAGAATATGATTGCGTTACAAAATTGAAAATATAATATTTACCGAATGTGTTGAGATTCTGGATGGACATACGACAAACAAAATATATCCCTGGGAGATATAGAATTGCAAAGTGCAAGTGCAGCTAAGAAAAATCACGGATGACGTAGGATAACAGAAGCACCACGCAAGAATACTGGTAAACCCAAAAAACCTTATGCAGAGGCTGAAGTCAACCGGAAGTAAAAGTTGCATTTGTCATGAACAGTGGGTGGGGTTGCGCATGCGCACTTTGAATAACTAAACGTAGTTTACATGAAATAAGTGTTTCATTATTTGATTGGTAAAGAACAATTCATTTAAACTATTTTCTATATGCTTTCATGTGTGTAGTACAAATAACTTCTAAATAACTATAATCGTAATTTTAAAAAAATTTTATTTATAATTTTATAATTTTATGTATATACATAAATAGGTTTTTATACACTTTTATGTAATTGTAAGCAAATGTATGCGAATGAAATAAAAACGACATACGATAATTAAGAACAACTTTAATTAAACATAACAAATATATATACAAATTTAATTATCACATATTTTCTTTACTTGATAAACTTGTATTTTATTTTACATTTATTTACATGAACAAAAAAAAGACTATGATTTGTAATCAGCATGTAGCGCACTATAGTGGTGTATTCTATAAACACGCGTACTTTTCTCATTACTTTCTGTTACTTCTACTATATAGGGCGAAGTATCCAATGAAATGATCGGTTTTTTAAACTTTATGACATTATATTCGATTTGGCTGCATATAAAATATTTATTATTTTATTCATAAGATAAAACTTCAGATAAATATATGATATATATATATATATCGAAATTAATAATTTTTGTTATTCATTTACTATCCATAAAAAAAGGGATATATTTTCTTCAAAAAATCGACAAGTGTAATATGGTGTACCTTTAATTTAAAAAAGAGTTATTAGACTTAGTTTGATTTGAGTTTTAGCAATACAAAATATGGCTAGTCCACGAACTCGAAGAATTTTAAGTGAACTTAAACCCAAAGATGAGAACAATGTAATACATTTATTCTGTTTTCTTAATAGCATTCCATATGTTAATTATATCTTATTATTTTACAGAAATGTTTTGAATGTGGAACTCACAATCCTCAGTGGGTTTCTGTCACATATGGTATATGGATTTGTCTTGAATGTTCAGGCAAGCACAGAGGACTTGGTGTCCATTTGTCATTTGTTCGATCCATTTCCATGGATAAGTGGAAAGACTTAGAATTAGAAAAAATGAGAGTTGGTGGAAATAAAGCTGCTCGTGAATTCTTTGAATTACAACCTGATTGGGATGATAGCATGTCAATAATGCAGAAGTATAATACTAAAGCAGCAGCATTATATAGAGATAAAGTAAATGAGTTTTGTTGTTTTTAATCATGATTTTTTTTCCTATTATAGTGTGTTACATTTTTTCTTTTCTTGATTACAATACAGTAAATGCTGTATTCACAAAATTTGAACTATAAAACATTATTTTATATTTCTGAAGTATTTTTCTGGTTAATCTAAAAATTATTCAAGTAAATATGCTATTGTATTAAGTATAAACTAATACATATTTAATATTATATTTAAGAAAGAAAATTTTATTTGATATAAATAATTAGATTGCAACATTAGCTCGGGGAGAAATTTGGAGTTCAACTACATCTACAGCAAAGGATTTTCAACCTTCAATATATTTAGAAAATCAACAAGATTATTCTTCATATCAAAATGATGCATCAAATTTTTATCAAAGTTTTAACTCAAATAGTTGCAAGTCTCAAACAGAAGCATTTTTTGCAAGAAAACAGAATGAAAATGCTAATCGCCCAGAGTAAGTGTTAATTATTATATTATAAATTTGAATTTAATGTAACTGATGAATAAAAATAATAAGTATTAATTGTAAATGTGAGTAATCATAATCACGTGTATTACACAAGTTTAACAATATGTTTACAGTAATCTTCCTCCGAGTCAAGGTGGTAAATATGGAGGATTTGGTTATCAAATGGATTCACCACCCCAAAGTTCATCACAAGAATTTTTTGATACTGCAGTGTCCTCTTTAGCAAGTGTAAGATAACTAAGTTATTTTTAACTTAACATATAATGTATGCTTAATGTTTAACTTTCTAGGGTTGGTCAATACTGTCATCATCTGCATCAAAAATAGCAAGTAAAGCTACAGAAAATGCTATTAGAACAGGAGAGTTAGCTATTCAAAAGGTACATGTATGTAGTAATAATAACTACACATTTAATATTTTTGAACATAAAATAAGTTATTAGATTACTATTTAGTTACACAAAATATTAGTGATAGTAATTTGATTTGTATTTGGTATTTATATTTAGTAAAACATTGTTTTTAAGTTAAATTTTTGTTTTTCGTTTTATTTTATTTTATTAGGTGCGCGATGGCATGTTCTGGCAAGAAGTTGGAACTCAAGCTAATAATTTAGCTGCTAAGGTAGATAGTATATAGATTAAAAGTATGTTTACACAGTCATACTCTCACAGGTCATAAGACAAACGTAAATACTAATTATATACTAAGTTGAAAAAGATAGAAACTCAAAGTAGACTTAATGCATATATGTACATCTGTGTGTATTAATATTTTAACAATCAAAGGGATAAGTTTTCATTTAACCCTGCTGTTATCTGTGAGATATTTTTAATACTGATGTGGTTTCCTTTCATTAAAAGGTCTCATAAATTTAAAAAATAAAGGAAACAAAAAATAGAGAAACAGTAGTTAATATACATGTCTTGTTTTTTCAATTTTATATTAAAGATGCAAAGATTACAGCAAGGTTAATTAGTAAAGCTAATTTCAAAAGTAAAGTAGGTTTGTTGATTAAAATTTGATTGAAATTACATTGATTGATTATTGATTATCGGTAAAAACTAACTACAAACGTAAATTTAGCTGCTTAAAAAAGTACATATCGTGTTGCTAACAGAGATAACCTAAATGAAAAACGATGCAAGTCAGCAGAACAAATCCGGAGATTACTGTTGGGAAATGCGCATTAAAAGGGTGGTTAAGGCTTGGTTAATATTGTACTGTGATAAATAAATTCTTGCTCCTATTTGAGGTAATTAATTATTTTTTAATTTATTTATGAATAAATAAATTTTTATTTTAAAACAGGTTGGAGATTTAGGAAGAAGAGGTTGGGGTGATATTGGAGGCACAAATTCAATTGAACACAATCAGTATAATTCAACAGAACATTATCAAAGTACTTCTACTACTTGTCAAAATAGTGATGTACCCTCATCTCATTTTACTGAGAAAACATCTTTGATGAAAACTTCACAATCTAAGTAAGCTGATACTACTTTTATTAACTTGTGAAACTTGATATATTAATATTAAATAATTGTATTTAGCGTAATTTTACAAATTGATTGTTTGTTACAATTTTTCAAAATAATTTTAGATCCAATACATCATCTGCATATTGTGAATGGGATTGGGGTAGTGATACAAAACAAAATAGTGAAGTAACAGATTCTAAATTAATTCCAAAGAAATCAAGAGATAAAATTAAAGAAGAAGCATTAATCAACTTTAGTACTGATAATCATACATCTAATTGGAATTCAAAATTAGAAGATGATGCATGGGAAATATTAAAAAATTAATTATTTATTAATTAGAACATTTTTATTAAGTTTCAAGATCTTTAAATGTCTTTTTCATCATACAGATTTTGAACTCGTAAAATAATATAACAATTATTACTAAAATCAAATCAGTTTTATTTTATATTTTAATCACTTAATGCGAAAGATATATGTACATTACATATTATAAGAAAACAGTCATTTGTGGTTAGCATACACGTTTACTCGTGTACACGTTCGCTTTAGAAAGTATAAATAAACGTTACATGTTGCAAACTAATACTGCTCAAAACTTTGATTTACATTTAATGTATATCAAAGCGAAAGAGTACATTGTTACTACCTATTTATGAATTTCCTTCTACAGTTTAATTTACATTTATTGTATACTTATGTTATCCATAAGCAACATAGCATATTATTTGATGTATTAAATATATGTCTATGAAATTTATACAATCAGTAAGCTAAAATAAAAGAGAGGTATATTACATATAACTTTTATAATGAAAGTATAAAACAGTTATTTTATTTTACAATATATATCATACGAATAAGTTTTATTACATTATTTTAAATTGTTAATACAATCATTTTCAATATAAAATCATGTCTTAATCCAATACTAATTTCTTCAAGTAAACTACATCATTTAATTTTATGTAACTAATATATAACTTCTAATAGAAGATATTTTTAACAATAAATTTGTGTCCTAATGAATAAATCTATTTACTTTATTATCAGAAATTCGTGTTTATTTATATTAGATACATATAAATAATTCTAATCTTTTTTGTTATAATAATAGATGAATTAAAATTATTATTGAAAAAGGTAATATCTATAATATATTATAAAGAATTTTTGTTCTTCCCTGGATATACTTTTTTTATATTTTTTCCTTTATAAATTTTATTAGCATATTCCGTAAATTCCATTTGACATGTTGGCCAAAATTCCTGTTCTACTTTTGACAATAAGAAACATAGTAAATCCCTATCTTTTGATGATAAATCGAAATATGATACTTGCTCAAAGCATGAACGATAAAGAAAATTGTATATTGCCCTACAATAACAATATAAAATATTATTAAGCATAATTATATGATTAAGATTATATTATAACCCTTATATATTAGTTAATTTCTATTACAAATCATTAATAAATATAATGATGCATATACCTGATGTCATGACCTTCTAATTCAGAAGGTAATGGGTGATCTTCGAATAACTGTATAAATAATAGTGCTTCTGGTATAACACTATCCCCAGGTTGGTACAATCCACAGTTCAACCATTTGTCTAATAATTTATTTTTGCACAAATGCTCTGCTATTTTAGAATATTCAGAAAGTATCGATGTTATATCCTGAAAAGGTACGCTTGGCAACATATTTGATATAGCTCCAATATTTTGGGATCCATATTTTTGCAAAGCTTCTAATAATATTTGTTTATCCTCATTACTCAACTTTGCAATTGATGTCGATTCATTATTTTTATCGTTTACTTTATTATCGTCACTTTTTTGTTTGTTTGGCTTCTGATTACGTGTATTTTTAATAGTAGCAAAAAATTCTTTCATGCTTTTGGAATATAATAAATTCAAAAATATTGTTTGAAAACGTATCGTCTCCAGGAAATTAAACAGCAACAGATTGTAATAGACTTGTGATGCCGGACTGAGGACGGGAGTTCTCGAAAACATCCCCTTCCACTACGCGCTATTGCAGTAATTGCGTATACGTGAGCTCAGCGTTTCGGATGACTTCGGGAAACCGAGAGAGAAAACAAATGAAAGTCTTTCTCACTCGCTCTTGAAGCGCTGAAATCCAACCAATGTTGGAAAGCAAGCCTGCGACACGGGCCGCGCGAGATCTTGACTCCTCATTATTCTTATTTTTCATTATTCTACTTTTCATATAAGTATATGATAAGTATGCATTTATATAGTTTATTTAAGATGCATTTTTTAATTCCCTTCATTGCTCTAATTGTTTTTTTTTTATAGAAATGTTACGCACTACATTATTATACAAGGTATCAATAAAATACATACATAAGCGAGCAGCAGGTGATATAAAAATATTAAATAACTTTTCTTTATTTGAAGTTTAGTTTTCAGAGAAAATCTGCTTTGTATATATGTACTTATGGCGGTTAAAATACAATTCTTATCAGTTCATTCTCAATATTAGACCTAATAGATTGTAAATACTGTGAAATGATTGTTTACAAATATAGTAAGAGTGATACGAATCGTATTTCAGTTATGTGTGTGTACATAAATTTTCAAATTTAATTTTTTCAAATATTAAGTCTCAAACCAAAAACAATTATTCCATAGCTTTTCATATTCCTTTATGAGGAATTATCTGGTGCTCGCTTGTACATATCTTTCAAGGACATCCTGTATACTAAATATTACATACGTACTTTTGAAATTTGTAAATAAATTAAGTAAAATTTTTCATCGTTTCATGTAAAACTGCTCACTTCTTACGCATGAAAGATTTATAATTTTTAATTACAAAGAATTTACTAATTTAATGGAATTAATATAATCAGAATTTATCAAATCTATTATATATATTAAAATTTCTCGAAATATAAATTCATTCCTTAGCTTTCTAAATTTGTCTATTATATATTGTACAAAAAATATAATGTACATTTTATAGAACAAATTGCTTAAATTAATAACCAATGTACAGTTTACTTTTCAAAATTTTAAATATATTAAATTTAATTATTTGTAATTCATTATTAGTAGTTATTACTAGTAATAAAACAATAAAAAAGTTGATAGTTGATCAAATATAAAAGAAGAAATTAAAAATTATTGTTACAATAAAAAATTGACTACCAGAATAAATTTATATACATAAAAATGTTAATCAATAAATGTATACACACTATTAATACAATTAGTTTATTTACAATGATCAATAATGTTATTAGTATATGAGAAAGTATCAATGTACATTACTTAAATTTAGGAATAAAGACTGACTTACCTAATTTTTCTTAAATATTTTACTAATATAACATTATAAGTTTTCACATTTTGTTTAAATTTAATTAGCTTTCGGCACTTGTTTCTTTTTAAGAATAGCATTATTAAAAAAGGAAAAGTTAATTAAAAAATGTCAATCTTTTAGTCAATAATTAAGTTATAAAGGTATATGACAATAGTGTAATATTAAATAATACATAATATACACAGTATATTTAAATCATATATACATTTAACTAGGTACCTAATGTAAATGAAAGTATAAGATATTTCTTTTTCAACAAACATAAATATTTTAAACTTTTTTGAAAGTATGAACATTGCATTATATTATACATATTTCACATTAGGAGAAACAGCAGCCATATTTGCCACATATCACCAAATTTTAGAAATTTTATTTATTGATATTTGAAGAGATCAAAGTTTTCGTGAACGACCCCGTTTTCTAAGTGTCGTAATTTTACTTGTAACTGATCTGGTAGTATGTAACTTTTTTTGAATGTTTGATATAGGTTTTGAATTTTTTTGTAAATTTCCATGTTTCTTTAAATGTTGTGCAAAAAGTAATCTAGATCTAATTAATTTCTTGCATATTTGACATCTGCGTATTTGTTGTTCTGTAAAAAATATGTTTCAATTATTTTAATAGTAATAATATTTTTCATTAATTACTTTTTAAAGGATTATTGAAAATAACTTACCAGATTTTTTTGTTCCATGCTGCAAACAATGTGCTCTTAATAAAGCAGCACTAGGAAACCACCTACCACAGTCAGAACAACTTAATTTTTTTGTTTCCCAGGTACAATTTAGACGTTGATTTTTTTTTCTTTTAATCTTTTTAATCATAGTTAACTGTTTTTTTGGTTCAATGCGATCCTTTTTTTCTTTAATTTCCGTAGATGATCGTTCCACTGACAATTTACTAAATCTTCGTTTTTTTCTTTGAGAATGTTCTGAACGTACGTGACGTGCTAATGCTACCACTACATCAAATTTTTGTTGACATATCTTACAAGGATATTGTTTTTTAACACCCTCTTCAGTTGTCCCATTTGCATGTTTTAATTTCTGTTCATTAAACCGCATTGCATTTGATGGTGATTTTGAGCAAACTCGTAAATGAGTTTCTAAAGCTCTTTGTTGTCTAAAATTTCTTGAACAATGTTGACACTGTAATAAAATTGTTTTCAATTTTGACTGTTGTGATTCATCATCAGAATCTCCAACCATTATAATTTCATTTTCTTTATCACTAGAATATTTATCTTTGCTATCATCTATAGTTATTTCAACAACATCCCGGTTTGACTGTAAAATACTTTCTTCTTCCTCAATATCAATTTCAATAATCTCAACTTCTTTTCGTTTTACTCGTTTCATCCTTTTCGAGTCGTTATTTCTTTGACGGTACCCAGAATGAGCTACAACTCTTCTATTTCGTCTTGCTTTTTTCTTAACATTATTATCTTCTTCACTTAGCAGAGATGCTGGTTGTATAATAATTTCCGAATCTTCGCGATTTACGGAAATTAATTGTTGTTTTCGAGATCGTTTAGTTTTGTACCTCATTTGTGATGATTCAGGTGATGTATATTCAATGGAACCATTTGATATATCTAAATTTGTACTATTTGACATTATATCTGCTGACGAATTTATTAATGTCTCTAATAATTCTTGTTGGCTATTTAACAAGTTTAATTTTCTTTCTGTCAAAGTACTAGACATTCGATTAGATACATTAGAATTTTGATGTATTGATGTTCCATATTCTGTTTCTTTAACATTTCCAAAATTTTGATCTCTAACTATTTTTTTATTTATTTGTTTTTTTGCTGCATTTAATTTTAAATTTTGTAGAGTTTCATGAATTTCGTCAAATGTTAGTTCAGAATCAGACTGATCACCATCAAATAAAATGTATTGCACAGTTGATTGTTCAACAAATTCACTATCACTTTCCTCATCATCTTCTTTCTTTATCATCTGATACTCTTCAGAATTATCTATTAAATTTAAGTACTTTTTTAATTTTTAATTTTACTATATTAAAGTATAATATCATATAATAATTATGCTGTTTAAATACATACCTATATTTACAGAACAATCACCCATCATTAAATATGTTACATCTGACTGTTTTTCATCAGCTGCATATATAACATTAGGAACTCGTTTTGTATTTGAATTTAAATCAGAATTTCCTATTAAAGTTGAATTTTCTTCTATTATACATTCCTTTTCTTGTATCCTTTCATTTTCATTTGATATAGTCTTATTTTCATTATGCATTGATGTTACATTTGCTGGTTCACTTTTAGGAAAAAATATTGGAGACTGAGTAGTCAGTAATTGCTTTTTTATCTGCGTTGGTTTTTTTACAGTTCTGACAGCACCTTCACCTATTAATCTTTCAACATCTGATCTGTAAATATAATCATTTTATTACTTGTATGGAAATAACTTACACATATTACTAGCTATATTAATACACAACAAGTGAATAAGTACACATACTTCATAAGGAATTGAAAATTTGTTGGAGGTTCACCAGATTCATCATAAACTGCCACAGCAAAAATTTCTTCCAAATCCTCAACTGCATACAATGCTAACTGTTGACCAGCAGCTGTTACAAATGTAGCAATTGTTTCTTCATCTCCATCTTGGTCACTACTTGTTACTTTATTATACATTTCAGTTTCACTTTCCTCTGATTCTGATAACTACCGCATTACATTAATATGTATTGCAATAACATAAAAATAATATAATATTAATTTTTACAATTTTTTTTATATATTTGATACCTAGCATAAATCATAATAGTCTAACATATAAAGAAATCTGCTAATGTTTTTATGATTTAAAAATTTTATAATCTTATTTCATAAAATTCTAAATATTTACCAGTAGTTTTCCTTTATTAACATCATTTGAAAACCATTTTTGCTTAGCTATATCAGCAGTGGATAATGACATAGAATGTTCTGCATATTCTATACACATTGTTGTATCTATATTTTCTTTTAAATATCCAGAAGTATTCTTTTGTTTACAAATAACTTCCTCTGAGGTTTGTTGGCCTATATCCATGTTTTCATCTACAACTATTTCTTCACCAACAACCTATATAAGATATCTTTAGTTAATAATGAAACATATTCAAAATATGTAAAATATAATATATACCAAAAATATAACATAGTTTTTTAAATGCATGTATACTAAAATACATATTATTTTGTTACCAGTGTTTCTTCTATGTGTTCACATTTGGGTAAAACCATAAACTCTGTTGAATTCTCATTTACTGTACATGATTTTTGTATAATTTCTTCAGAAATCATTCTTTTGTAAATATTATCATTTACAAATGACATTTTTTGTATTATTTTTTATATCCACTGATAATTACACTTCAGTTATAATGCATAGGCTAATAAAACGTAATTCCTAAAATATAAAATTAAAAACTATATTTAAAATTACATTTACATTAATTAATTAATGATTAAATATTTTTAAGATCATTTTGTATATAAGAATATGCATTGTTAAAATATCGACACAAATATTTACTTAAGGTTATGCTTCTCGTAAGAATCATGACTTACAAGTTAGAAGCTTTTTATTAATAGCAAATGATAATTAGACATGTACTCCTTTTCACGTTTAACGTAGATTGATTTATATTATAGATATTCATATTTATAGTTACAGTCAATAACAAAAATGAAATAATAACATTTTAGCGACTTTTGAGTTTCATAACAATAACCTAAATCACACAATTAATGATGATAATCGTAGAACATATACTGAATTCTAAGATATTTTTAGTGGTCACTTATTTCTATATCTTTAAATATCAACATAATGAAAAATAATACATAAAATTGTTGAATTTAACAGGCTTGCGTTTTTCAATTACGTACATAATTAATATCAGATAGACCTAGCACTTATATTTTTTTAACACATATAAAAACATAGTTTTAAATATTAAGTTCTACACACGTTTATGTATACAGAGAAATTGTCTTAAAATTGTATCAGGTGAATTATTTTTATCAATAAATTTTGATTTATTATAATAAATGTATAAGTTGTTTTTGCAATTGGTGCATACAGTAGCTAAAAATAACCATTTTAGTAGAAACTCAGCTTAAGTGAAAGGTTTGATATGTGTGGAACTAAATGAGATACTCTTATATAGTCCGTATGTTTTTGAAATTATCTTTTGATACTTGTTACATATTTGCTACAATATATTACATTGTTGCATCTTTTCTGATCGATAACGTTAGAAAAAAATAAGAAGAGACAGATATCTACCGTACTGCAGGTAGTTCATCTGCCCATATAAGAATCCACTGTTTCTAAATACAATCAGTACTTTTCCCCCACTACTTTTTCAATTGGACAAGTTTAGCACGTGATTGTTAAGTAACTTAAGTACGTAGGTGTGACCTGTCAGCTGATGTATCATCAAGATTTGTTAAATTAATAATTTTCTTCTTAAACTTGTTCTGTTATCCTTATTTTGTTCATAGTAATGGCTCTTCATTCTGCGGGAAAGGGTAAACTTCTAGCTGTAATCGGAGATGAGGTAAATCAAATACGCATCAAATTTTTACCTTTTATTTAAAAAAATATTTATAAAATTTATTTTAGGATACTTGTGTGGGGTTTCTCTTGGGTGGAGTTGGCGAGATTAATAAACACCGTCAACCTAATTTTATGGTTGTAGATAAAAGTATGTATTGTCAAATATTCGTTAGTTTTTTTAAAGTCAAACATTATTACTAAAACTAAAGTCTCAATTTAACATTTGTGTCTTAAAATAT
This sequence comes from Tetrapedia diversipes, assembly GCA_033822845.1. Classification (NCBI taxonomy): domain Eukaryota; kingdom Metazoa; phylum Arthropoda; class Insecta; order Hymenoptera; family Apidae; genus Tetrapedia; species Tetrapedia diversipes. The sequence goes on along the minus strand of JAOPTO010001613.1, from coordinate 806,344 downwards.
TTATTAACTTGAGTTAATTAATGAATATTTTAATAATTTGTAATATTTATATTTAACATTTTATAGTAAAAGTTAAAAAAGAAATATTCATTTATGTGTTCCAAGTTTTTGAATGGATGTGTATGTTTGAATATTCTTTTTTACAGATACAGCTGTAAGTGACATAGAAGATATATTTAAACGTTTTATCAAACGAGATGATATTGATATTATACTTATTAATCAAAATGTAAGCATTACATACCTATATTTTTATAGTAAAATTTAATATATTGATAACAATTAAAAAGTTTTGCTTAGTATAGTTTTATGAAATATATAAAAGGAGACCTTTTAATTAAATAATTGTTAAATATTATATTTATTTATGTAAACACATATTTTCTGTTATTTATTTATTATTATTTATTTATACATAATCCGCACCTTTCGGTTTTGGATGGCTTCCGGTTACACTTTCTTATTATATATTTTCTGTTATATATTTAAGGTTGCTGAAATGATTCGCCATGTAATAGATAGCCACACACAACCTATACCATCAGTATTAGAAATTCCAAGTAAGGATCATCCTTATGATGCTAGTAAAGACTCTATCCTTCGTCGTGCTAAGGTAAGATTATACTACTTATAATTATGATTAATATAAATCTATAATACTATTTATCTTTATTTATTTTTTATTATCTTATTAACTGTGATATATTGTGAACAGAAATCTCACTTGAATTATGTTTATTTTAATGAAAGTATGTTTACTATGATTTTATAATTTAATTATCTAACTTAAATTTTATTCCAAAAGTTTGATATGTATAATGATTGAAAAGTAAATAGAGCATTGTTATTTTATAAAATATGTTATTATGTTTTTATATATAATATACAAGTAATATATATTAAAAGCAGTATTTGTATAACTTATTTACGTAATAGTTATACTTCCAAACATTTGGAACAGTAGTGAAAATATTTAATATATATTATTATTAGTCAACTAACTAGTGATTCTAATTTTACTTTACAGGGAATGTTTAATCCAGAAGATATACATTAATTTGTGTACAGAAAAAAGTAAAAAGGATGACTTCTCTGATATTTGTTAACCTCTCTATGTAGTATTGTTCTATTATTATGGACTATGTAGAGAAAATAGAAATATGTATAACATTCCATTATTTATTTTACACTTCAAAAATTTACTAATTTTTCAACTTCATTATATTAAGTGACACAATATCACTTAAATCAATTTTGAATAGAAGCATGTTGCATCCACATAATTTGATTATGTAAATAAATACATATGTTGTAAATATAATATACTTTATTTTCAACTTAAATGCCAATAAAAATAATTTTATTTCGAATTTTATTAAGAAGTATTCAAGATATACAAGATAATAAATACACAATACAGTTATCATTTGAACAAAGGGCAGGAAATACAAAAATAAGATGTATTTGAACGCAGAAAAGAAATTTAAGAGTTTCACTCTCACATAATAAATGGAAAACGTTATTGTCATATTATATCTTAGTTAAGTTTAATTTTAGTTAATGATTGATTATTTTATGAAAGTTTTTGACACAAATTATCTGTATCACAGAAGCTATGATTAATAGTATTATTCTCAATAGATGTTACACTGATATTAATATAAATATATTTATTTTTTCTATTAGAGCTTTGTTTTATATCATTTAACAGAATTTTGCAATTATATTACAATAAGTATACTTAATATGTATAACAAAATTTAACACAGATTTAGAATGTTTATTTATTCTTTTTAAATATAGCAAAAGAAAATATATTACTACTCATAATAACATCACAAGAATCATCATATTATATTCAACAAATAATAATATAATTGCATTTTTTTCAAAATAAATAGTAATTCGTAATAATAAATAGTTCATCTTATGATCTAAAGAGCAACCTCATTTATCTTACATGTACATAGTAAACATTTGTTTACCAAGAACACAGTTATGTGGTGTTAGCAATATGAAAATTGTTATTGTATATGTAGTTAATATTACAGAAAAACGATAAAATATTAGGCAATTCAAATCATTTTTAAATTTATATTATTTAAATTAATAATCCCGTTCTTCAGTAGCAGACATGAAGAATTTTTGTATGGTGTAGGTAATTTCAACTGCAAATACAACGATTGTAAAATTATTAAAATATAAGTAATGTGGAAATATAATGGATTATAATAAAAGATGAATTAAAAAAAGGATATTACATGCTTAAAGTATTATACAAACATTACATACGATTAAGTTCCTGAAACCATAATGGTTTATTTTTCCATTTGACACCAACAAAATAAGCAGGAACACCAGATAAAGTTATTAAAGCACCTATTCCAACTTCATATGGTCTTTCATAACAAGGAACAAATACCAAAAACGCACATATAGTCACAAAGGTAATAGGGATCCACAAAGGCATCTATAAAGAATATTTATTAGCATATAAACAAATTTTCAATTTGTATTGATATTTATACAATGACTTACTTTAATTGGTCGATTCATATTAGGTTGTTTATAACGAAGCCATAAGATACCAGCTACAGATAACATTATAAAAAATGATTCAACTATGCTACAATATGTGATTAATACAAAAATATCACTTGTGCACAGCATTACTAAAGATAATATACACTAGAAATAAGAAATGCTTATATTAATGAGTATTAAATCAAAAATTAATATTATATAATAAAATATATACACTTACAAGGAAGACTAAGGCAGGTGTGGGTGTAAGTCTTGAAATATTAATATGACTTAACATTGAAGGAAAATGTCCGTTTCTAGCGCCGACAAAGCACATTCTAGATGATGTCATAATATGTACACTTAATCCTCCAAATGCAGATATAGCTACCATAACTGGTATTGTCCATGCCATTATACCAAGAAGTTGGTCTCCAAAAGTCTAATTAAAATTTAGTCAACAATTATTCCAATAGATATACATTATTATATAACTATATTTATATTAAATTCTTTATAATGAAATAGTACTAACCACAGCAATTGCATGAGAAGCAATCATTGCAGTTGGTGTTAAAACTGATAAATATGCTACATTTGCCAATACATAAATAAGAGTAACTAAAGGCAAAGATATGTATATAGCCCGTGGTAAATTTCTATAAAATAAAATTATTTATTTATCGTTGAAAAAATCGAGAATATAATTTTTTGATTTTATATTACATACATATAAGGATCTTTAAGTTCTTCAGTCATAAAATTTAAGTAATTCCACCCAGAGTATGAAAATATACCAGAGTAAAAAGCTACTGCAATTTTACCAGGATCTGTAATTGTATTTTCAAAAGCATCTTCAAAGTTTTCTGTATGTCCTGTAACAAATTATTAATGCATAAGTAATTCAAGAGTAAAAGAATAAATATTATGATATAAAACAGTAATAAAACAATAGTCTACATTTTTTTGTTTTAATTTTTTTTTAATATTTAAGATATAATAAAAAGATATTTTAATTTTATACAACAGCATTTAATAAATATATTAAATTGATATTTACCTAACATTATCCAAATCAATCCAGTGATAATTATAATTACTAATGCACCAACTTTAGCAAACATGAATACATTTTGCATTTTTGATGTATCTTTGACATCATAGCAATTTGCAAATGTAAGTAAACCTAATAAAAGATTGATATTATGAAAATGACCAATTAATTTATAGATCAATAAAAATACTGTGTAAATGATATTTGTTATCATAAGATAACTCCAAAACAATAATTGAAGCTAATTAAAATTAAAGGTTTAATTGATGATTGTATTTTATGTGTAAGAAAACTATCTTACAAATAGTAACTGCTGCCAGTAGACGTATACCATCATCTGGAATAGAACAATTTGGAAAGAATGGTTGTAAAACATACTGAGCAAAAGTTAATCCCATGATAGCATTTGTAGTTGGTCTGAAAGTAAGAGAAATAATATTATTTCGTATGTTATGTACTTTATAAATAACAGACTTTTGTAAAAACATCTTACACAAAAATTAAGTTAGCAGCCCATAAATACAAGAAAGCAGGTAAATCACCAAAAGCCACATAAATATAAGCATAATCTCCACCACTGCGAGGTATACAAGTACCCAATTCAGCATAACATAGTGCTCCCACCATAGAAAGTAAACCACACAAAATCCAAATAATTAAAGATACTCCAACACTTCCCACTTCTGTGATTACTCCTTTTGGAGAAATGAAAATACCTAGCAACATAACAAATTAATATTTTTTTTTTATATGGTACTGTTATTACAAAATATATATATGAAATATATCTAATTTATTTTTATTATTTATAAACTAGGAATTTTTAATTACAGCTTTAACTTTGAAATGTGTTACAGATTTGAAAATAATGCAATATACAAATCAATATAAATTCTTACCCGAACCACATATGATTCCTAAAATAATTGCAATTCCTTCTAAAAGACCAAGCTGTTTTTTCATTTGTACTTTATTGGTATCACTAACTCGTTTATGATTTTGAGATTCATCATCTGAATTAATTAATTGCATTTCTTTGGGAGATTCATCAAATATTTGAGAAACCATTTTATCTGCACAAAGTTAATATAAAATGATTAAAATATTAATATTTACATATAAATATGAAATGTTTTATATTATAAGAATAAATTTATTAAGCTACTAAAAAGATTTATTAATTTATTATATGTATAAAATATTATACTTAAAAATTCAATAGTTCAATATCATTATAAAACTTGTTACAGTAGATCTGAATTTCTTATGCATTTTTATATATTTCTGATATACTTAACATTATATATTTACGTTGCAGATTAATAATAAATATAAAATCAGTTTAATTTTAATAAAATATTACTTTGTAATTCATGAAATTACTTTCAGTCTCATTAATGGAAATTGGCATACCTCGATGAAAATTAAATTTGTTAAATTAAATAATAATACTGAAATCCTTTTTTGGTATGAAATTTGGTATAATAGTTATTATAAATATTTTAATATTATCTGTAAACATAAATTTTTTGAGTTCCTTTCTGAATGTGTAACATCATCTAAAAATGAAAATGCTTGTTAATTTTATTACGTTTAAAAATAGGTATATAATTTTAACTAATTACAATACCTGAACAATAAATTGTATAAATATATTCTTTTGCTACTTGCTGTTATACAAAGTGCGTATGTAGGTTATAGATTGGAACACGTGCGGTAAAATACTTTAAAGGTTGGTTTGTAAATTTTAAATATCATTAAGTTTACATCGTTTCAGTGAAATAAATATTATAAAAAGACATTTAAATAAAATGCCTTTAAATTTTTGTTTAACAGAATCGATATATTAACACCTGTAGATTTTCTCCTATCCGCGTATGTACATTACAATAACAATCAATAAAGGATATCTGACGTAACTCGTATGAAAATTACATAATATTAACATAATTGTACAGCTTTCATATTAAATATATTGAATTTATTACAATTCATTGTATTAAAAAGGATAATTATACATTTTTAATTTCTAATTTTTTCATACTTTAACCAGCATCTGTAATCATATATACGTAAGTACGTATACCTACTAGTTTGCCGTCATATACGTTATGGATTTAAATACACACATATGTATATATATTCTGATAATTATAATTAAAATTAATTTCAAATTTTATATTCTAATTATTTAATTTTCTTATTTTTTTGATAGGTGATGTTACCCTTTTGTTATCGTAACAATCTAGTTGATAATAAATTTGAAATTTCTTTTTATGATTAAATTATCTTTTAGTATTTTGTACTGTATTTTCAGAGCGAATTTTGTGAATATTATGAATAAAAACTTTCACATCATTTGATTCTGGAAATAAACGTGACTGACATAAAGATTTTATTGTTAATGTCAGATTTATCAATCCTAATTTTCTTATCATATTTGCTTCAATTATTGTTCTTGTTTTACCAACATACAAACTACAGTTACGAAGATGCACCTCCAACGATTGACTATAAATAAAATATATAGTTTATATAATGTATGATAAAAATTCTCAATAAAAAGTAAATTTCGGAACAAAAATAGACAAATTAGTTGTTAACTGGAAGACAACACAAAATTTTCAAATAGTACAAAGTTTTGAGGGCTTGCAGTTTTACATTCCATCGAAGTTGTCTTTCATTTTTTTTTAATATTAAATAAGAAAAGACGGAATCAAATTTTATCGAAAATTATATATTAATCATTTTTATTTTACCTCAATTTGATATGGATGATTCCGCCTAAAGGTATAAAATCTTCATAAAGTCGTGTAAGAAATACATAATTGCTATTATAATAAATACACCCATGTTGAATAGGAAGCTTCGCTATTTTCTCCCAAATTTTTAACAAGTATCCGTTCGATAAACCTTCAAGGAAGATGTACGATCTCTCACAGTTTTCAATAATAAAACCTGTTAAAACATGCTTCGATATACCTTGCACCTGTATTATAAATAACATTCGAAAATAATCACATATATAGGATGATAGAGGAAACTGGCTAAAATTAAAGTACAATTAATATTTAACGATTTACAATAGACTTGTTGCTAGTTTTGTAACTTCCTCATTTTCTTTCATACTCGTTAGTATTGTTAGGAAGTAATTATTATTCTAATATGCATTCATTAGTTCTAAAATTTTACCTTCAAAGTATCGCTTTTGCTCGAAGATTGACAAGCGTTCAATAATCTAGAATTATGAGAGGACACATCTTTCGAGATGTTTTCAGCCAATCTCAAATTACTCAAATTGAAAAAAATTCGATTCAGCATATTTTCGCGCCGTAAAACTTTTCTTTGAAGCATTCGCAAATCATAAGCCAGGCAAATTTTGATCTTCATCGATGTACCATATGATGTAAGAATATCTGCGGTAAGTGGTGAATTTTTCCACGAAATTTTCACTTCTTCGTCATTTGTATAGTTAATATTTCTAGGCATTATGTTACGAGGATGAATTAAGCTATTTGTCAATTTTATTTCCCAGAATCCTCGCAGTAGGTCAGATACATCGAATTCAACAACGCCTAATAAAACTTCCTCTTTCGTAAATGTTCCTGATGAATTCGATACAGGTTCTGATACAGATTTATCAAGTTGATCGGAAGTCGAAATTGATGGCTTCTTAATATTTGCAATTCTTATGCCAATTACCTAATTACACATAAAAAGATTTGAACATTCTTAAACTGTTTAAATTAGACATTTCTTTAAGTATGTATCGTTTAATGGTGAAATTAAGGTATAATTTACTTCAACGGTAAGAAGGTTTGTTGTAAGGAAATTAATTAACTCTTCTGGTTGAAATTCTTCACAGAAAAAACATTTAATAAACTCGAAACACATTATTGTTTTTGGGACATAGCACGGTGTGACAACTGTGCGGTTTACGAAGAAAATTTTTGCATATAAACATTTGAATCCGTTTTCAGTAATTGTATCAACTGGAAAATTTGATAATTGTTCTAATTTGATTGATATAGAGTTCAGTTCCATTCGCAACTGTTTGTCAGATAATATATCTTGGCATTGAGTGTAAATCAAAATGTCCGAAATATTTAATAATTGCGGTGTTTTACAATAGCTGGTAATAGTACCGATATCTAAAAAAACAATTATTTTCTATTCAAAAGTAGTATAACCTGGTAACTTAACAAGTATAGATTTAAAGTAATATTTCATCGAGTTATTCTAATTGTTATAAACAAATATATATGATAAACTGTTTTTTACTAAATGTTTATATGGGGTAATGAATATAAAATAAAATGATAAAACGTAATATTGGATATTATGGGTAAAAAGGAAGAAGTAACGATAACTTTCTTTATAAGATTAAGCTAGTTTATTTTTAAAGGAAGGTATATCTTTTTGTACTAAATCTTTACGCAGTGAAAGGCGAAACTCAAACGAATAGAAGAGGCTGAAAGATACAGTTCGTTCGGGTCCTCTTATTCTTATACACAGCGTGGTGTAAACACTTCACCCGTTCCTAGAACCTCTTCAACCTATAGCTCGACCTCACACACCCGATTTTTGTTTATACGTTAGGACGTATTTTATTTCCAACACGCAATCATGTTTAAAAGAAGTTAGGCTTTTAGTAACTTGTGATTCGTTGAATTTAATTGGTTATAATTTAATAATATAGATTTGTTCGTTGTCTCATTTGAAACTATTAGACAAACATTAGAGATATAAAAAGCAGTAATATACTACGTAAGAAAGTTGTATGCAATTTAAAAATAAGCCACAAAAAACAATAATCGAATTTACTCTATAGAACTAATCTAAACAAAAATTTTGAAAAAGAAGAACAAAGAATTTACCCAAACGTTGAGTAATAAACAACCAAACTGTCCCTTCTTCCTGGTAAAATGGTTAAAAAACAATTTATTCTAAAACTAATCAGAGATCACTGGTCAAAAATCCCATTCATCACCTTCAACACACTTATTGCACACAGTTTATATCCAAATCCTCTATGCATTGTACACTCTCGACAAATAGGCTACACACCTCCTGTATCCTTCCCCTTTCTGGATAGCAAAAAGCTAATACAAAACAATAACAATATACCCCTGATCTACATAATACTACCACTACAACCGCAAAGCAGACGACAGAAGAATATTGTACGATAGCAACATAGAAACTAACAACGACAACTTGCGATTTATGAAAGAAAGAACCACCATAGACCTAAGCGACAATAGTAGAAATAATGCAAAAAAATACTGATGAATGCGATACTTTAAAAGCACACTCAGTTCATATGTAAACACGTGCAAACCGAGCTCTTGTCTTTATACATCTATATATGCGACCTAATCTATAGATAACTCCTAGACATAACTTATAATCTAGCATAATTACATTATAACATAGTAACCTAACATTATTTACAAGAAATCCTACAAATTAGCGTAATTATAAGAAATGTAAATCATAATGTAATTTAGTTCTTTAAATACATTACTTATAAACAAAACACGTGTTCATCCTTGATAGTATAGCATCCCTTTAGTATCCCACGAATCTTCGCAGGGAACGGACGTGACCCACGAGCTGTCACCAGCAAGAGATAAGCAGAAAAAAGAAAAGTGAAAGTTAACAGGCGACAGTGTGACAGTATAGTGCAGTGCTCCTCCCTTTTCATTAACCCTCTACGGGCCTAATTTTTGTTTTATATATAAAAAGCTGATGGAACAGAAAATCAATAATTATAATTCTATATATGCAGATGAAAAAAAATTTTCCAGTTTAAACAATTTTACGTTATAGAACATTATATATTTAATACGTGTACGCAATCTCATGAAAAAACAAATTATTTGTTAAAATGTGAATAAATTAGCGTGTGACCTGAAAGTAATACGGGCCCATAGAGAGTTAAAAAGGGAGAGAAAGGGATTAATTATAAATTCAAACGAGAACAATTGAAGAAAAATAAAAAAAAAAAGAAAATTCGTGCAAACTGCCAACCAGCAGTACCCACCCCTGGCCCCAGTAATTTGAATGCGGAAAAAATACAACCGCATGACGAAATAATCGCGAGCAATAACCAATTGGCCTTAACAATACCAGCAATTCACGTTGCGAAAGCCGCAAACAAAAAAACAAATAGATCGTGCATAACCATCAGCTCACAACTACCCTCCGACGATTCAGGCACCTCTGAAAAAATGGACATTAAAACGCAAGAAGAATTCCTCAGAATAATCAACAACCTGAATGGCACAATAGAAAAGTTATTGAAACAGCTAGAGGAAGAACCGTAAAAAAAAGCAGATCAGCCACAAGAAAACTTTGCCAGCAAAAATCGGTACGAAGCGCTAGCCGAAGGACCTCTCCTCTCCCCCATTTGAAGCGACACCCAACAAGAGAACAAAAGAAAGCGCATCACCAGGCATAAAAAGACAGAATTTCAACCTCGAAGACCAGCACCCACTCAAAAAAGGCGTCACTTCGGTACCTGCGTCCTCGTCGCAACGAAGTAGTACCCATCTCGGAGTTTGCCAGACCGCCCGCCAAGTCGGACTTGAACACAGGTAACCAACCCCTATTAACATTTACTGCAAATTAACAAAAACAGTGATAGACTTAATAAAAAAAAACAAAATCTCAGATAACTTTTACATTTAAAAAATCAATAATAACAAACACCTCATATTAGACAATATAATTAACTTCAGAAACGCATGTACCATATTAAAAAAATAATACTGAATATTTTACGTACACCCCGAAACTAGAACGATGCAAAACAGTCTTACTAAAAAAATTAGACGATGACTTCGAATCAATCGAAATCTTATGGGAACTCTGCAATAAAAACATAGAAGGCCTTAGCTTCATTAGCATCAGTAAATTTAGTACTAGAAACTACATAAAAAATAATAGAAAATTGCCTGCTTTTATAGTTAAACTGTCTCCTGAAAAATTAATTCTCATAAATCTCCTGCTCAACTCCGCTATTTCTTGGGAAAACCTAAATAGTAACGACCAGGTCCAGTGCAAGCAGTGCCAAAGAATAGGGCACGCTGCGGCAAATTGCAATCTGGAATACAGATGGGTAAAACGTAGCGAAACACACAACCCTGGAGAATGTAAACTCCTACACCTGAACCATGCAAATAGATCTGGGAGCATTGACAAATCATATTGTATACTGTGTGAAAGTTTTGGACTCCCGCATCATACAGAGGCTACCCAAAGCTTAAAGAAATACAAAACAAAATAGCCGAAAAAAAGGAGCAACAATTAAGCCTAAAGCTAAGTAAACTTAATAGCGTTAATAAACTAGTTGATCCGAAAATATCCTTCAGCTAAATAACGGCAGGCAAAAAGGTCATAGTTCCTCCTCAGATATCAGCTACACAACCCCCATCTAACAGGCTGCAAATTTCCCGCTACCTGCATGTACCACGAACATTCTTACACCCTCATTTACCAAGGAAATCAAGCAAACAATCGCCAACTCGGTAAGTATGTACTTTGAAAAAATAGTTCTCAATGTATTTGGTAAAAATGATCTGGAACAAAGTTTTCGAGATCGCAAACGGCCTACAACAAGGCACGGTAAACTGTCCCGTATTGTTTAACATTTATATCAGTGACCTGTTATAACTATATGACCTGAATACGGGCAACGTCAAAAAAGCAATAGCTTACGCGGACGATCTTTTGATTTACATTAAACATAACATACCATCGAAATTACAATTACTCTTACAAGAAACTTTCAACAAAATACAAGACTATTTCACCACGTGGAGATTACAAGTAAATTTAAACAAATGTGAAACCATTTTATTCAGACCGTACATATATAAGATATCTGACGCTAACAATGACGTTCGAAGATTTGCCAGTAAGTTTCCTGTTCACGACAGTCAAAATCCAAACATCAAAATTCCTCACAAAGACGTTGTTCGTTATTTAGGCATACACATAGATTTCAAACTCAACTATACTAAACACATAGAAATTCAGTTAGATAAAACATAAAAAGCTTTTGTGAACCACAAAAAATTATTCTATTCCAAGAACCTGGATAACTGCGTGAAAATTCTTTGTTACAAGCTTTTCATCTGACCCATCATCGCATACGGCTGCCCCATCTGGTTTAACATCAGCCCAGGAACCATGGAAAAAGTTCGAGCATTTGAGAGGAAATGCATATGCGCCTGCATTAACAAATACCGATCCCCGGAATCCAACTTCACTAAGCGGATCAGCAACTTTAAACTACATGAAGAGGCCAAGATCATCAGAATAGATATATTCATACTAAAATTAATAAGAAATCACTGGGCGAACACCAACACGATAGTAACAAATAGCCAAATATACTGTTCAACATATCCGAACCCATTGTATTTCGCGAAAACCATGTAAACCGGATATACATCACCAGAGTCATTTATATATTTAGACAGTGAAGGATACATTCAAAATTCTAGAAATATCCCATTAATTTACCACGTATTTAGGAAAACTACCGACAAAACGATTACTTACGATAAACACATAGATTTTCAAGACCTAGTCATGCGTTTCAATTATAAATTATCTACCATAACCATCTATTTATAACCATTGACATAATATAAAAAATATTGATGGTTAAATTTAAATCGCAAAACGAAATTTATTGTTAACGAAAAGTCCTCGGTAGTATAGTGGTCAGTATCCCCGCCTGTCACGCGGGAGACCGGGGTTCGATTCCCCGCCGGGGAGGATTTATTATTTTATTACTGTATATATTTTCTTTTTATTGTTGTATATATTATCCAATGCATGCGACCAGCAGAATTAATATCACCCTTCCCTATCTCCCTTATAACCTAACATCTATTCTATAGTTTTTCCTTGCCATTTTCTGTACATACACTAAAACCAATGTATAAATAATTAAGTTTAATTTAAGTTGTATATAATGTAGCATTAAGTGCCATGTATATATTATACCCTTCTTTAAACTGTGCGTGCTCTATGCAGGAGCCTTTAATCTTATATTGTTCTACCTTCTTTTGTTACCTTTTGTACGTTTAGGTTTATTGCACTTTGTATGTATTTATCTATTTGTTTGGCAATAAACGTACTGTTACAAAAAAAGAGTGGTTAGTATCCCCGCCTGTCACGCGGGAAACCGAGGTTCAATTCCCCGTCGAGGAGTAATGCATTATTTTACTGCATTATATATAGTATAATTTTCTGTACTTTTCTATCCTAAATCAATAATTCTCCTAGTATAAGCTAGTACTTAGTTTTACAACATATTAAGCGATAGGTGCAATTAATAGCATACCTAGTTTTAAGATCGCGAACGCTCCAAACTAAAATAATCGAGCTTCTTATTACTAATACCCCTTTTTTGTTATTCTTTTATACGTTTTGTAATATTGTATTCTTTATTTGCATTACTTATTTATTCTTATATAATAAACGTATATAATAAAAAAATAGTTGGATTTTCCTATTATCATACATCCAAGCGTGATTAAATTTAAATGTAATGAATCTGTAAATTTAAGCTTAACCGCATGAGATAAAGTTATTATTCCAGAAATTGATTTTTCATTTTTTGATTTCTCTATTATCACTACTTATATTTTGCACGTAGATTTACTTGTAAAACACTTTTACGCTTACAATTAAAAATGTATATGTTATAAAATTAATAAGATTATATTTGACATATTGAACATTTAAAGGATCTGTATTAATAAGTCTATATTATTATTATAATTACACATAAATTAAAAATTTGATTTACCGGAAAACAAGCTCTCGGCAGGTAAATGGATTTCATGTGGCTTTGTTCTTTGTTTCTCTCTACTATTCTTATTGTTTTTAGTTCGATTCACTGAAGTGGATTGTTTAGTTGGTTTCGATGACGATTTTTTAGTTCGTTTCGATGACGTTTCTTTAGTTTGTTTCAATGGCGGATTTTTAGTTTGTATCAGAGATGATTTTCCTTCGTTATCGATTAACGTGGTGAATAATTCAAGTTGTAAACATTCTGGCGGGAAACGATCTTTTCTCGTCATTTTTCGAAACAGATATTCATGTATATTATCTAATGAAATTTTCATAAATTAGAAATAACTTATAATATGAAAAAGATGAAAAATAGAATTAATAAAAGATTTCAAGCTTTTCATCTCATTATGAATTTTTTAATTTTTGTACAATGTTTTATAAGTTGTTCTTTCCAAACTTGTACGTATTTTTTTAGTACCTGGTATTACATCAAGATATGTAATGATACTGAAACTACCATATACTTCATGTGTAATTACTGTAGGTTGTGGAAGTGGTGGAGTTGAAGGCTTAATATCAGAATTAGTATGATACAAATCAAGAGGGTATATTTTAAGAAAATCTTCTTGTCCTATATCAATGAATTTATCAACTGTATAAAATCCTTTCACTTTATCTTTTTTAGCTCTATAGAATATTAAAGATGCAAAATATAGGGAGACTAGATACTTTATACATATGTTAGAGTAAAATACATTTAAAATTATAAATCATTCAACAAACAGTAAAAATATTTTTCTAATTTAATAATACAAAATTATGAAAGATAAACAATATAATAATTAAATACTGATAAGAGAATATAACTATGTATATTATTTAAAAATATTTGATGATAATGTTAATTCTTAACATAAAAATAAATAACAAAGATTAGTACATCTAACTAACCTTTCAGAAAATTTTTGTCTTCCAGAAAATATATGATAAATAATTTCATAATTAATGAATTTTTTTATTTGCATTTCACTTAAATGAACTAAGTGATGAACAGAGAATACAACCCAACATGTATTTTCTTTGGTTGGACATGGTATGGGTCTTAAACACCACTCATCATTTTCAGCATAAATCTATAGAAATAAACTCATAACTATTCAGTTTTAATAATATAAATGTTAATAGTGTGTTAGAACACTCCAAAAATCAACTTTAATATTCATTATTAATTACTAATAGCCTGTTGTAGAATTTGACAAAGTTACTTAAAATTACGGAAAAGTTAATTATTTATATTGAATATTATAAAATATGATTATATAAAAAATCTTTGATAACATTGAAATTGAGAAATAATAAAATAAAAAAAGCTTTTCGATATAACACTCTAAAAATTAAAACTAAATAAATTGAAAATTATTTTACTTTAGTGGCTGTTTCCCAACAACGGCAATCAAACTCAAAATTATAATTTGGAAGAAGCTCATATTCAACGTGTATTTCAGCTAATATTTGTCCTATGCGTATAATATTTTTGGAAGACTGTGTAACTTCAATTTTGTTATTAATCTCTTTCTCTTTATGTTGCACATTTTCAATTTTAACCTTGTTTCTAATTGCGCTCTCATCATTCTTAATATTTCCGTTAGATTTAACAGGAATTGCAAATCCAAAGGTTATTACAAAATGCATTATAACAAATAGTAATTATTTATTTACTTTGCACATTAATGTACTGTTTAGTTTATTTTAATTTATATATCAGCTTAAATACTCTATCTGAAATCATATTTTGTGATATCTTTTGAATATATATGTACATAAAGCTTTTTGTTTATAATTCAAAATTTCATTTATTTCACCTTTTAAGTAATTTTTATTATTAGTACATATTAGTATCAGTTTATGTTGTTTTAGTAATCTTATAATTATTTTTTACGTACTTAAAGTGGTAACGCAATATTAGTTTGATTTCAGCTGTAGAAATTTGTTTCAAAATCACATTGTACACAAGAAACTTAACTGATTTAAAATAAAATAATAAAGTCAGTTTTATTTAAATGACTAGCATCTAATTGTAGAATATATTTAAATTAGTTTTGTTTCCTAAATTTATAATTACTTAAACGTAAATTAATTGTACTTCCCGCTGAAGGATTTCGGGATTCAATATGGCGAATGGTTTCTGATTTGTACACGGCGTCGTAAGGATACTCAAGGAAATTTATTTACACTTTTGTACAGTAGTAGAGTAATTCATTATAGGACTTAAAAAATTTTAGTATGAATTAATGTGTATATTATAATAATACAGAGTTATTATGTATATCATAAAATTTTAATATTTGTATGTTAAAAGTAATACATATAACAAAAAATATTATTTTATATATTATTGAGGTGAAGAAAATTTGTGCCAAGAATGTCTCAGGACGATGATGTAGGATTTTTATATAAAACGATGAGTAAGTTAAGGAAATTATCTGTTACAGTGTCTTAAAATATTTCACTGTAGGTTAAAGTGAATAATATAATAAATAAAAATAAATAATTTTCCATAATATATTGTTGAATACTATATGTTTATATCTTTTTTAATTCATAAGTAGTTTGAATTACATTCCTTTCAATAGCATACATTTAAAATATAAAAAATCAGTTAAAGGTACTATACTATATAAGTTCTGTTTACATTCTAATGTATTTATATTTTTTTAATATAAATGCATAATTAGCACAGATATAAAAATTAAATTTAATTAATTCACAATAATAAATTTTGTAATATTATTGGAATTACAGTATAAATATATTAATTTTATATAATATGTATATTTTTCTTTAAATATGTAATATGAATAATTTTTTTTTAAACTATTATCATTAGAAATATTTATTTTTAATAGTAATTTTGTTTTTAAACACAGTAACTGAAGACAAAAGAATCTATAAAAAGTTAACACAATTTACCGGTATCTTACATTACACGTACGTTAGTGTTTCACTGCACGACTTGATAAGTTCAATGTGTAGTGGGAGGTATTTAAAAAGTATATAGCGGTATACAGATGTGTCAGAACTTCTAACAGAAAAAATAAATTCGTGTACTCCAAAAAGCATGAAATATTATCATTGCAATTAAGCAAAAATATTGCTTTAAAAGTAATATGACTAGCATTTGTACGTATTTATCGTGAATTAAGTACTTACATAACCTAAAATTAATTTTTTGTATCTTTTTGGGAGTGTGTATCCATTGGATTATGTACGTTGTTGATTGAAAAATTTTTATTATAATACTTATTCCTTTTGATAAAACATTAAAAATGCAGTATAAGTAGAAAATTATATTGAATAATCCTTTTTAGTTGAAAGAGATCCCAAAAAGAGGAGGGTTAAGCCTGTAGGATCAGCACCATCTTTGCTTGATTTTGATTTAGGTGAAAGCTCTGATGATAGTGATTTCAGAATTGAAGATCATTGTGAAGAATCTGATGACGATTCAGTGGACTCTAATGATATTGGAAAAGGTAAAATATATCATATTAATTTTAAATATATTATGATATTTTTTTAAATTAGTTAACATAAACTTGTTTGTATTTATGAAAGAGGAAGAAGATATGTCAGAGGAATCTGATGATTCTTTGGAAGATCCGTTATTGAATAAAAAGAAGCATCCCAATCTAACTGTAGGGGATGTAATTGAACAAGCTAGACAACAAGCATTAAAAGGGGGTTCACTCGAAGATAAATTAAATAAAATGTTAATTTGTTGTGGTTGTTTAGGAGACAGAAGCGATGATATTAATGAAATTGTTGAATGTGATGGATGTGGTGTTAGTGTGCATGAAGGTAAAAGGTTTTAGTCATTTTATTTGTACATGAATTTATAATATAGGAATTATTTACATAGATAAATATAAAACATTTTTTGAATTAAATTTATTTTAGGATGTTATGGTGTATCTGATGTAGAAAGCTTTTCAAGTACTGATTCTTTATGTCAATCTGCACCGTGGTTTTGTGAAGCTTGCAGTGCAGGCATTGAGGATCCTTCGTGTGAACTTTGTCCTAATAAAGGTGGAATCTTCAAAGAGACTGATGTGGGCAAATGGGTACATTTAGTGTGTGCACTTTATGTACCTGGTGTTGCTTTTGGAGAAGTATGTAAGATTTTGATTCTCATCAAATTTTATTTAAAAATATGTTTTTATTAATATACAAATATATTTGTTTTAGGTTGATCGTTTATCAAGTGTAACACTTTTTGAAATGGCATACAGTAAATGGGGAGCAAAACAATGTTCTCTGTGTGAAGATGCACGCTTTGCTCGTACAGGTGTATGTATAGAATGTGATGCAGGAATGTGTCATACATATTTTCATGTTACCTGGTAAGTAAAATTAGTAAGTATAATTCAATTATTCAATAATAATGTAAATATAGTCTAAAAAGATATTAAAAATATATTATTTGTAGTGCACAAAGAGAAGGTTTGTTATCTGAAGCTCACAGTGAAGAAGTTGATCAAGCTGATCCATTCTACGCACACTGTAAACTTCATTCCGACAAAACACTAGTTCGTAGACGTAGACGCAACTGGTTAGCTTTACAATTACGAGCTCAATACAGACAACAATTATTAAAACAACCTAATCATTTAGATACTGAAGAACAGCGTAGAATACAACGAAAATTAGCAAAACATAGACATAAATATTTAGCTCATAAAGCATCTAGACCACCACCATGGGGTAAATAAATTATTTTGAATATCTTGTGGATAAAATTAAAGGTTACATAAAATATATGTATATATATATTATTTATAGTACCAACACAAAAAATGCCGAGGCTATTAACTACATCTGCTTCGGCTTGTCGACAGTTAGCAAGAAAAGCAGAACTCATGGGTGTAGATACTGCTGCATTGGAAGCACAGGAAGCCCAACTTGTAGCTTTAGTTGATGTTAGGAAAAAGTGGCATATTCCGCCTGCTTTTAGCGTTGAATTCATTGGTTATTATTTGGATCGTAATTTACGAGTTACATCTATGAAAAGGCGACTACAAGAACTTCTTGATATTAATTCTCAGTTACTTAATGAGCAACAAAGACTAGATAGAAAATATGATGAAGTAATGAAAGACAATGAAGAACAAATTCGAGTAAATGTAACATTAAAGGAAAAGATAGAAATGTATCACCAAGTACTTCAGAGTAGTGGTTATGTGAAACCTCTACCACAGATATCTGATTTAGCAAAACCAAGAATAGCACCAACTCTAGGTGAGTTAAATATTAAGTTTCTAAAGGAGAATAAATGTATCTTGGTTTTTAAACAGGTACAGGATTAGGTGTACCTACTGCTGCAGCCTTGAAAATGGGTGTTGGCTTTCCCTTACCAGTTGGTAAAGGAATAGAAGGAGTACGTGAAGGTAGAGTGTTAAGCAGTCAAGCACAAGATCAAAATCATAAAGGTGAACTGACATTAAGGCATCAATGTGGAATATGTAGAAGATCTACAAATCAACATTTACTTGCAAAATGTGACACATGTCACCTTCACTATCATTTATCTTGTCTTAGTCCGCCTTTATCGCGTATGCCTAAGAAAACAAAACTTATGGGATGGTATGTACATTATTATATCTATTTATACTTCTATTGATTATTTTCGAATATAATGCATAAAACGTTTCGATATAGGCAGTGCTCTGAATGTGACAAGGAATCTTCTGGATCAGAAGTTGAACGCGTTGATACTTCAGCTCCACGTAAATTAAGGCACTGTAAGGATGATTCAAATTTAACGTCAACTCCAACACCACCACAGGAAGTACAAATGCCTACAACACCAACAACCCCTAGTACATCAAAGAATTCTTCTGTTAATCTTAGTAATATAGCAAATGCTACTGCACCTGATACACCTACAACACCAAAGGTAAATATCATTGAATGTAATTTAAAATGAAAGCTTTTTGTTTTTTAGTTTTGTCTTATTTTGTTATCAAAATACTTTATATATAGGTAACGATAAAACCAGTTGGACCACAACCTTTATCTTCAACTCTAATTCAAACAAATGAACTAGTATACAATCAATCTTTTAATAATGTGACAATAACAAGAGAAGGTTCACCTGAATACATGGTAGCATCAGCAGATGGGACAGAATCTGTTTCACAGCGAAGTGCCAAAAAGAGAAGAAGGTGTGTAAAGTATATTTTTATATAAACGTGAAATGTAAAGCATTTTTTTAACTATTACTAGGGAGAAACATAAAAGATATACTCCTGATCCAATTACGGGGATAAAACAAAGAAAACGCAAACATAAACGGAAAAGTCTTGATGTAGAAAATCCTGAAGGACAAAGTCAACCAGAAATTCATAGAAGAATTACAATAAAAGTATGTATATTTATAAGTAAATTTTAACACGTATGTTTATATATAAACTTTATACTTATCTTATATCTATCTTCTTGAACAGATAAAACCAATTCCAAGACCAGAGGGGGATGTAGCATCAGAATCGAGTCCACAAATGTTTGTTGCTACATCTACTAGTACCGAAATTCCATCACCGCCGCCGCCGCCACCACCACCACCTAAACTACCACCTCCGCCTGTTCCACCTTTAGCGTCGAATTCTACACCTGTAACAGCAAACGTATCTGCTAATAATACAAATAGTAGGATATCTACAGGGAATGGAAAAAGAGGAAAAGATACAGATCTTTTAACGCATTGCAATGTTTGTGATATGCCTGGCACCAGTCAAAATCTTGTCGTGTTAGTTTATATAAATATAAATGGTATTTATTTTTTAAATATACTTTAATTCATGATTTTATCATCTTTTTTTTGTATCTTAGGTGCGATGAATGTAAAAAATGCTACCACTTCACCTGCCTTGATCCACCAGTTAAAAAATCACCCAAAAGAAGAGGCTATTCTTGGCATTGTGCAGACTGCGATCCTAGTGTAAGTTAATCAATCTTTATTGTTTGCATTTATTGCAACATTAACCCAAAATACATCATTAAAGTACTTTTTATTTAGTCAAAATAAGAAAAAAAGAACTTGTAGTATAAATTTATGAATATTAACTGATTACAGAAATAGATTAAAATAAAATTAACAATATCTAGAAAATATCAATATGCGACCAGATATAAAGTACTTTAATGTTAAATACATGTAAATTACGTTCTTTCAATGATTTTAAACATCGAACAAACAGTCTTATTAATAACTAGTTGCTAACATTAACTAATTATTTTCAGTAAAAGCTGTGCCATCTTTATTTATTGAATAATCAAATACAACGTTCCATTTACGAAATATCGAATGGCAATTAGTTATTAATACGAAAAAAAAACTTAAAATCTCACTTTTATAAGAAAATGGGAACAATTCTTCATAAAAGATGGATAATACACCTACACTTCGTATAATTTCGAAGCAGCCAAAGCAACAAATTAGGCTAAAACTTATTTATGGATACTTTTATCTTTGATCTAAAATTGTCACTAGGAATATATATTGAAGCTAATTTAATTCAATAAAAGAAAGAATCTGTAATAGTAAAAATATTTCTTTCATTTCAGGCCTCTGAATCTGAGACTTAATATCAACAATTTTATGTCTGCAGCTATAATTCTACGTTTGAATAATTTAAGACATTGAATGTCATTATGTTTTTTGTAAAATATATAGAATATAGACAAAATTTTTTCTCTAGTTATAGAAGTCTTTTGAAAATACATACTACAAGTTTCACTTCGAAATATATATTAAAATTTCTGTATTTGTTTAGTGAAATTTTCAGTATTTATATTCAATGGATTATTCTGTCTAATTTTATATAATTTTTATAATTTCATACTCATACACACATATTTTATACATACATATGTGTATGTATAGACATGTATATACATACATATATAATATTCACGAAAATTCTACATGCTTATAAAGGTAAGAAATAAATAAAAAATTATACGTTATGATTTCATGAATTTTTCGATAATTGTAAAATAATTACTTTTAATGTAGGTATTTAACATATTGTTTATAAAGAGTTCTAATTTTATGCAGTTTTGTAATATTTTTTCATATTATTATAAATTAATTATATTACATTTACATTAAAAATGGATCAACATTAAGTTAGAAAATTATATGTAATTAAGAAAAAAATATTTTTGTTGACTTTTTTCCAGACATATACCCATTATAAAAATCAAGAGCACTCATAGAAGGTTTACCTTGCACAGCTATTTTTTTTATAGAAACAAAGCTTTCTTCTTTGCATTTTACAATTAATGCATTATTTCTTTTACTATATATCACAGCTCCTATAACCACAAAGATTTCTTGATTAATATTATATCATTATTATTTTCTTAATTGATAGCGTTTGATGTTAATCAAGCTTTCCAAAAATACTTAGTTCTCATTTATTTTCTTATACAAAATTATATGTATTTTCACCTGGTATTTCTCCTTTAAGCATGTTTTCTATTGTTCCTGAATCAATTTTCTGAACATCAAATAATTTTATTTTTAAATTTTGAAACAATGTAGTTAAAGAATATAGCCCCAAAAGAGCACGATATAAGTCATAAACATTTTTTGCAGACATTTCATTCCAATTAACTAAAGATATTTCTGATGTTATTTTTGGTGCTAAAAAATATTAATTTGTTTGTAATATGTGCATTTTTAATCAGATGATACATTAACAATAAGTTATATATGCACCATATGTCACATTTGTTTCATTTTGAGGTTTTGCAGATTTTAATATGCCTGGTAAATCTTCAAATACTTCTTCTAAAAGACTTGCTCCAAGTTTTGCTAGTTTTGTATATAATTCTGGCATTGTTTCATGTTCATCTATATTTATTTTCTTTTGCAACACTATTTCCCCTATATCAAATCTGGAATAATATGAAAAATTAGTGATATTAATAGTAAATAACATTTAAGAAAACATGTCTTTTATTTATATAATACGACTATATAAATTTTCAAAATGATATAATGATAAATTTTACCTTTTTGGCAATATCTTCATTATTGTAACTCCTGTTTGTAAATCTCCATTTAATAACGTATGTATTATAGGAGCTGCCCCTCTCCATCGTGGTAATAAACTACCATGCACATTTAACATACCTCTATAAAAAATAATAAATGTATATCATTTTATAATATATTGAAGTATATTTGTGGATATATCTAATTTAAGGATATCAATGTATATATTATAAGATAATTGCTTACAGGGGAAACGCATTTATGACTTTAGATGGTATTAAATAACCAAACGAAACAACTATCCCAACATGAAATTCAGATTTATTAACTTCAACTGGCCATTTGTTTATAACAATGTTATTCTGTTTTGCATATTTCATAACAGGATTTTCTTTCTTTTGATATTTAGTAACTACTTCTAGTCGTTGCAATACTTTTGATTTACTATTGATAAAGATATATATTTAATACTATAAATAAAAACTAATATTAAAATAAAAAGCAATATTAAATAGAATAATATTTTCTTACTATTTGTTATGTAAGGTTTTTAAACTTTCAACAGCAAATTCATCTGTACCAAAAAATAATACTTTCCATGAATTATTTATTGAAGTAGTATGCGATTTTTTACAAGACGTATAATAATCACATATTTTTGAATCAAAAGTAATAAAATATGTTTTATTTAACCTTTTTAATGTACATAAATATTGTGTTGCATTATGTATCGTATAACTGAAAATTAACATGTTGACAGTATTAATTAATTAATATTATAAATTTATAAAGTTTATTATAAGTTAGAATTTCAAATATATGGTTATATTTTGCACAATGTAGCAAATTCTTCTTTCAATTTTCAAATATGAAAATGTGCGATTATTACTCGATTTATAATTAGAACTAGTGCAGTTTAAGTTGTTCTTATCAGTTTTTAATTAAATTAATTCAATCTTTCAAATAATCATTACTATTTAAACCTATATTAATCATTTAAATTTTATGTAAACAGATTCTTTATAAGTATTTATATAAACTTTTTAATTAGTACATATTTTGTACAATATTATTCTGTAAAGATTGTAAGCATATTTTGTTTTTTAATTTTCAAAACCTTGTTTTCTATAATTATACTCTATATATTTCAATATTTAAGCAATTTATTACAATAACGTTTAACCTATAACTTGCATTTTAAGTAAGTTAAAATAAATAGAAAAGATCTACTTTGTTCTTTGGTATTATTTTATAGCACTATATTATATGTACTATGTATTATGTTATAATATATTTATCTTTAACTGCATAATACAATATATTTGAATTAAAGCAATGAAAATTCTTTACAGTTTTTTTTAACTATTTAATTCTATGCCAATGTTACTAGAGACCGGGTGACATATTGACTTCATACGCTCGAATTGGAAGTTGGAAAATTTTTTAAATTTAATACTTACATGTTAACTGTGGATAGTTGAAGTATTACTGTTCTGATTTCAGCTACCTGTATTAGATTATTATATAAATAAACCAAATTCATACGTTTTGAACAATGTCACGAATAAGGAGGCTTTCTGTTCGTGGTATTCGTAATTTTAGTGACAACGATGAAGCTACAATTCGATTTTCCCGACCTTTAACACTTATTCTTGGATCAAATGGTACTGGAAAAACAACAATTATTGAAGCTCTTAAATTTGCTTCTTGCGGCGAATTTCCACCTGGTTCGGATCGAGGAAAATGTTTTATTCATGATCCAACTCTGTCTACAACTTCTTCGGTATAACAATATATCTATAATAAGTTTATACATATTATTTATAATTCGAGTTACATCATTATGTAGATATTATTAATCGTCTATTATTATTTAATAGGATTTAAGCTAAAATATGGAAGTAACAATTCTTTAAAAATAATTCTTTGTAATGCCTTTTAAAATTTATTCTTTCTTATTTGAATTTCTATTTTGTTTATACAGGTTCGAGGGGTTGTAAAGGCAGAAATAATTGATACAGTAGGTAATCTTTATACCATATGTAGAACGATAGAATCTATAAAAGTAGGTTTGACAATAAGATTTAAAACTTTGGATAGTGCTCTAAGCAGGGTAAATAAAGGTTCCAAAGAGGTATGTTTTGATAATGTGTATTAATAATACTAATAAAAATAAGCATATAACAGATCGGATTTCATAAAAGATATTTATATTTACCTATATACAAATTTTAGATGTTTAATGATTTTTTTCATTCATGTAGGTGATATCAATAACTAATCGATGTGCCAATGTTGATACAGAGCTTACTGTAGTAATGGGAGTATCAAAACCTATTTTGGATTATGTAATTTTTTGTCATCAAGAACATCTTAATTGGCCTTTTGAAGATGGTAAAAAATTAAAAGAAAAATTTGATGAGATTTTTGATAGTGCTAGATTTAACAAAGCTCTTGAAAGTATTATGAAATATATCAAAGATTTGAAACAAAGAGTGAATATATTAAAGGAACAAAAACAGAATTGTCAACTTATTGTTAATGAAGTAGAAGAAAAAGAAGCAAAGCTTGCTGATCTTAAGAAGCGGTTGGAAAATTCTAAAACTAAGATTGAAGAACTGAATAAAGATTTGGAGCCTGTGAATAGAAAGATTAAAGAACTGGAAAAAGTAGATGCTGATTATAAAGATCTACAAAGTGAAGAAAGTAGTGTTTCAATAAATATTCATAGTGATTCTATTTATAATTAAAGCTTTTATACACACTTCTAATTTTTTAGGGAGAAAAAAAGCAGAATATGACATGTACAAACAGCAAGTGAACAGATTGAAGGAAAATATGCAATATGTGTTCGAAGGAACCACAGAAGAATTATTAAAGCAGATAGATACATATGATGAAAGACTAATAGGAAAAACTGATGAAATAAAAGAGGTACAAAATAAGAAATTAAATTAAAAATATAAATATAAATATAAATATAAATAATATAAATAATTATAAAAAATATAAATATTCTATCTTAAAATCAATAGTTCCAAGGAAAGTTAAAAGATATTGCACAAGAAGAGTCTAGAATATCAGATATATTAGTTAATGAAAGAGTAACTACTGGTTCTTTAAAGCAACAAATTAAAGATCAAGAGAAAAAAGTTGCTATTCGTAATAAAATATTAAATGAAACGTTATCTGCTTGGAATCTTGATAACGCTGATTCGGATGTATCAGAATTAGGTTTGTATCTGAGTACATGTAAAGAAAATATATAAATTTAAATTCATGGATGTGCCCGTAAAACTAAAAAATTTTTTAGAGGTGATAGCTCTTTCCAAAAGATTGGAGGAAAAGATGAGAGAACAAGAGCAAAAGGTAGAAGAGAATAGAGTGAAAAGAGAGGGAGAAGAGAAGGAATTGCAAAGAACAGTTGATGTTTTGCGTAGTGAATGTTCAAAATTAAATTTGGAAAGGAATCTTAAAGAAAATGAAGTAATTGATGCAAGGAAAGAAATTAATAAAATAAAAATGGAAATTACAGAGGTTATACATATATTTATATTTTTACAAAATATTGTCATCTTTATCTTAAAATTACTTGAGGTTTTTTATGTTTAGCTTAATACCTCAGCATGTAGATTAGATGCTATTGAATCACAGGTCAAAGAATTACAAACAAAAATTCAAAAGCTAAATGAAACATTGAATGTAGATGCTGTAAAAGAAGAAATTGCTGCAAAAATTAAGTCGCGAGATGAGACCGAAGTACTTTTAAATACAGTTGATGAAGAAATATCTTCATTATTGAAACAAAGTTCGTTGCAAGCTGAATTAGAAATAAATAAAGATACACTGCTTACTAAAGAGAAAGAAGTAGAAACATTGAAAAATAAGCATAAACAAAAAATAATGACTTTACTTAATATTAAAGAGCTATCTCAAATCAAATTAAAAGATAATCTGGATATAGTTCAAAAAGAATTGGTAATTAAAAACAAATATTATAAGTTTATTTATAAGCGCAAGATATGTATACTTTATGAATTTTTATATTTTATTAATTTTAGATAAATGAATTAGAATTTGTTAACAGAGAAATTCAAAAAGAAGAATGTCAAATAACTACATTAGAGACTACAATATCACATATTGAACTTGAGCTTCAAAATAAAAAGAAAGAAATGGATTGTTAGTTAAATTTTAATACTCAAACATTTACATTTAGACTTATCTTTAAGTTTAATATTAACTATAAATTTTTCTTACTTAGTGGATAAAGAAAAAATTTCATCAATTTGTCATTACAAAAACTATGACGAGACTTTATTATTACAATCGAAACTGGTAAAAGATCTTCAGAATAAAAGGGGAATGTATGCACATCAAAATGTGGCTTATAAAGAATATATGAAGCAATTAAAAGAAACAAATCCTTCTTGTCCATTGTGTCATAGAGGTTTTAATGAACGTGAAACTGTTGTAAAGCTACTAAAGAAAATGGAATGTGAAATGGAAATTCATCCAAATCGTTTGAAAGAGTGTGAAAAAGAATTGAAAATACAACAAGAAAAATATGACAAAATGTTGCAACTAAAGTCAGTCGTTGAAAAAATAATAAAATTGGAAGAGGTTGAATTAGAAAAGTTAATGTAAACTTTTGATTATTTATTACGTTTTGTATTGATATTTTACTATAAAATTTATTCAATGTATTAAATTTTTTTAGGGATAATTTAAAGAAGTTAAAAAATAAACTAAGTGAGTCCAAAATAAATCTAACACAGTTAAGAAGAAAAAAGTCAAATCCTGAAAATAAATTAACAATGTGTAAGGATATTATTGGTGATATCATGTTGTGGGATAGATATATTGATGAAATTTCTAAACTGAAACAAAAAATCAATGATCTTCGTGTTTGTATGATAGCTGCGGGTATGTTAAAAATTGTTTAAAAGAATAATATAATATAACTATACTTTCTGCTTATTTATTTATTTATTTATTTATGTAGGTATTAAAACAGAACGTAATCTCGAAGAAGCTCAAACACAAAGAGAAGAGCTCAAAATGTTTTTAAAACGTGTTCGAGATAATATTGAAAAGTTACAGACCAAAATAAGTATACATAATGAAAAAATGCATAATGCTCAACAAGACCAAAGTGCATTATATCAGGAGCAATTAAAAATACGGTTAGAGGTTCCGAAATTAAAACAGTTAAAAGATAAGCAACATGCTTTGTACTCAAAAGAAATTTCTCTTGGAAAATTAATTGATACACTAAGAGAAAAGCTAGTTGCAGCAGAAAATAAATTACAGTCAGGAATTAATAAATTGGAAGAAAAGAAAGTATGTTTGTTCTTTTATATAACATTAAACAACGACAACTGTTTTATATTTTTGTAATTATATTCTTTTAATAACTTTTTTATAAAACTTATGTTTTATTAAACTGTGCATGGATTCTCTTTGTTTTAGAAAGATAATTGGGAGAAACATGAAAGTGATAGAAAATTACTAGCAGAGGGAATTAGACGTTTATCTGAATTACACAAAATGCAAGATGAAGTTGATAGTTTTGCATATTGTAATGTTCCTCAGGATTTAAAATCTTCTGAATTAAAAATAAAAAATTGCGAAAAAGTTCTTAATGAACATCTTAAAGAAAAAAGTGACATAGAAGCCACAATTAATAAATTAAAGGAGGAAATTACTCATCAAACAGTTCGAAAGAGGGAACTGTCGGATAATCTTACATTACGAGAAATTCAAGATACACTTAATAATGTACAGCAACAATATTTAGGTATTCGAGAAAAATTGGATGCTATAAATTATTCTCAAGTATTGAATCAATGGAAAAATTTACAAAATCGAGAACAGGTTTTACTTCGACAGGTACAGCATTTAATTACTTTTGTCGTTTATGAATATTTGAAAAACCAATTTCAAACATGAAATCATTTTTAAGAAATTGTAATATATTATTAAATTTACAATATAATTGCTATAAAATATTTTCAGAAAAATATGATTAAAGGAAATCAAGAAGAATTAGAAAGAACAATGCAGCAATGCAATGAAGAACTAAGGAAAGAAATATACAGACAAGCTCGTAAAAATCATAAAAGCAAGTGTATTGAGCAAACGGTAATAGATACTAAACAATTTTTTTTGTTCTTTATATTTTATGCTTCATATTAATAATAATATTCTAGGTTGTAGAAGAATCTATATTAAATTTGAAGGCATACAGTAGAGCATTAGATGCTGCTATGATAGAATATCATGAAGAACGTATGACAACAATTAATAGAATCATGAAAGATATGTGGAAACTTGTATATAAAGGGTCAGATACAACAGGTATAGCTATTCGTACAAATGCTACAGAAGGTATAGGTAATGCAAGAAGAACTTATAATTATAAATTAGTTCAGATTAAACATGGTCACGAAATGGATATGAGAGGACGCTGTAGTGCTGGTCAAAAAGTAATTTTTATTATATAATGTACTGTTATTAACAAAAATAAGAAATATTATTATTATGTAGAATTTAATTTTAGGTTTTAGCATCAATAATTATAAGACTTGCTTTAGCAGAAACATTTTGTAAAGATTGTGGAGTTCTTGCATTGGATGAACCAACAACAAATTTGGACCAAGAAAATGCAGATAGCTTAGCAAGTGCCTTGGCTAAGTATGTTTCAAGAAATAAATTTTTATTGACATTATTTTCAAAAGCCTAATGAGTGATTTCTAAATTAAAGGGTAGTTCAATTACGATCACAGTATCAGAAGAATTTTCAATTAATTGTAATTAGTCATGACGAGAAATTTTTATTTAAACTGGCTGAATTAAGCAGTAATAAAGGATTTTATGAACTTTATCGCAAAGAGACGTATGATTATTAAATGTATACGTATATAATACATTATTTACTTTATATGAATGTACAAATTTCTTACATTTTTTTTTTTAGCGGCTACACGGCAATTAGACATTGTACAGTTAAACATTTTAATCATTTTGCATCAGATAATGGAAGAAACGAGTTATCGTCTGATGAAGAAACTGATAATTTCAATTTGCAGGATTATAATAAGAAAAAAAGACAATTTTGGAATATTGATAATAAGGATTCCGATGAAGAAAGAGTTTCGAAAAGACGATTTGTAATCGAATAAATTATTTTTCTTATTAATTGTAATTAGGAAGTAAAATTAAAAAGCTTTTTTACAAATAGAATTTTTAATACTGTATGATGATTTGTAGAAAATTACTCCATTATTCCTTAACACCTATGTGTATTATTATCTATATTTTATTGTTTTATATTAAACCATAATAATTTTGAATAAGATAAAACGTTTAAATAGTGCCGCACTTTTGATTAAATATGAAGGTATCGAGTGTTGAATCGATATTAGCAATCGAGGTTTGATCATACTCGGTCGATAAAAGAGGCAAAGAACAGGTGACGACATCGTTGTCATACTCGTGATTTCATAACACGCCATTTTCTTTGTGTGAAGTGTTGGCTGAGAAGAATTTCACTTACTATTTTCTATCTAATTCAAGGTAACACAATTTATAATTGATATTTTATTACTTAGTTGATCGTAATGCGTGGCTTTCAGTAAACGTCATCTACATTTCTTGGGCTAGTTGTACAATTGTAATAATAAATTTTAATTGTCGAGTTCGCATGTTGACAGGTTTTCGAGCATCGCAGTTAAATAGATCTTATTTTGTATCCATTCGATCATATATATTATGATTTTACCATATGTTTTTTTTGCATTGACACAGCATATTGTATTTTCATGATAATATCATTCAAACATTATAGGCATTAACCGCCAAAATGCGTATTTGGAACATCGCGCAATGATTTTTTTAAGTAATGTACATACGTCATTGCAAGGGGAGTACTTTTCCCATTCACGTTCAATGATTCATTAAAAATAAGTCATCTATCTGTAACATTTAAGCCGTTATTATATGTTTATATTTTTTTACAATAAGGGTTTATATTTGTAACTGTTGCATGTTAATGTAATATTTAAGATATAATTCCACAACGGATTATTCAATTTATAATTTTAATTTTAATAGGTAATGTACAGTTTTTTGTATTTATAAAGATCAAACAATTCAACTTTGTATTTATTCATGTTAAACAAAATTAAACGTACCTACTTTGAAATAGCTAATAATAATAATTCATTTAATATTTGTTTTTGTTATTTGTATTTTATTCTTATCTGGATTGCACATATAGTATATGTAGTACATATATATTTGATTACAGAGTTCTGACTAATTTGTAATTATGTATTTTAATATTATCTTTATAGAATACTTTTAAAATAATTTAATTCTATAATTTGTTTCTAATTTATTATGTTTTTAAATAATATTTTAAATAGTATTAATAAGAAATGTTTTAATTTAATCTATTAATAAAATTCATAACAAATATATTTCTTTCATTTTTAGTTCACAATGGCTTCTCGTAAGAAAGTATTGCTTAAAGTTATCATTCTTGGAGATTCAGGAGTTGGTAAAACTTCTCTTATGAATCAGTATGTAAGCAAGAAATTTACCAATCAATATAAGGCTACTATAGGTGCAGATTTTCTTACCAAAGAAGTAATGGTAGATGATAGGATAGTTACAATGCAGGTAACTATATATATATGAAGTTAAATAATACTTATATGTATGTTTTATTTTATTTCTTATCTTTTTTATTTTTAAATAGATTTGGGATACTGCTGGTCAAGAAAGGTTTCAGTCATTAGGTGTTGCTTTCTACAGAGGTGCTGATTGTTGTGTACTGGTATTTGATGTTTCTGCACCAAGTAGTTTTAAGTCTTTAGACTCATGGAGAGATGAATTTTTGATCCAAGCTTCTCCTCGGGATCCAGATAATTTCCCATTTGTTGTTCTTGGAAACAAAGTTGATTTGGAAGCCAGAGCAGTAAGGGCATTAAAATATTTTAAATTATATTAATATGTATTTCTATGTAATATTTTTCATGATAATTCAAGTACTGAAATTAAGTACTAGGTTCTGTTTAAGTTCAAAAAATATGTTTCAGGTTTCTAGTAAGAGAGCACAACAATGGTGTCAGTCCAAAAATAATATTCCATATTTTGAAACTAGTGCTAAAGAAGCCATTAATGTTGAACAAGCCTTCCAAACAATAGCAAAAAATGCATTAGCTCAAGAGAGTGAGGTAAGTTATCTTGTTTTTATATCTATTATTTTGTATATTTATCAAGTATTAAGATGTAACAAATAATGTTGTTTTTTAGGTGGAATTATATAATGAATTCCCAGACCAAATTAAACTGACCAATAACCAAAGAAACAATGGCAAAGGTGATTCTTGTGCCTGCTAGGTCTTGGAGTGGTGAAAATTTTGGACAAGCACATAGATGCACAGGTCAGACCGTACATTTACGTACCTGCGCATTTTAAGAAATACTACATCGAGCTTGATGTGTTTTGGAAGTCCTAAGCATGCACCTTGGTTTGCTTTATTTAAGTTTCCTTCAAAGTAATTTTAAAATACATTTACCATGTTAAAATTTATTTTTATTGGAATTATATGAAATAGTAAAAAGTATAAAAATATATATGTATATAACGAAATTTACAAGTTTTAAAGAATAAAATTAACAACTTTGTACCAAGGAGCATCCCATTGGCTTCCTCACACGAGAGACTATGTCGTATTTTATATTGTGTGTTTGTACTATACTTGACTTTCCAAATGAATGTTTGGCTAGTTGAGCAATACATTCAACACATTATTTCTGAAAATTGTAATGCTCTCTTATGGGTATGGCAAACAGTATGAGCTGCCCTTTTTAATTGCATCTTTACCAACTCATTGTTAATGTCCTTCATTATGGAATGATGCTATATTTTCAAATTGCATAGACATAACTTATGTCGGGAGGAAGATTCATGGGTCGGGAACACACTTAGCATAACAGTTAGGTAATTACGAGTTTGCTCATAATTCATTAAGTACAATCGCATTTATTGAAAAGCTCCAGAAAAATGTTTGCGGGTAGACTCATTTTAAAGTTCAACATGATTGGTATGTTAATGATATATATGATATGAATGCTTTTATGGAATGGTATTTTTTATTGAAATTTTGCGGCCATTTAACTACCTCTGAATTTCTTTAATAATGCAAACCTTACTGACTTATGTCACTTGAGATATTATAATTTTCCAAAAAAACGTATACACTGTTCACATAAGTTCAAATCACAGTGATTTATTTAACCATGTAAAACATCATAATATATCTGTTGTGATATTTCACGGTTATCTCTATTTCAAAAGGCTAGTGCGTTTTCGAGGAAAAATTCCCTTTTTAAAAACGATTCAATAGTTAAATAATTTGTTATTTGGCATTCTCGATGCGCCCATAATATTATGTATTATTAATTTCACATATTCTTAAATTCCTCCCAGAAGAAGTGAGAGTCCTGAGCCGCGATGCAATGGTTTTTTAAATTATTTAACTCTACAAATTTTTTCCAGATGCAATTATAAATTTTGCTGAACATTATTTAAAAAGCTGTTTTTGTATTATACATATCATGTATTCTGTACAGGCTATTTGATGATTTATTTTTAAAACTCATAACTTCGTTTTTTTTCAGCATGTATAATATTTACAAAATTGTTATGTCTATCCAAAATAATTGTTAATGATTGAAAGGCAATTTTAGTGATATATTTAAATGTTTTTTTTTTTAAACAAATTCTTACTATGAAAAGATAGGTTTTGTACAGCAATTACTGTATTTTATTGAATTATTGTGTTTATGTAAAAAAAGAAAAGAATGAAAAAATTTATAAAAATAGCATTACTTGCAATAATATAATAATAATAATAATAATAATAGTTATAATAATAATAATAATAACAATAACAATAATAACAATAGTAACAATTGTGCGACGCGGTGTTGACGATCACTTCTATATTTAAAACAATTATAATTTTAGATCTAAGCAACGATCCTAAAAAAATGTAGAGCAAAAATTACGTGAGCTAAATTAATACATACCTATAAGATTTCTTATGAGAAGGTTTAGTATGTGTAACATATGCGTACACTTATGATAATAGTTTTGCACACTGGAAAACGTGCATCATACATGTACGCGTATACACGTAATAATATATATGTATATAAATAATGATGGTCATGACGATTGCGATTATAATTATTAATATAATTTTATCGAAATATGTTAACGATAGATATTATAAATATTATCACTATCGCTGCTGCTGCTGCTGTTGCTGCTGCTATAAAATACTATTGCTACTCTTAGTTTTAAGTAAACTAAAACAAAAGAAGAAGAAATACATTTATTGCAACAAAATTAAGAGGTGGTCGATTAATTCGCTGATATATTTGTGCCACGGTTAATTATCGCGTGACCTGAAAGAAAATATAAGACTATCATTACCCCTATTATGGCTTGATGTCTATATTGTTATTATTGAAATGAATGTCTGTTGAAATAGGTAGTAAATCTAGAAAACCCTGTATGAAGTAGCGAATAAGATTAAAATATAATCGAGTATAGCACCAATTGTGAAAGATGATGAGAAAATGACTCTTTAAGTAAAAAGGGTAACCTGATAAACGCATTGTAGTTTTATTCGAGAATTTCAACATACTGTTATGTTCTAACCAATGTAAATTGCCTATTTATCCCTTGTGCGAATGCAAGAAAGTATCAATTTTTACATAACGCAATTTTACCTTCCTTTTTTTTTTAATTAACTATTTATTTAAATGAAGTTTAAAAAAATATTCATATGATACTCGTATGTATATTATACTAATATATATGAATGTTGAACTAATAATATCTATGAGTAGATTATAAAATGCGTATAGAATATTTTATATTAATGTCATGTATAATATTACACGGCCTCTGTTAAGTTTTAAACAAATTTTTACGATTAATGTCAAATATACACATACGTATACACATTACATATATACACACGTCTTTATAGAGAATAAATTACATCTGTTTATAGATAAAATATAATACGAAGTAGAGATCTTATAGAGATTAAAAAAAAAAATTTCATTGTTATCGTAAAGCATAATGTGCAGGTCTACATAAGATTATAAGTTCAAGGAATTACAGGATTTATCAATATGTATACAAATTTGAAAGTGGTGAGTAAATACACGGTTATATCAATAAGGAAAAAATGTTATATGAAAACGGTTAAATTTTTCTTGATATCTGCTAAATAAGTTGAGTAAATGCTATAAATTTAAAGAAAATTTTGCAAAATTAATATATTAAAATTGTGCAAATTTCAAAATCAAATCTTTATCGTTAAACGGTAAATCTCATTAAGAATTTTTTAAAGCATTTAAAGAACACAAAATTATTGGGTGATAATAAATTTTCTTAAACTAGTTAAATAAATTTATTAGTTCTGTATTTTATTTTTTTAACGCTTTAATTGTACATTAAGCTTGTACGTTAATAGTTTTTATCATCAAATATAGTTGCGAGATGGAATTAAGATATCATTAGGAATTAAGTTCTAGATGAACAAACTGGGTTATCGAATTTTATAAAATGTATACATGCCGACGTTGTGCATTTACATTGGTGCAAGAAAGTTTAAGCAATTCATATATAAAGTGATTCCCTTATCATTAATCAGCATATTTAAAATTTTTTTGCAAAATCTAGCACAACACATTTAAGTTTATTAATTTAAAAATACGTTTTGCAAATCTATATACTCGAACAATGATTTAACAGAGTGTGTACAAATTTCAATTAGTTGCAAGAATTTCTATTATAAACATTGCAAGACACTTTGGTAAGGTAATACTAATTAGTAAGCCTTAATTTATACGATAACACAGATTTAGTTTATTCGATACTAAACAAGTTCAATTTTCGATACAACATTCTATAGACTTACACCGGTCAATATTTCAATAATCTCTGCTTAATTCTTAAGACAATCAGCCGCCTGATATATGGCATCGCTAGATGCAGAACGAACTTTTGAAACGGCACCGTTGCTGCAAGACTGCTGCGACAAAATTATATTTCTCTTGTTGGCTTGCGCCTGGCTTTCTATCCGTGCAACCGTTTGTTTGTATTCGCGGATGTTCATGTTGGCGAGCCCTACTTTTACAGTCATGCAATTTGCCATTTGGAAGATATCCGAAGTGTAGCAGTCCAGGGCAATGCGGTCCAAATCGTTGATTATTTTTTGTCCGGTCTGAAAGTGTGGATTAAAATACGTCAATAGTAAGTGGATAGGAATATACCTAATTAATAGACATTGTAGTTGCATGAATCAGCGATTTATCTTTAACACTAGCTTTACAGGACTTCACGAGCAAAATTTGCAAAAACAATTATTATTATTTCTAGCAATTTTTGCTAACTTTTATTGATGGACCGATACAAGTATACTCTAATCTATTACCCTCTCAATTCTGCAATTTCAAATTCTGTTCGATGTATACCTTATTCCTCGGTATATATGTATATTAGGAATAGATATACAAGAAATGTCCGTAAATCTAGTGTTGAAGCATTTTTTGTTTTTGTCTGTAAAAGTATTTAAAGTATTTAAAATGATTATTACTAGAATATAATACGTACCGCTTTCGCGGTGTCGAATGCTTGTAGCTGTGCTTGAAACTGTTGATTCGCTTCGTCTTTGCATCTGCTGACATCGTTGTACCCTGTACTAGCGGCAGCTCTCATATTATTTGTAACAGTATTTAAGCAGGCGGTTGCATCTTTGCCCGACGCGTTGGCTTCTTCTAATTTCTCCTAATAATATTCATTATCGTTACGTCTGATAAACAATTTTTTGTTCCAAACTGGAATCGTCGTATTCATTAACGGTATAGAAGTTAGACATTGATCTTACGTTAGAAATTATTATTTTTTTTTTTTTTTAACAAAATTAAATGAAAGCAATTTTAGTAAACTTTCATCTTTAACAGGGTGAAAGAACAGATAGATGTTTTGGCGAGCATTAAATTTTTAGTTATTTCGTCTTTAGTAAAATGTGTCATTTTAAAAGAAATGATTTACCTTTATATATTTAAGACGGGTGTTTTGTACATCGGTTATGGCTTGAAAATTTTGGCTGTAAATATTGGAAATCTCACTGTTTGTATTCATTACTAGCATCCTTTTTGTTCGGTCCATATCTGACATAATGCTTTGAACCGAGGCTTTAGCATTTTTCACAGCTTGGGTTGCTTGCTGCAGTATATTGTTAGGAGGATATCTCTGGTAGTAGAAAATTA
Organism: Tetrapedia diversipes; assembly: GCA_033822845.1. Taxonomy (NCBI): domain Eukaryota; kingdom Metazoa; phylum Arthropoda; class Insecta; order Hymenoptera; family Apidae; genus Tetrapedia; species Tetrapedia diversipes. The sequence goes on along the minus strand of JAOPTO010001613.1, from coordinate 769,526 downwards.
ATGAAAAATAAGTTAATAAAAATTATTAAACTATATTTGATGGGTTATCGTTATTTAGGATATCGATAAAATATCAGGGGTTTGTAACATTAATTAACTCCAATTGCTTTAGTAATGAAACGCGATCCATAGAATGGCGAAGCATAATTTGCCAGCATCGAACACTGTAAAATTGCAACGAGTTCTAAACAATTTTGAATGTCTACTTTTCATTATGTTTGAGAAACATTCTAAGTTCGTCAGTGAATTTCACCATGCGGATCAAATGAATTATGAACAAACGAACGAAACTCAATATTCTCTTTTTTGGAAACTTTACAAATTTATTTATCCGCGATCACCAAAGAAATTCTGCTAATCGAAGATATATAGCTTACCTGCGCCACGCAGAGAGTCACTAGAAGACTAATTAAGATGAACAACTTCATGTTTGTTAGAAGGAAAAATCGCGATCTATTTGACGTATCACGTCTCTGCCAACTGATAATACCGAATAGACACTGTTTCCTTTTTATAGGTAATCCAGGGCTTGCATACCCAAGCCGAGTTGTGATCGGGGGTAAAGGGAATGAATGATAACGTGTTTAGATACACGCGATGACGTAGCCTATGTTAAGTTGCTGTTGAACGTGTTTGCGCGTCAGGTACGCACGTAGGTCAGTCTCTGATGCGAAATGCTATTTCACCGTAATAAGGTCCCATCTGGTACCCGCATGCATCCTTCGGACATTTGACCTCACGTAGATATCGTTCGTGTTGAAATTTAGTTTTTCATTGTCTCTGGTGAAGATGCAATTTATCTCGAGCATTCTCGAGAAGGTAGTATGCAGATACAGATATTCAAGTATCACTGTAAATACTGTTATACTGTAACAATAATGAGGTGTTAGATGTAGCGAAGTAAGTGCGTACGTATACTTTGCGTGGAAGGAATATCACAAAAAGAAATTTGATATTCTTTGTTTTTCCAGAGGATAGCTTTATAGCAATTTAACAGTTGAACTAAAATTTATTAATGTCGATATCCTGTGTGTATCCTTTTGTCGATGCTAGAGTACTTTCATATGAGTACCTTTTTTCCTTTTTTCTTTCTTTTTCGAAAAGGCAAGCGTTATCGATACTTTCCATAAGAAAAAATGTATTTTTTACAGAAGATATTCGTAATTTTTATAGTAAAAAATTATAGTTTCTTTTACGGTTAAACAAACAAACGAAAATTAATTCATAACGTGTTTATTCTTAGACTTTTATTGTTTCTCATTAAATTCAAACAATTCAATTTGGCGTCATAAAAATAAATTAACCAGTTTAAAATGCATTAATCGAATATTAGACTTTAGAAAACTTTTTGTGGTGTGTAGATTGTACGTAATTTTATTGTGTTATACGTGCTTAAAACAATTATATGTGGGATAAAAATACGTATTTATATGTAATATGTATTGAAAAACGTAGAAATCCATTCGTTTATATCGTTCATCATAAAGAGAATCAAAATACGATTTAGCTAATAATAGATCGGTTGATAAATAAGAATTTAATAATTGTAAACGTTTCAAATAGGTCATATATCTTTGTTATCGTTATCGTTTTAAAATGTGATTACCTTTTCCGGCTAATATGTAGGAAACAAATAACTTTTAGTGATTGAAGATTTGAAAGTAGATTTCATTTTTGTACTTCAAAGTATATATTGCAAGAAAACAAGGATTTTTTTATGACATACGCTTTAAAGAAATTAAGAAAAGTACGAAGTAATAATTATAATTAGTTGTATTTTATCAGTTTTTCAACAGGTAACTTTTAATTTGCAGTTAAGCTGCTAAACATTAACTTGTTTTTAGATTTTTTTTTAAATAAGAAATCAATTACAGCACGATCATGTATCGTAAAGAATATATATTGCTTTTATTTGGAAATTCTTTTCTGCAAGTTTTTATCAGCCGGAAACATCTATTATAAAAATTATCAGTTAATCACATTGAATGATCGTTACTCATTCTTTGTTTACTGCGATTATTTTATTCCTCGAATCATAATTTCCAGAATGATATCGGTTGTTCCTTTCGAGTTAAACAAAATTGAGTAAAAACAAGTAAACTAAATGCGTCAATATAATTTTATTATTTTTAACAAATTAATATTTTTCAAGAAAAACAGAAATAAAAATGAAACTCACTAGAAAAAAGATACTAAACCTAAAAGAATACTAATTTCTGCCATATTGGATGGATACAGAATCGTAATGGGGATGATTTCAAATGGAAAAGTGGGAGAAAGTAAAATGTTGATATAGAGAAGGCCCAACTCGCGAAAGGTATTGCGGTGAATTGATATAAAAACTAAATGATTTAAAAATAAAAATACCGAGAATAATGTGTAAATAGAAGATAAAATATATTTATCGTGAACGCATTCTTTTAAATCTTTCCTATTTTACTTAAAGAAGTGGTGCTCATTTAGTGGTAGCGTCCATGCGCGTATGTAAAATTTGAGGTTAAGTTTTGTATGAAAGATTGTGTAGTTGTTTAATTGGAAATGGATGTGAATAAAAATGATAAGACAGACAATATTGAGAGTAGTATCTCGATAGCCCTTGGTGTTCTTAAAAAACAATTAAACCGGTATAATTTTCTAAGTGAAAGTATGAAATCAAAGATGGAATTTTCAAGAAGCCAAAATATCGAAAAGCTAATGACAGAAGAAAAGTGTTTAGCGGTAAAGTGTGAACAAATTAAGAAAGAAATCAAACGTTATGAAAAAAAATATGAAAAAGCATTGAAGAAGAAGGTTAAGCTAATGAAACTACAAATTAAGGAGGATAAGCAAAAATTAGAGATTATAAAACAAAAGTACTGTTCATTAAGCACAGAAATAAATGTTGCTGCTTATAAAACAGGAGAAGTACAAGAAAATTCGAAGAAAGTAAGAAGGGTGATAAAAGTTAAAACAATGAAACCTAAATCAAAGCAGAAAAACGTGTCGCTTAGTAAAAATATTAAGATTAAAATTAAAAGAAACGCGAAGTTAGGTAAACCTGAAATGCACTTTGTTACTGATGGTAACGGACAAAACTCATTTATCGACCTGGTAAGGGTTATAAAACCCATGACTATAAATACTCAAGATTGTAGAGTTATGTTGCAAAAATTAACGAAAGAGCAAATGAACCGGTATGTTAGTCAGAAGGGGTTAAATCAACAAAAAAACAAAAGAAAACGAGCAACGCGATCTTTAGAAAAAGTCAACGAAAACAATGCAGATAAGGTTCAGCCAAACTGGCATATAAAAATTCCGAAATCAGTATTTGAAGAAAGTCAAAAAGAAATTAAAAATGTAGATCTGAATACAGTATTGTCTCGTTAAAAGTAATTCCTGTGTCCCGTCTACTGCTTTTGTAGTGAGGTAGGTTCATTGAAGGCATTATTGTGTCAGCAAAATTAAAACTCTCTCTGGTGCGATGTAGGTATTAATTTGTCGAGAATTAAAAAATGTGTAATACGCTCCCTACTTGTTCCTATGTTATATTTATGAATTAAATAAAAAATAAAATACAGTTCTTGTATAAAATTATAATTTATTTATTAATAATATTTACTTTTAACTGAATTATTTAAGTATTTATAATACATATAAGTAGCTAGATTAATAATTACTTACAAATTATTCAACAATTTCGATTTTACCTATTAATTTATATTACTCTAAAAAGTTATGATCGCTCATATTCGTGTTTCACTCAGAATCCTATTGCGCAGTCGCGGCCGATTGTCGAACGCTGCCGGTATGGAAGGGGCCACTTTCTTATCTCGGATGCTGCCGCGTGAGGTCGTTCCGACACGTTAAATGTACTGAGTTACAACATTTTTAATTAGTTTTAATGATGTGTACCTATACAGTTTTGTGTTACTTAATCCGTTTGCCATCGTTAACGGTCGAGAGTGTTACATTTTTATTTTTACTTATTTTTTTAAATTCGTCGAATCGATACGAATTTTATTCGTTAATAACGCTTCGCAGTGAGGAATGTTGAATTTGTTTTTATTTTAATTTTCTCGTTTAATCGTCGAATCAACTGATAGCTGGCAACTGCATGGTACAGAGATGGCCGTGAATGCAGAGTGGTCTACGAACGATAAGTCACACTTTTATTTATTTTGGTTCTTAATCATGTCGCAGAACGAATGGTCTGAAACGACACGGGAATTCGTTGTATTTTTTATATATTACATCAAACATAAGAATCACGAATATTTCATTACTTGTGTACACTGATGTATTATTTTTTAAGACTTTTCTGTACCTCACGTTTACATAAACTCGTTATATAGATTTTTCTTTAATGTTACTTGACAGTTTTACATTTACATTTCATTTTATTTCACATTAACTGTCGCAGTAGAATTTCGTATCATCTGATATTAATGCTTCAGTATAATACGCATTACAGTTTTCGGGAAGTTTCTACGATGTTTTCAACTTTCAGATTTGTCGTCACGTTAACGCTTCCGTCCCGTAGTTGTTTTTATACCATTCGTTTAGTGCGGAGGAATTATTTGCAGTAGTTAATAGAAATCAGTTCGCTTTATTTTAAAACAATGTCATAATGACAGAATGAACTATATATGTATGGATTATTATTACTTAAATCTATTAACAATAAGAATTATTCTTTACGTAATTTGTATAAATTGGTTGATGTAAATATATTAATTCAATTTAATAACTATAAAGCTATTAAAGCTTTATCACGAAATATCCTTCAATCTTAACGCTGCAAAGTACAGCAGCGCACGAAAGTTTAAGACGGCAGGATAATGTAAAATATAATTTGATGGTTTACAATTATTGTTTATCTATTCATAGTAGAATACTATTTATTCATTAGCATAGAATACAAATTTTATTTATACCGCTATTTCTTATTAATTAATTAATTTATTTTCTTTAACCCTTTGGTCTTAAACTTTTGTCCGCTACTGTATCCGCCTTTATACTTAGCATGAAAAGATTTTATGGATGCATAAAAGCGGGACCTTCGAATGAATACTAAATACATTTATTGATGAATCTAATATATTTAAATAATTGCCGTATAGTGGTACTAATAATCATTTCTACAATAAGCTACATATTAATGGTATTAAACGAAATACGTACTGATAAATTAATAAACGAAACTGTACATTATTGTTTCGCTGTGCTGCTAACGCCTAGAACACATATATATATTTCCGTCCTCGTGGACAGGCTAAACAGAAAAAGTTAAATCAATCACGGATTTCAAGGTAGCGAGATTCGATTACCGCGTAAAATGTCGTATGTTGGTAACGAAAATAATGTACTTACACGAAAAAAAAAAAGAAAGATTGTCATGTATAAGTTCATAAACTGTCGTTCGTTTACGATGAATGTACAGTAGCGGACAAAAGTTTAAGACGATAGGACAATGTAAAACATAATTTGATGGTTTGCAAATACTGTTTATCTATTCATTTTTATTGTCATTATGGTGGAACACTATTTATTGATTAGCATAGAATACAAGTTTTATTTATACTGTTATCTCTTATTAATTAATTTATTTATTTTCTTTGACCCTTTGGTCTTAAACTTTTGTCCGCTGCTGTACGTACAAAAAAAGGTACATTCGATTATGCATGATTGTGTATTCAGTTCTCAATCGCCGTTTGATATTCGGTGACGAGCATCATCGATAAAAAAAATACAAAAGTGTCGAACATTGAGAAACGATCATCAACGCGTAGACGATAAGTTTTACAGCTCATCTTTTTTTGTATTTCATATTCGTTTACAAACATAATTCAAACGAAAGATTACAGCCGCACTTACAATTAGCTGAAACTTGTATAAGGATTACGACAATCTAAATGCACACACCAATACAATGAAACTTTTTAATTTATTTGAAAAAATTAGATCGCTTCATCGTGGGGAACGGTAAAAATTGATTGATTTAACTTTTATGCCTTATTATACAGGGCAATTTAAAGAATCGAGACGAACTATGATTTTTTTTTTCTTCGAGAAAACAAGAAAGAGGATCATGGAAAAGTTTTGATCTTTATTCTTTACAGGTCACTAATAAATACGAATTTAACAACGGATTTTATTAAAAAAAAAAAAAAGAGAGTCACAGTTGGTTTCAACTTTTAGAATCACCCTATACACGTATACTGTAATACGCCCGAATTTGCCGGTGTTAATTTGCTCTTTAACAAACGATTATTAATACATGTACTCATTAGTAACATTAACTATGGCAGTCTGTTGAAACGTACATACTTCTATAGTTAGCTCTAAATTCCCTTCGATTTCTCTGTTTGTAAACAGTCTAACGAGGACAAGGATAGTATTGGGTCGTACCTCAACCAAAACAGATTTGTACTCGAGAATTGTTTTGGTATTTTGGTTTAGGTACGACACCTCTCTTGCTTTCTTTTTTTTCATTCCTTATGCAAATCGGCTATTCGATTGTTACACGATTTTCATGTAACGATCGAACAGGAAAACTAATGACGATACGAAATGATATGTTCGGTTAATGTTATAATTTCGAGAAAATTATATATGCGTGTGTTATACATGGTCGACGTATACGACCAATTGAATTCGGCCACGATCAGTGGTCTGGTTACACGGACTTGAGTTAATAAGTTAATTTGTTCACCTATTGTTCGGAGATTCGACTAGTTGTGTTACAGTGAATTCCGAAAATACGTGTTCACCAGTCCATCATGCTAAACTGTATTTCACCTACATATAACGTTTACCGTTATTGCTACGCAGAATACTAAAAAGTTGTAAATTATAGTGATACATGATGGTATGTGTGTCGAAACGACGCCTACTTTTACTTTTCCTCTTTTTTTTTTTGCCTTTTTTCCTATTTTTTTTTCTTTTTTTTTTTCCTTTTAACACTAATCGTTCGACGCAAAGTGAAGTACTACATTTGGTCATTACGCAAGTACGCATAAAGTACGATGACATGAAAGTGTATGGCAGTGGCAAAACATACAACTGCTTCGCGTGTTAGATTTTTCTTCGTTAACACTAGTTTTACGGGATTTGGACTTCACGAGCAAAATTTGCAAAAACAATTATTATTATTCCTAGCAACTTTTACCGGGTTTTATCGACGGAACGATACGAATACTCCCAAATTTATTTCTCTTTTAGTTCTGCAATTTTACATTATGTATGACGTATACATGTTTCTTAATATTTGTGTCCGTAAATCCAGTGTTAATACAACTTAACCGTTAAGAGTGATAGAAGTTCATTCTTGCATTTTCCTTAGGGAATGATTCTGTAACCCTTCTGCTTGTTAATTACCATTTTACATGAAGTCGTTGAACGAATATTTTCTACAATATTGATGAGAATACTTTTCTTTTATAAAATATTTTACAAGCATTCAGTTGTTTCCATGCATACTTGATGGTTTTCATTGTACTGGAAAGGAAATTGACACCGGTTAAGAAGAAATTAAGTCTCTTCGACGCAGAAAACATTTTTTTTTGTATGACAATAAGTAGTTCTAGTAATAGAAAAAGCAAAGAAGGGTCTCAAAAGGATGAAGTCTGATTCACTCTTATCGTGTTTACAAATAAAACTATAAACACCGCAGTCGCAGATGCTTTGCGGAAGCAGTTCGAATCTGTCGATGGAAACATGCGCAGATCTTTGACTTGATCGATGAGTTTGTGTACCTAACGTCGCCCGCCATTTTCCAGTTTTGTACTTTATTCGCGTGTTAACATCGACGTTCCCTTTTACTTACATTACTTTCATCCTTTTGCTTTTGCGCGCTCTTCTCCTCTTGTTCGATAAACGCTAAGCTTTTTAGGCAGTCATGATGTTTTAACGGGTATAAACAAAACGAATACTGCAATTCTTACCAGACATTAAGCTACTTACACATCTAAACGGAACTCTTAATTCGACATAAAATGTTAAAATTAGAGAATAGCGTGGGAGGACGAAAATTTCACGTGGTTCTATATCGAAGGTATATATAACTTTCGCAGAATTTACAGATCCACTATGTTTTATCTTTTCTTATCAACGTGCAATCGTTCATCCCCGATGGAACAACTTCGTTAGGGAATTGTTTTATAAAACTGGCTACATAAAAAACTAATTAGCTTCTTTAAAATACGCAATTTCTCATTGAAATCCCTATTAACTATAAACAGTGCTTCATCTTTTTTTTTCCCCTTTAAACGTTTCTTGCGCGTTAAGCATAAAAATCGATATTCTCAGAAGGTCGTTTGGTGAAACATCTTCGATTTTTGCAAGCATCTTATCCTCGGCAGTAAAGCCGGTACCGAGTCTTAAATGCAAATTTTTGAACAATTAATTATTTCACGCAACATTAATCATTCTTTTTATCCTATTTGGTGTGTCGTTGGTAGCTTCTAAATTTTCTTCCACGGTCCGTGTGTTTATTTTGAAGCTAACTCTTTCCGATGTAAATGTACATACACGATAATTTTTACTAAAAATCCCGCGGACTAGCAACGATTTATACGAATGATTTCACATAGCAAGTTCGAAGCGAAGTGATTAGTTCGGCAGCGGTCCTCGTCGAGTTCATCTTGTGTTCGTTGAACCAGTCTTTTGCGACACGCTCAAAAATCCATAAGCAGAATTTCTACCTGCTGGAAGCTGCAACAATATTTGCGTTTACATTTCCTTTCGTTGTCTTGTTCGACAAATTCTATTGCATTTAATCGAGTGTTCAAAAAACACGTTAAAATTTATTTTAACCATATTTCATGGTATAGTTTCATCGCGAAGCGTTGATTCTGTTAGTTGACGTCAGTTATTTTAACATTAACAATTAATACGTTCGATGGATCTCGTCGACTTACTCGTGTTTCACAGGTGCATAGGAGATTATTGAGCCCTACGGACTAGGATTGCAGAATGTCTAGTTTCAATCCATTCTTTGGCTCACAAAAGCCACAATAGCCTCCACATTTTCCAGTAACGTGCTGGTTGCTCTAAAACGAGAAATGCCATAATTATTTTCCGACAGTGTTTTCAGTTTTCTCTGCGATATCATCATGAATCGTTGTTCCTTAAAGTATGTTTAATTCCTTAATTTTTGCGATTCTATTGGAACTATAAGTATTCAACCATTGGGAAAAATTCGTATCTTGGTATTGGTGATGCAAGTATTTTTAAGGAACTAGTGAGAACGATATTGATATTAACACCTAGCCAACCGAACGAGCAGATTTCCCATTTTTTCCTCGACAAAGTGCTACTATTGATTCTATTTACTTTGGTTATTAGTTAGTCTTGGACCACTGTTGTATTGATTAAAAATTGTACTTTGGAAAAGCAGAAAATGCATTTTTAATGAACTGCGAACAACACCAGTTCAAGACCAACTAATAACAAAGTAAATAGAATCAATGGCAGAGAAAAGAATGAGGAGATCTCCCATTTTTTTCTCAAGAAAGCGCTGCCATTGATTCGATTTACTTTTGTTATTAGTTAGTCTTGAACTGGAGTTGAGTTTATTAAATATTGTACTTTGGAAAAGCCAAAAATGCATTTGACGAACCGTGAACAACACTAGTTCAAGTCTAGCTAAAAACAAAAGTGAATAGAATCGATGGCATTGCTATGTTAAGGAAAATATGGGAGACTCTCCCTGTTCGGTTGGCTAAGCGTTGATAGAGACTGATAACATTTTACGTTATCACAACACAAGATATTAGACTTACTATATTATTGATCTCTTTCGACGCCCCGCGTGTTTCCGTCCAAACAACACTCGACGATAATCTTAATTGAGTTCCGCTTAAGTTAATACTAAAACGACCCTGAGGACAATGCGCAACTTTATTGCAGTCACCGGCCGTACCGTATTCAACTCGATTTGAGCCTGTCATCCGTGAGAACGTGTAATCGTTTCCTAGAAAAATACAGCACCTTTTGAAATTCTTCCTTTCAAACACACCTTATTATCATCGATACCGTGGATGGACGTGTCCACTGTTACGTACCTATGATATACAGTTCCATAAGATCGATTCGTACCCTCCTGAACGTTGTCTTCCCGGAATTGTTGCAATTGCAGTTCTCGTTCTTTGGTCCATTGTACGGGCATATGTAAGGGTTGTTCGATCTGAAACAACGATGAAGAAACACGTGTTTTAAGCGTTGACAGTGGTAGTGGAAGTAAGACCAATAATGATGCAGGAATGCGATTGAGTGGGTACGATTCTAGATAAATGTGAAAAATGCTTTTGGTGCTAAAAGTTGAGCGATAGCTATATTTGGACTAGAGTGTTCCTAAAGTGCGAAAGATGAGCACTTGAGAAAACTGAGCGACTAAGGTGTTTTGGGTGAACGTGACCGAATGCATTGAGTGAAAAAAGTTTAGAATTACAAAGGAAGGAAACGAGTTTTTGAAAGAATAATATGATGGGAAAAATGCGAGTGCGAGGCAGAAAGAGTGTGATTGTGAGAGAAACAAAAACGTCGAAGTTGTGTTAATACTTAGCGTATTTTTCGCATATAACACGGACTAATATTCACTATTTGAACTGATGGTGTAACTCTTTAAGTGATTTCAAGTAATTTTAAAACCACTAAATTGGTGGATTTTATTGTATGGTGTGCTTTATAAAAACAATTCGTCAGTAGTTGCGAACAACTCCAATTAAAGGTAACTAATAATAACAGAAAAAAAAACACGTTGCTAAGGTCGAAATGGGTAAATCTCCCCGATCTGTTGGCTAAGTATTAATTCGAAAACTTGTTTATGCTATTAAAGTTGTTTTTATTAAACTATTTTAAATATATAATATCGAAGAACTTTACTTTGTTTGTTTACACATGAACCCTACCATCTCTTTAAATAAAAGTAAAATTCCAACAACAATTCTGATTTTTTCTTTTCCTTCGCTCGCGTTTCATTACTCACGTTTTATCGTATATCTCCGCGTAATTCTCCTGAGGACCAGCTGGCAATGTCAAATACTCCTTCGGATCTGAACTCCACATTCCGTGGCAATAAATCGACATTGTCTTGCCACCCACGAGCAACGTGTACTCTCCGTCCTTGGTGTTCTTGAAGTACTTCTTCACCTCGAGGCAAGACATCGGGTAACACTTTCTTTGGTTGCACTTCCGTTTCCGTTGCGGCTTGAACCGCTTAGGGCAATTGGTGCGGGCTACTTTCCTGCCGTTTCTGTCCACGCAGAATACCCTTCGTGTTTCACGACCCTTCTGTCCACACGTGTGACTGCACTGCGATTCCAAATTTTTTTTTTTTATTATTTGATGCGTTTCTCTGCCTACGTTTTTTAATTAACTCAATACCAAACAGAAAATTACATAATGTCAGCTAAACAAATTTTAAAAAATTTAGCTACATTAGTATAGAGAATCTTTTCTTTTTTTAAATTAGTTTGATATTGATATTAATATTAATATTTAAAAGTATATATAATTGTAATTTAAAATTATTATTAATATTTAAAATTATATATAATTGTAATTTAAAATTATTATTAATATTTGAAATTATACATAATTATAATTTGAAATTAATATTAATATTAATTTTACTTTAAATCTTGAACAATAAAAGATTCAGGGTGTCGATAGCGTTAGCAAAAAGTCAGCTTGTGGGCGATGGATTAAATTCGCGGGTTCCTTGAAACGCGTAGCGATTCAGAGTGCAATATGTTATAATTGTTGAAGATCTCAGAGCTTACCTTCTTCCATGCACCAGGTATCCAGTAGTACTCGTCCTCGCATTCCCTCAGCTTACAAAGCTGTTCAGTTTTAGGCTTCCCGTCGATCGGGCAATTATCAATGGGCATAGGATCGATCAGTCCGTAACGATTGCCACGATGGCAGGCCACCGATCGTTTCTGAATCCCTTCGCCGCATTCTGCCGAACACTTGAAACACATCGATCGACGTCAGTATCGAAAGAACAAGAAAAATGCCGTGCAACAATTTTTCATTGCATTCGTTTCTCTCTTTTCACGTGTATTTTAGTGAAACGTCTGTTAACACTAGGTTTACGGAATTTTGGACTTTTAGATATTTGGACAAAAATAATTACTATTATTCCTAGCAATTATTGCTGAGTTTTATCAATGGAGCGATGCAAATATATCCAAATCTATTTTCCTCTCAGTTCTGCAATTTTAAACTCTTTTCGGTGTACCTATACCTATTCCTTAACACTAGAATTACCGACGATTACAGTGTACTTATTTGCATGGACAGATGAAATTGAAAATTACATGAAAAAATATTAAATACACAAATCTTTATTTATACTTTCTGCAGAAAATCACAGTCAATTTTGGAAGCTTGGTAAACTGAATTTATAAGGTTGCTACGAATAATCATCAATCCGTTATTTTGACTGCTCTGGTAATTCTAGTGTTAATATATGAATATTAGAGATAGGTATACAAGAAATGTCCGTAAATCTAGCGTTAACCGCGTTGCAGTCGATGAACGTGGCGCATTCTAAAAGTAACGTGCCACTCTTTTAAGGTTTATCGTTTTAGCGAGACACGATCCTTGGCGTGCAAAAAGCGTGACAGTGTACGAGATCAAATGGCCATGCATTGTTGGCGTGTGTATAAATTGTTCGTCGACAAATTCAGAATGTTTAACTGGTCGCGAACACTTAAAACATAAATTATATAGACTTCTTCTTCTTCCGTTAAGTCACAATGTGTTTGTAACCGATGAAGATAATAAGTAGTGTTGTTACATTTCACTAGCGATAAGATTACATAAAACACAGAGGCGATTTTAAGTTTACAAAACGGTTTACACACGGTTAACAAACAATATGTTTTAAACTACAATTTTTCATGTGATCAATTGTCGAGGTAATTACACAGATATATGTTTAGTATGAAAAGAAAGATTCGATTAAACGATGAACAATTCGATGGACTAATTGTTTTGTAATTCGTATACTGTAGCGAGTGATTCTTTTGGAGCTAGATAAAGATGTGTTCAATTTAGATATAAAAACGATCGATAAACGTTATTACAAGATGATGAGGATCGATAAATGCATTAGGTGGAGGGATTAACGTAACAGAAAACGATGACACCAATATCTCGTGTCATGCATATCGATGACTTTCGCATGCTGCATCCACATGAATTGTATTTCAAGAAGAAAATCGTACAACTCGCATGCCTGTTCGAACGATCAAATGCGTATGTAAATCTGAATAAATTAAACTGATTAACACAAAGTTATCGGTGTTAATAGGATGAATTATTAGAATGTGCTGTGTTTACTTGCAATTACTGATGAAACATACAAATTTCACTGAGCTAATCGGTGATTCTTGGACATTTTGCATTCAACGTACAGAGAAGGATAAAGTAAAATAAAAATAAATCTTAGAACGAAAAGAAGGATTGTTTGAAGAACATGGAGAATTATTAGACACGTGTTAAAGTAACATGGACTTTGGATCACTGTATCTGCTGAATTAATATCATTATAATACTGGAAACATACCAAGACCTTTTCGATCAAAGTTAGCATTGAATAACGTCAATAAAATGTTGTTGTATGCGCATTGATTATGTGCAAACTGTAAATTCACCTCACGATAATCACGAAGATTCGACTAAGGATTACCGACGGTCGCGAAGATTGAGTTTTTCAACTAACTTCGATCGTTCCGTGCATTTTCCCTTAAACCACACGATGGAATGCGACATCCCGGTGAAAATTTTCTACCCAAACAGCTTTCCAAGAAATCGAGTACACGAAATCGAGCTTACCGATGAATCATAAGAAAACAGTGCATAACTTTCTAGCATCTCTGCAAATTTTTACTTTCAATTTGATCTCCAAGTGATATTTCATAATACGTATCAATTTACAGTTTTTTAACACTAGAACTATCAGAGCAATCAAAATGATCAATTATTCATAGCAACCTTATAAATTCACTGTTGGGAAGCTTCCAAAATTTGCTATGATTTTCTGCTGAAGGCATAAATATAAATTTGTTTTCTATCTTTTTTCTTTTTATATTTTATTTTTCTATTTTATTTTTGTTTTTCTATTTTTTATTTTTTCATGTAATTTTTAATCTAATTTTTTCCATGCAAACAAGTACACTTTAATTGTCGGTAGTTCTAGTGTTAAGCATGCATCCATGTTTATTTCTGTAGAAACATAATATTCGTTGAAATACGCTTACTTTCTTCCCCCTCTTTTTGCAATAAATTTCATGTTCTAATTCATGATTTTCAAATTCATCGATAAACTCGACCAAAAGAATCTAACCAAGACGAGCCAAGATGGTAGCAAGACAAACTGGATCGAAATGAACAATAATCAGGCGATGGTGTGCAACGTGATCGATAGATCATGGATCATAAGTGGCGAGGTGTGAAGGTACCTCAGACCAAGGTCCTTCCTGCCAAATATAGTTGCAGGCAACACGTCGGCAGGGTCTCTGCGATCTTGGCTTTTTCAGGCCAAGCCTCGAGCAGTGCTCGTCCTTAACAGTTATTTCCGGTCCGTGGTTTCCTCTCCTCATTATGCACTCCACCCTTCGTCTCTGTAGTCCGGTACCGCACGATTTCGAACACTGCAAAACATTTTCGTTCCATCCAAACTGCGATGACAATCTTTTAATTCCCCTCAACGCCTACGGTTTCGCTTTTTCGATAAGGATGGATTTGTTTGTGACAAGATTAATTAAACGAAGAAAAAAGAGTTGTACACCGATTTTAAACAGTGTCAGAGTTACATAAATGTTTTCTTTACAGGCTAATAAGTATTTTTATTGTGCAGTGGTTTTGTATGGTAGTCACCATGGTTGTCTATATCTTGTTTATTTTTTTGTTTTGTTTAGAAGTATTGCCTTTTGTTATAAATTTTTAAGATATGTTAAAAATTAAATTAATCGAATTAATTAACATGAGAAGTTGGTCGTTCTTATTGTTGTGATTTGCATGCTATACAATGCAAAATATGATGAACACTTTAAACAACGATCAAATTGAAGTATCCACAACATCGAATAAAAATTCACTGGTTAATTATCTTATCTTTATAAATATTTTTATATGATTTATTGCGGTAAGATTTTAAATACCGAATAATCTGTTACAATTAATTTATTTAAATATAAAAAAGAAGCGTCACAAATAACTGTATAGTATAAAACACAAATAATACTCACGGGAGTCCAGTTAGACGTTTTCCATATGCGGAGAATATTAGTTTCCAATCGATTTTTCCGATCCGTGGACGTGTTCGCGCAAGGCTTCTTTCGGCACGTTTTCACTATATCCGGTTTCTCGCTGTCATGGCATTTCTCGTCAGATAAAATTTCACCTTGTGGACTGTGACACCGTACTTGTCTGTACTGATGTCCCACACCGCATTCTACGTTACACTAAACGGACAAATCGATCAGTTAAATTGGCATTCATCATTTATAATTTTATCATTAATCTATACACAATTCGACAACTTTTAAATAAAGATAAAAGTATTATCAAGCGTTGTAATCGACACTGTTGCACTGTTACGAATTACTTCTTAACTAACCTGACTCCAGTCACTGGGTCTCCACATTGGACAGTGATTACAAGGAACTACAGTACGCGGTTTCTTCTCGTTATCGCAATAGCTGTCAGGCGCAATGATTCTTGTTTCAATGGAAACACATTTTACCTCTGTATTCCTGAAGCCGTTAATGCACGGTTTAGAACACTGAAATATGAATAGCACATCATTTTGTTACTTTTGGAGGATACTGTATCTTTGAACGATTAAACCTTTGCATTAAGAAATTTTTGAAAATTGCAATTCACCAAAGGCTTTAGGTGTTGTAAAGGGCTAGTAATCAAATTTAGATAATAGCTGTGAAACTCTTAAAAAAACAGATAGTGATGGTAATGGTAATAACGTGTGATAATTATAATTGTAATAGAAGAAAGTTACAATTATAATTGAATTATGGATAGTTGAATTGAGTTATGGTAATTGAAGAAAGTACCACAAATATGTAAATACACACCTGTAATTCATCATGCCATTTATATCCAAAACGGAAAGTTATATCATAAACTTCGTTGTCCTGCTGAGAAGGAATCTCATACGGTGGATCGGACGAATATTTGATCGGTGTTACACTCACCTATAAAGCGTGTGATTTTACAAGCATAAACAACAAATAAGAAAGAGTTACAAGAATGTTAAGAAAAGGAAAGATTAATGTACCACTGTTGGACAAGGCTTCAGTACACAGACTGCAATGTCCTCTGGTTTGTTCGAGGAGGAACATTTATTGCTGATCATTCTATTAGTATTCTTGCAAACAACTTTTCTTCGCTTCACACCTTCGCCACAGGTGACCGAGCACTATGGAGAAAGAGGAAATTTCGTATATTTAACGCATTTCACTCGAACGCGTTTCATTTTATTATGTTGTACGCATTTTATCACATACCGGGCTCCAATCGCCGGGATGCCATTGTTCACAAGGACCAGGATTGCAAACCTCGATAACTTCTGGAGGCGTATCACCGCAGTAGCTGTTGGGAACGATACGGTTCTCTATGTGGCATACAAAATGTCCATGTCGTTGACCGATACCACAGGTTACCGAGCACTGTTGTGAAAAATGAATCGATTACAATGACTTGATCGATCAACCGGTTGAATTTATATAACAGGAATCTATGTATGATTTCAACAAATATTTACATGACTCCAGTTCTTCAAGGCCCACTTTGGACACGGTTCTTGTCCACACGCTCTCTCCAAATCTTTCCTCTGTCCCATACAATTCTCCTCGGAGACTGGTCTACGGTTCGAGTCTACGCACATAGCTGTCCTGTATTGAACTCCACCCCCGCATGTTGCGTTGCAAGCACTCCATTTTCCATAACTCCAGTGAGCATCATCGCACGGACCTATGCAAGGCTCTGTCTCGTTTGGTCGTTGAAGATGGGCGCAGGAATGCGGTGGGATCGTACGTGGTGGATGATTAGAATGCAGCAGTCTTTGCAGACACTTAGAGGTCACCGTGCGAGTTCCTAGGCCACAGTGGTTGGAACACTCGGAAAATGTGATGTTCCATCTGAAAAAAAAAGAACAGTTGAACGAAATTGCAATTCCTTCTGCTAAAATAGATTTTACTTTTCGATTCACATGATAATCATTTTTGATACGCCGAATATTAACCGAAACGATGATGTTAATTGAAACGATCTGACAAGTTCAATTAGTTTTCGAACGAAATTTCAGGTAATACAGAATTGGACAAAAGTTTAAGACCAAAGGGTCAAAGAAAATAAATTACTTAATGAATAAGAATTAACGATATAAATAAAATTTGTATTCTATGCTAATCAATAAATAGCGTTCTACCATAATCACAATAAAAATGAACAGATAAACAATATTTGCAAACCATCAAATTGTGTTTTACATTATCCTGTTGTATTAAACTTTTGTCCGTTACTGTACATACTTACTCTAAGATACAATGGTTGTTGCACATCTGGCTTTCTTCCCTTGGTCTATCAGACTCTCTGCAGTAGTCGTCAGAGACGACGTCTTTGTACTCGATACTTCTGCATTCAGCCTTACGATACTTCATTCCTTGACACGTGAGACTACAGTCCGACCAATCGCTTAGTTTCCACGTGTAACTGTTCAGAATCTTTCTCGGCACTGTATACTCGTAAGTAATCTGGGGCGGATTCAGTTCTCTCACCGATAAAATCTAAAACACCACGTTTGTTAGTCGGATGACTGATTAATTTATTTTGAGAACATTTAATTACATAGACATACTTCCAAAATTAAGTCAGTGTCGATCGGTCTGGAAGTATTCAGACGCTCTACAACGGATTCAGGTCCACTGTACTCGATGGTGATACCAGACTCTACGATCACCCTTTTGGTCATCACCATAAAGTTCCCGTTTAGTATGTACTTTCCGTTTTCTCCAAGTCGCAAGGCTAAATGGAATCAGTGTTACAGTCAATGTTAAGTCATTTCAATTGCATAGAAACGCGATCGATGATCAACGGAAATCGGGAACTATTGCAATCTGCACACTCTCACGCGATTATCTTGAACAGTTTTCCCAGACTGAAAACACGGTGGACGTTTTTGAGATAGTTTCAGCAAATCGAACATAAAAAGTAATCGTGCATAAATGTTTCGAGGATGCAATTACACGAATGATATTTATATAAAACCAACAATTTATGAACATAAACGAATAAAGACTGGGTCACAATGAATCCCGGTTCGAATGTTAACACTATAATAACTACTAAGACCGGTCAAAATAACCAATTGGTAATTTTTCATGGAAGCTTTGTGAATTTATCGTGAAACCTACACCTTTGGAAATTTACTGTGACTTTTACTTTTATTTTTTAAATACAATTTTCAATTTCATTTCTTCGTCACAAATAAGTATACCCTAACCCGTCGCTAGGTT
Organism: Tetrapedia diversipes; assembly: GCA_033822845.1. NCBI lineage: Eukaryota > Metazoa > Arthropoda > Insecta > Hymenoptera > Apidae > Tetrapedia > Tetrapedia diversipes. The sequence goes on along the minus strand of JAOPTO010001613.1, from coordinate 751,002 downwards.
TAGCGTTAAAGAACACCTTTAATTCTCGACTCGTCGAACTTATAGTTAGTAGCTCCCTTGGAAGAAGGAATTTTATCGGAAGATTCTCTCCGATTCTCGCTAAACGCGTCGGATATTACGTTCGAAAGGGTCATCGGGCAAGAGAGTCAAGTACCGAGGTAATTGCTGTCGTCTTCCATGTCCATCCAGCCGTGTTGCCTGATGTCGATGTTGTTGCTACCCGCTGGGATCTTGGCCACTCTCGTGTACCCGTACTGGGTGGAGTTGTAGGAGCCGGTGATCCACTGGCAGGTGGAATTGTCGCCCTTGCAGACGCCGCAGATATCGAGTTCCGCCGTCGAGTTCAAAACGTGATCGCATCCCGCTGGCTTACAGCGGCCGTTCACGCACACGTGAAAGGTGTCCCGACCGCACGGCGTTCCGTCGATCACCTTGTCCCCCAGCATGTAATACTGATTACTTTCCACTTGGCAGTACAATTTACAGCGGTCCTGCGACAGTACTGAAAACAGGGGGGTACAGGATAGAGTTGTGCGGTTCGAGGACGACTGAAACAGGCTGAGGTTACGGCTGTTGGTTGGGCCAAGCGGTAGTATGTACTCACTTCGCGTGTACTTGGCGTGCCATTTAACGTCCTCCGCCAGGTTCGGTATCTTCAGGTTATTGTTGTCGTAGTACGAACATTGCAGCTCCCTGTGAAATTGCACGAAAATCAGCATAAATTACTGGATAAATCGGGGAAAGCGTATATAAGCGACGACGTCGAGGGTGCTGCTAGATTCGAAGCAGTTTCGTCAAACAGAGGCGGATTTAGGAAGTTTGCCTGATTAGACAGGCAAAATACGTAAAAGTGCACGCATGCATTTCTTTGTGTGATTCGAAATTTACTTGCAATTCAACGTTTTAACGCTTCTATCCGATACTATGAATAATACCAAGTGATTGAATTTACATTGACAACAACTTAAGCGTGTTATACCTAACAAATTCATACGTCGCATAGCATTTTTAAATTTTATCACTAATGAAGAATGAAGGGGATTGCTCTCATTTTTCCACCCCTTTTTTTGCTAAACTTTACTTTCCTCAAAATTGTACAAATACAGAAAAAGAAATCGGATCTATTTTGCAAAGCTGTCCCTCAAATTTTGTCTTACAGCACCGTTCGAAATTGTTTCACTTTCAATTTCAAACGAAACAAAGTCTTTTCAACAGTTCAATGCCGTTTCGACAGTGTTCTGCTTGAGAACAAACGCGTTGACATACCCAATCTAATCTGAATTCTACGAAGTACCTGAAATCTGGGCTTCCCGGTGGACACTCCCTGGTACCGCAGCTCCGATACTTGACTCGATCCCCGACGCAGTAACGGCCGCCGTTCTGCGGCGAAGGGTTGTCGCATTCGCGGTTCTTCTTCTTGATGCCGCCGCCGCAGGTCCTGGTGCATCTACCGTAGGGCCCCCATTCGCCCCACTGGCCGTCCACCGGCTCGAGGTTCCTGCGGGAAACGCACTCGCCCCGATGACACCATTTGTCGCGGCCGCAGGCGGTCCCGTCAGCCCAAGGCATGTGCTGCGTACGGCACTGATCGTAATGATCCCCGTTCGGTGTGGTGCACCACAGTCTCCTGCACACTGCCTGGCCGATAACCAACCAACCGCTCAGTTTATCTCAATTCTTAAGAAGCGTGTTCGTCGCGCACCGTCCATCACGCTCGGAACAATTGGATCACGGCCGGTTAACATTTTCAAGGGAACCTTGTGAATTTCGTGAAAAAGGGGGGATAGATAGGGCGCTTCGAGGAAAGTTGTAGAGTTAGAAAGTCGGTGAAGTGGAGAGGGGTACGTTGAAAATGAATCAGTAAGTATTTAATCGCGGCATCTATGATGGTTCTGTGATATTAGGGCTGTCGTGTTATTGTCTCTTTTTATAGATTGTGTGTAACTAGTTCGTGTTCTAATTTCTTTTGTTACTGTTGTCTTTGGTTACCGTGTTTTGTGTATCGAATTATTGGAATCATCACTGCCCCTTTTAGTTTCATATTCCATCAGGGGGTACAACGAAGGGAATATTTCTGTACCTGAGAGTTATTATCGATCTGTTTCTCCTGTACTATTCCAAATTTATCTATTCTTGAAGCTAATTTACTAAAGAAAGGAAAGTTTAATTGAACCAAACCAGAACCTAATCCTGTTCTCAGAGTTGTTAGGTATTGTACATGAGAGGCTAGTCACTAAATGATAGTTTCGCAAATTTTAAAGGGTTAAATAGTCGTCATGCCTATAAATTCTAGTATATTATTTAATTAAACCGAATGACGTTTTCTCTCCTCTACGATTCGAAAGGCGATTCTCGATAACAGTTCGACTCCGAGGTCTAGATACAGTAGCGGACAAAAGTTTAAAAGGATAATACAATATAAAACATAATTTTATGGTCTGCAAATATTATTTATCTATTCATTTTTATCATCATTATGGTACAATACTATTATACAAACGCATAAAATAATTTCTTTTTTTTATGCAAGTGTTTAACATCGCATTGAGAATCAGATTATTAGCGACGGGTTCAATAGTGGATAAAATTTTGTTAGTTAGATTGAAATCGAATAGATATTCCAATATATTTTTTATATTCTTAATTATACTGTTATTTCTTATCAATTAATTTATTTGTTTTCTTTCATCCTCTGGTCTTAAACTTTTGTCCGCTACTGTACATGCCTGGTGGGCACAAAAATGTGTGACTTACCATCGTTCATTGTGTGGCTGCATATCCTGGACCCGTTACCGAACACCAGCTCGCATTGCTTGTTCACGGAGTAGTCCTCACCCGGAAGCCTGCTCGGGTCCTCCCGTTCCAGTATCTTGTCCGGCTTGTCCAGCAAACAGTTTCCGTTTCCGGCTCTGAAACAAATTTCGATGTGGCCTTAGAGGCGGACAGAGAGCCCGAATTTTTGTCAGAAACGAATGGGTTCCGTCGATGAAGCACCGTCGGCCATTCAGAAATGCAGCGGAACCAGATTCCTAAGCGAGGAGTCGTTCTCTTCGACCGATGCAGAAAAACTCGCGCCACCGGCTCTCATCCGATCGAATCGAATTTGGCGACGGATGCCCTTCAGATCTTTGAAGATCTTTAATGTCTTAGAAACAGCATGCTGGGGCAGAAACGTTAATCGTGTTTAACCCTAGATAAGTAATCATTCGTCTAATAGACCACCGACCTCTGTCGGTTTTACGAATTCGAGATCTGTCAAAATTGCAAACGCTAATTTTTTACCACTTTTCTATGAATCTAATTAAAAAATTATAATACTTTCCTTAAGTTATGCTAATTCGTTCGAAATAAATAAGGGAGATATAAGGATATACATGTTTTTAATTCGCAGTCTATGAGTCGAATGATTAATTACAGAGTAACACTAATTTAAGTTTAGTTATCTAGGATTACCGGAACTGATGAAAGGGAAGCTAGATAGATTCGTTCCGTTTGTTAAATATATAATGACGTCTATTTTACTGTAGATATTTCGTATCACATTTGCATACTGTATGCATTTATTATCTTCTAACAAATTTAAATTTCTTATAATTGCGTAAATAGCTTTGTAGCCTAACGATACCTGAAGACGTCGTCTAGATAAATCTATTATAAATCACGACGTTGTCTTTCGTCTCAATACTCTTTCGATGAATACTCTATGCTTGTATTTTACAGCAAGAAAGTTCGTTTACCACTAACATTAACCAGACAAGCTAGACTTTGTTAATAAGATCCTAATATCCAATCCCCTATAATCGAAACTCTGTTTTCAATCTGTCTGGCAAAACTTTTAGAGTTTGTATCGTTAGAAAAAATCGTTTAAAGTCTCTTCGAATAAACGCTGCTGAACCCAAGTGGCATGTTCTCTTGAACGAGAGTAGAATCGTCGTAACTCGACGAAGAAGAAGCAAATTTTAACGAGGTAAACGAAGTCTGGGATGAGTTCACTGGGCGATTGTTCACGGGGTCAATCCGTTAGCGTGACGCTTTCCAGAGTGACGACGACGATTTGGTTAGTAGTTTGTCAAGGTAACGAACTGACTCACTCGAGAAACTCGGTTACGTAGTGCCGGGAACATTTCGACCATTCCCAAGGGAAGGTGTTGTCGTCCAGCATTCTGGACATGATGTTGTGCACGCCGGAACTGTTCCTGTAGGACGCGCATTTCGCGTCGTCGTCGTGGTGCATGTTCAGCCTAAAATACAGATAGGAAGTCGATTTTATTTGATACAAGTTTCGGTACTCTTTTTTTTTCATATTATTCAACATTAACACATTCGTCGCCCAGCCTGATTCGGCTGAGTTTCTCGCTGGGCTCAAATCCGACTGCATAGAAAACTGGGGTTTAAAAAATATAAGAACAGCAAAAACTTTTAACTTTTTATTTTTATTTTATGTATTTTATATTTATATATATTATACTTTAATACTTATTCCAATGAATTCCTTTTAAAATTCTAATTTAAAATCTTATTTAACTTGAAGAAAAAGAGCGTCACTCAAATATGGGAGACGTGGCGACGAACGTGTTAATTGAGCTGGCTCTAATCATTCATCGAAGTTGCAATCAATCTTTTTTGGATGGTTTTTAATGATATTTAGAATTTTACTCACACGAATATTTATAATAGTTACAATTGAACTGATGTTAATCGAAATAAAATTTTAATAATACAATAATTACGCGAATGCAAAAATCCGGTTTTGAGTGTACAACGTTAAAAGAATTAAAAGTAGTAATACTTAAATGTCGATAATTCTCGCTTTTTTATTATTGCTATTAATAGGAGAATACACATTCTAATTTTTAGTATGAATTTTAAAAAATATGTAATAACGATGCCCAGGAAAAGTTTTTAAGGATACCCCACGCTCTTATTGCATATGTGTCCTCAATCGTCACAGGAAATAGTTTGGAAGTAGCTTTTTGCTATTTAGTTCAACTTCCTACGTTATTTACTATGTGTTACTTCTTTGTTGTGTAGCGAAATAAGTTTGTAACAAAGATATAAATGAATACGAATCTTAGAGATTTTAAAGAATTATAATTTTGAGGCGTGCACATAAAAATTCCACGGTTTTGAGATTTACAATAATTTTACTCACACATGACCGATCTCGTGTGCAATAGTAAACGCAGCAGCCAGGCCATTGTCCTGAACTATGGCGCAGGAGGATCCCGGTGAACACATCCTTCCCAATTCAGCTAGGCCTAACGTGTCGCAACTCGATTCGTCCGAACTGTGACACAGATTTTCCCTGAAAACGTGTTGTTTCATTAGAATTATCAATATTCCCCGAAATCATCAGGTCGAAAGATCATGCACCGTTACACGTACATTTTCGTTTCTCGTTCTTTCGTTTTTAATATGCGATATTTTGGCAAATTTCAAACGTTTGATGCATACTCGTTCTTTCAAAATGTAACGTTAACCTTTACATAGGTTTTTTAATTTGCAACCGTTTCGCGGTGTTAGCAAACTCGCGTTCTCGATGATCACAAAGTCATTCGAGAATTACGTTTCTCATGTATAGTAGCGGACAAAAGTTTAAGACGAGTGGACAATCTACAGCATGGTTGTACGATCTGCAAATATTGTCCGTACATTCATTTTTATTGTAAATATGACAGAACACTATTTATTAATTAGTACAGAATGCAAATTTTCTTTATTATGTTATCCCTTATGAATTAGTTTAATTTCTTTGACAGATTGGTATTGAACTTTTGTCCGCTACTGTATAACAACAGCACATCGATCCAATTTGATCGATTTCGAAAAATTTTACGAAGACTACCACAGACAACTACAAACTTATGAACTCTACAAACAGATCTGCAACAACTTTGTATGAGAATGAAGACAACTAAAATGTACCGAAAAAAAAAAAAAGAAAAGATATTTCTCTCTTGCATGTCTACATCTTAAAAGATCCACAGAAAAGATTGAATAAGTTATTAATATAAAATAACTGTAAAGTATACTCTACTATAAAAAAACAACCACCACAAAACAATATCTTTAACAATAAGATACACACCGAATAATCGTTCCATCCCCAAGTTACTTGCCGAAGTCAGCTAGCGAAACGTTGGAAGAAGAACAACTTTCTTAAGTAAACTTACGAATTTGCAGGTGGAAGTGGCGTGACGGATTTACGAGCAACCATAATCGACAAGTGTACCTGGTCAAAAGGAGTGCGGTGTCGTAGTGTCCAGGCGAAGATTCACTGGGATTGTTGTTCTGCTGCCAGCGACAAAACTTGTTCAACATGTCGGCCGCTGCGATCCCCTCGCTTATGGTGCGCTTGGTGCCGAATATTTTGTCGATCGGCACCACGTTCATCACCGAGATGCTTATGGGATTGCCGATCGATTGGTCTTTGTAGATCCGCGAGACCTGTAACAAGAGACACGCGGCGCACGGTCTTTTAACACTTAGCCAACCGAATGGGAAGATCTCCCATTTTGTCCTCGACAAAGCAAAGCCATTGATTCTGTTTGTTTTTGTTATTAGTTAGTCTTGAACTAGTACTGTTTATAAATTTTTTTACATACAATTTTTAATAAATTCAACATCAGCTTAGAACCAACTAATAACAAAAATAAATAGAATCAATGGCACTGCTTTGTTGAGGAAAAAATGGGAGATCTCCTCATTTTTTCCTCTGTTATTGATTCTGTTTATTTTTGTTACTAGTTAGATTTTACTACTAGTGTTTTTCTGAGTTTATCAAATGCATTTTCTGCACTTCCAAAGTACGATTTTTAATAAATTCAACAATCAGCTTAAGACCAACTAATAACAAAAATAAATGGAATGAATGGCACTGTTTTGTTGAGAAAAAAATTAGAAATCTCTTCATTTTTTCCTCTGTTATTGATTCTGTTTACTTTTGTTACTAGTTAGATTTGACTACTAGTGTTTTTCACAGTTCATCAAATGTATTTTCTGCTCACCCAAAGTACAATTTTTAATAAATCCAACATCACCTTAGGACCAACTAATAACAAAAGTAAATAGAATGAATGGCACTGTTTTGTCAAGGAAGAAATGGGAGATCTCCGCATTTGGTCGGATAAGTGTTAACACATTGCATGCGGGAAACGTACTTTTACGTTTTTCGCAGTCAGTCACTGAAGCGCGGGTCACGTAAAAGTACGTATTCATTTTACCGACCGCATAACTTATTGCATACGGTTATTGACTCCCGATCGGCTCATTTTGGCGCAGATACATCGCTAATGAATTGATTACAATGATCTTTTTCGCGTAACTGATAGTTTAACATCTCTTTACGTAAAGGAAAACTCTTTACGTGTAAGGAAACGTCACAAAATTTGCATACTAATTGTAAGCATGTAAAAGCCGATTAATAGGCTTCCGGTCGGTAAAGTGTTAACACTGGGTTTACGGAATCCGTCAATTTGAAAGGGGTTTCGGATTTCATAAGTAAGATTTATTAATGGACTGATACAAATATACTCTAATCCAGTGGTTACCAACCTTTTTTAGGCCACGGACCGGTTTAAACCCTTAACACTCCTACTTTTAAGTGTAAATATTGACCGACAACTCCAATTTATTTTCGATATATTTTGATTTGCAAGTTTTCAAGTGTCAGACTTTAAATACTACAATCATGTGTAAATAATAATAAAACAATTTTTATTCATTTCAGAAGTAACATAATTTTGATTACAATATTTATATTATTATAAGGGTTAATGTCAGAAAATATTTTCACGGACCGGTCTTTAACGTGTGGCGGATACATACCCAAAATAAAATTATCTAATCTAGTTCTAATAAAAATAGCTAATCTATTTCCCTTATAGCTATGGAGTTTCAAATTCTGTATGATGTATACCTATTTTTCTTAGTACATGTATGTTAGAAACAGATGCACAAGAAATGTCCGTAAATCTAGTGTTAAATCAAACATTATTACTATACATTTATTAGACGTTACTTTTTCGATATTGTATTTAAGCTAGAGACACTGTTGATGCATGTATTATTTATACTTTAATATAACAATATATATATACACATATATTTTGTACCATGTAATGTCTGTATTCGTAACATCGTAGAATATTTTTAGGAGTAGAGTAAGTAAAAGAAATCTGTAGGAGTTAGAAGTACAAACTTGGAAATATTATCGATGTACAAGATTATTATTAATGTTCGAGGAGGAAGAAAACGAGAAGCGAAGAATGATTGTTTTTCTGTGTCTTTGATTCGTATTAATTTTTCTACGACGATCGATGACCATATTTTTTTTTGAAGCATTTCAATCTTCTTTGGTTTGAGTCCAACAGAGAATGATTGTAAATGTTTTTCTTCGATCGATCTGTTCGAAACGTTTGATAAAAAAAAACAAACAAAAAATTAAATAGTACGTAGTTGTATCTGATAATTAACAAAATGTGTAATTAGTTTTCGTAAGTACGCCAATCAAGAGATTTCTAATCTGTTCCCTCTACGTACGACGAGGCAATGTTCAGCGATTAGGTTGATTGTTGCTTGTTGTTAAGACTATCATGCAAATTGTCGCTCCTCGATGCTTCTTTTGACTTTCTAAACGCGATAACAGCCGATATATCTGTCTTTTAAACTAACGATAAATCAGTGTAATCTTACGAGGAAGTTCGCGGACAACTTTCGACATATTCAACTTGTCCAGCTGTCAAAATGAATAAAAATAAAACAAAATATCAATAATGCTTAATTGTAGAACCTTTCTAAACCATTTTCCAAAAAATGAAGAAATTAAGAGTATACTGAAAAGAAAACATCTCTGCCTTTCACAAATTCCTCTCTCGAGACATCAAGACGGACATTTTATACACGAAACGAAATGGACTGAAATGTTCCGAATAAGAATTGACTTGAATTCAATTCCTAGCTTGATTTAGAAACGCAGTGGAAACCTCTCGTAGATGAACTAATGCGGAAACAAAAGTGTTTAAATGAAAGAATTTTCAAATAACAGAACAATTTACTTTTTTTTACTTTTTTGAACTTCGTTGATTTAAATGGATATTAACACTATTCCTATCGACACTTCACGTATACCTATTCCTACCGCGACATTCCCATGTAAAACAGACTACAAATTTTTCTCAAAAAATAAACAATGAAAAAGGAAGTGAATATTGAAAAATGTATTACACGAATATTTGAGGAAAAGTCTAAAGTTTAAAGGCGATTCAATTACATTGTGTGTATGAAATTGTAATCGAAATTTTAAAAACGGTCATTTGACCGGTTGTCATAGGAATAGTGTTAACTCTTTGAGTGCTTGAATACTGTCGGCCTAAGTGCTCTGTGTGGACGGCGGTTGCGATGTTACTCGTACTTACACCGATAATCGCATTGCAATAAGTGAAAGATCGAAGAAATCGATAAACGCATTTATTCGTCCATGATCGCTACCAGCAACCATCGTCATACGCATATACGCGCCCTTAGCACTCTCAAAAAAAGATTAACGAAGAAAACAAAAATTGACAAGCGCATATATGCGTCCATAGTCCCTACGAGCAACTTTTGTCGGACGCATATATGCGCTTATAGCACTGAAAGGGTTAAAAAGGTTAATAGGTTGTTCAGATAAAGGAGGTTCTACTGTACACATGAAAAGTTGCCCGCTCAAACATCGACTCGAGTCACTCGAAATATCCTGATTCGTAATTTTCTTCATGGAAACTTCGTAAATTTATCGTGATACCTAGACCGTTGAAAATTTACTGCGATCTTTACTGTAATAATTACAGTTTGTTTCCCTTGTATTAGGTATTTTTTAAATATAACTCTCAATCTGATTTCTTCGTCACAAATAAGTATACCCTAACCCGTCGGTTTAGTATTAAAACACTGTGGGACGTGGCGAGGCGAGGATGTAATCGTGCATAAACAATGGCGAGACGCACATAGTCGGCTCTTAATTAGTGGCGTGTCTCGCATCCCGATGGGCATCGCCCAATCCCCTTCCCCCCCTCCCTCTGGAACGAATCCGTGGGACGGATGATAAAACGCGGAGGATGCACGGCTGCTTTTCGATTGCATCGCTCAACCACGCAGGGGCCCCTTCGTTGCTTTTTAATTGCACGTCGCTTATTTCGCCGCACTCCTCACTCTTTCTCTGCCCTTTTTGGAACTCTCGAGCGACGCGCGAGCAAATAACTCCGACATGTCGACTGGCGATCGATCGTGATCGCGAGTCGCATCCCGTAACTTCTGTTTCATGCTTCTCGGCTTTGCTGATCCTCGCAGTGAGTCGAAGGAAGGGTAAATCGCGAATTCGAAATGGGGAGTTGAAAAGTTAGGATTTACGTTGGGTTTGGAAATTTGAGAGCTTGAAAATTGAAGAAATTTTCAGAGTTCTGAAGTTTAAAAAAATCTTTGGGCCGCAGATCCGTAACTTCTGTTTCGTGCTTCTCGGCTTTGCTGGCCGTAGTGAGTCGAAGGAAGGGTAAATCGCGAATTCGAAATGGGGAGTTGAAAAATTAGGATTTACGTTGGGTTTGGAAATTTGAGACCTCGAAAGTTCGAGGAATTTTCAGAGTTTTGAAGTATTCTGAGTTCTGAAGTTTAAAAAAATCTTAGGGCCGCGGAGTTTTCAGATTTTTAAAGTTGCTGAGTTCTGAAGTTTCAAAGTTTCAGGGAGTTTTGGAATTTCACTGGTTTAAAATTTTTAGTTTCACAGTTCTGAAGTTTTCAAAGCTTCAGAGAGCTATGAAATTTCACCGGTTAAAGAACTAAAGCATACAAATTAAGAAATTGCAGAATCCTAAAGTTCCAGATTTCAGGGTATTAAGAACTCTAGATCTTCGAGGTTCTAAAGTTTGAAAACTCTTCTTATCTGACACAAAGATACCTTAGCGACAGAATACCTTCGTATCATTCTACGTGATCAATTGATACGAAGAATACTACACGATAAAGAAACAAGATTATCGAGTAGATCGGATAAACCAAGTTGCCAACGGCGCGACCACTTTCCTCCATTCATCAGAAACAATTGCACAACACCTCCATTCATCACAACCAATTGCACAACGCGTCGAGCAAAAAAATGATGTCCCCTTGAATCCATTCCTCGGATCACCTAGCTAAACGGTCTCGAACCGATCCCCCTCCGGTCTCCCTCGACTTCAGCTGCTGCCACGATAAAGCATCGCCTCGAGACAGACAGTGTTTTACAGCGGCTGTGAAATGATTCATTGGGTCGGACGAAACGCGTGCGCTGGTCAACGAATCAGACGAGCACCACCGATGCCAGAAAATCTTCGTTCGAGCGATTAACCGCGGACTCGTCTCGGGTTGAAACGAACTTTATTAGATGAAACGAAAGGGGCCCTGATACGTTCAATTGGAGCAATTCCCGGGACGTCACGTCAGGCTGTTGATGTGTTAACTTCGCTGCAGTTCTTTCGACGATTCACCCGGAAAACGGTGATCCCTCGTTGCGACAGATTCGCGCACGTGTTAGCGCAGAATCGTTCAAGGCATCTGTAGACTCATAGAATGCCATGCATCAAGCATTTTCTAGACTGCTGTCAACGAGGGAAAATTTGAATAAAGGCGGTAAAGTTCAGCCAGGAGTGGTAACGAGGAGACGATTGATATCGTAGGGTGTGCAAAATCGTCCCTATACCTGCAATAATAAAATAAGTCTAATGACCATTATTGCTGGTACTGCGCGGAATTGTTGGGCCGGAGTAACGGAATGGTCCCAGGGATTTTTCCTGGCCCCTTTTCCCAGGTTTCGGGAGTTTTTCGCCGCGTCCCTTTTTCGACAGCGGCCGAAACGTGGACGCCAAAAAAACTAGCAGTTAACCCTTTGCACTCGTATGTCTCAGAGTATGCGACATCACAAGTTTTACCGTGGAATTTTATTTTTTTTTAATTATACTCATGAAATGTTACAGCTAAGTATGCTAATAGCGTATTGGAAAAGTTTTGTTTTGATTGAATAAAAAAATAAATTCCCAGTTGGCGGTAATTTATGGTCATATTAAATTCGAGTGCAAAGGGTTAACAGTTAGCAGCCCGTATATGCACTTCTGCACTTCTCGCAGTATTGTTGTCTTTTAACTGTTAATTGTTCATAAATATTCTATTAATGTTGTTACCTGCATTCTTATTTCACGACAGATCATAACATCTTAAAATATTATACAAAAAAAGTACAGAAATAAATGTAACGTCGAGGGTGTCGGATGTGTTGTTTTATTTCCACGAGTTTTATCTTAATTTTAATACGAGCGTAGTATCGTTTAGATCGGCTTCGCACGCTGATCGATCGATTAAACGCATGTCCGAAGCAGCGTTTAACACGATTTGCCTGGTAACCGTGACTTTTTTACAGTCTCTCCTTCGCTGTCCGCCACATTTCGAAACTACTCCCTTTGATAGGCCATGGACACGCGTCGGTGAACGGCTGCGACGGACTTTGAAACGATTCACGTGCAGAACAGGTGTATTGCGGTGTTCTAGGTGTACGCGAGATCGTTATCCGCCGACAATGACACGGTGAAAGCGAAACGGATTAATTGGCATGCTTACACACTTAGCCGACCGAATGGGGAGATCTCCCATTTTGTCCTCGACAAAGCCCTGCAATTGATTCTGTTTGCTTTTGTTATTAGTTAGTCTTGAACTAGTACTGTTCATAAATTTTTTAAAATACAATTTTTAATAAATTCAACAATCAGCTTAGGACCAACTAATAACAAAAGTAGATAGAATTAATGGCGTTGCTTTGCCAAGGAAAAAATGGGAGATCTCCTCATTCTTTCCTCTGCCAAAGTACGATTTTTAATAAATCCAACTCCAGTTTAAAACCAATTAATAACAAAAGTAAATAGAATCAATAGCAGGCGCTTTGTTGAAAAAAAATGGGAGATCTCATTCTTTCCTCTGTTATTGATTCTATTTACTTTTGTTATTAGTTAGATTTGAGCTAGTATTTTTCACAGTTCATAAAACGCATTTTCTGCACTCCCAAAGTACAATTTTTAATAAATCCAACTCCAGTTTAAAACTAATTAATAACAAAAGTAAATACAATCAATTGTAGCGATTTGTGGAGGAAAAAATGGGAGATTTCCGCATTCGGTCGGTTAAGTGTTAAGACCGGCTTCACACGGTGATTCGTGAATCGCGATTCGCGTACGATGGATAGCGATCGTACGTGTAATTGTGAATGGGAGGGTTCAGACGGCGATTTTCGCAGGATAGAGTCGCGATACGAATTTTGTGTATCCTCGATCGGGTATGTATATATACTATTGTATCTGTTCGTACTCTAGTACGGTGCTGCAACTATGGGTAGGTCAGATCGTATGGAGGCAAAAAAACTCATCAGAGAAGTAGCGTGTTGCAACAAACATCCGCCGGGTTGCATATCCTGGCCGCAGGATTAGTATACGTTCACGTTTAAAAATAAACCGGCCAGGTTTGAACAAAGAAAAGTTTCTAAACACGCATAATTTGCGTGTTTTCTACATTTTTTTCTTGATTTTTTCTACTTTTCACTTAGCCAACCGAATGGGAAGATCTTCCATTTTTTCAACAATAAAGACGCTGCCATTGATTCTATTTACTTTCTTTATTAGTTTTGAACTAGTGTTGTTCACAGTTCATCGAATGCATTTTCTGCTTTTCTAAAGTATCATTTTTAATACGCGATAGACAGTGTTCAGTTAGGTGTAGCACCGTGTGGTTAGCTAAATGTTAACTCACTTACTTCCAACTACGAGATATCTCGTAGTTTGTGCTGCAAGCTTAGATTAATTGCAATCGATCACGGAATATAGCCTAGAAAGGATGGGCGAATATTTTATACAATACTCCTAAAAAAAAAAAAAAACAAATCTAATATCACATTTTATTGTCAAAATAATGACCCATATTTTCGTTAAACTGAAATCTTGGCGCCTAAAGCAAGACGCTCTAAATTTGCCTGGCGGTGAATGAATTAATAAGCTTCCGGTTGGTTCAAATCGAATCCATTCGAGTATTTCATTCAACCTCGATTCAATCACCTCTTCGCCTAACAATAGCTGGCACATTCAGAGAGCACAACATTGTCACGAATTTTCTCTCTCTCTCTCGATCCATCGATCTCTCTCGAGTCGATCGGTCAAGATCGAGAGGAGGGTAGACGAGATAAGGCGAGGAAAAAGGTTGAGAAAGAAGCGCCTCGCTCGACCGGTTAGAGGAACCGACCGAGAAACACGGCAATCGAATCGTGTCACCAGGCGATCGCAATGTCAGCCGCGCGCAAACAGGCGAGTTTTTCATTTCCATCGCGGAGGTGGTCAGCCGTGAGCGACTGCGACGTCGTTTAAAGCACCGTTCACATCCATCCGTGAATCCTGTCCCGCTTGCGTACAGGTATGGTCAAATGGGTTATCCCGGCGACAAAAAATCATATTTATCGGCTAACAGCCGCCGACAACCTCTTCCCAGTTGCCCACTTTTCGTTCATTGTGCGTCAGCGTCGATGAGCTACAAACCGGCACGGTTACGTGCTACAATGATTTCTTTGCACTTCCGTTTTCGAAGAAGCGACTGTTTCAGGCGACGCTGTTTTTATAACAAAGATATTCATTTCTTTGCGGTACTACCAAAGAATTATAATAAATAAATAAATAAATGACGGTGAATTTGTAACGATTAACCGTTTGCGGGGATATCAAAGAATTATAATAAATAAATACATAAATGACGGTGAATTTGTAACGATTAACCGTTTGCGGTGGTACCAAAGAATTATAATAAATAAATAAATAAATGACGGTGAATTTGTGACGATTAACCCTTTACGGTGGTACCAAAGAATTAAATAAATGATTAAATAAATAAATGACGGTGAATTTATAATGATTAACCTTTTGCGGTGGTACCGAAGAATTAAATAAATAAATAAATAAATAAATAAATGACGGTGAATTTATAACGATTGAGTGTTTGCGGTGGTATCAAAGAATTAAATAAATAAATAAATAATAATTATAGTATAAGTAATAAATTATTAATCATTCTTCAATGAAACGAACACCCTGTATACATCGCAACGTTCATCGACGATTGACCGAGTTTCGAACAAATTTATGCCCGATGCACTGTGCCGACCCTGTCCAAGTTATCACGGAACAGGGGAACGCGACACGATTCGATAGCCGTGTACGCGCGGAAAAGCTAATTGAAATGTAGGCTTCAGGATTGCGTAACGGGGCTGTGAAATTCCTGTTCGACAATTTACGACGGAAACACGGCCGAACGTGACGGGGCATTGTAATTCCCCGCCGTCTCGACTTTCCTCCCGCGCGCAGCCCAACTGCTCAGTAGTGCAACTCCATTGTTCGGTCAGCCGCGGCGGGGAAAACTTGTGAAACGCAGTCTCGATCTCTTTGTTGCCCGTTTCGAGAATTATGCGAAGTTCTTTAGCTGTCAGTTTTTAACGACCGATTAATCTTTGCTCGATCGTTTAAGATTGTCAAGTACAACGTGTAAAATTTTTTAATAAATAAATAATTAGTAAATAATTACCAAATTATTATGGAATAATTACAAAATTATTATGGACTAATTACCAAATTATTATGGACTAATTACTAAATTATTAAGGACTAATTACTAAATTATTAAGGACTACTTACTAAATTATTAGTAAATTATTACTAAATTAATAATTAATAAATTCGGGGATAACCGAAAGGGGATGTTTATTCTTAGGTATAAGAGAAAGGTGTAAAATAGGTGTAGAATATTAGGATAAGATTTGAGGAAAGTTATTTTATTTCAAAGAGAAAATTTATCGAAGGTTCATAACTTTTTCTGTACTTTGTCACTGCTAGGATTATCAACATTTTTACTTCTATGAATTTATAATAGGAAGGTGTGTTTTTTGTTATTTCTATGAATTTCTTTTTTCTTTTATTCACCTGTACATTTAATTGTGCACTATACCCTAATAGTGATGAACGTGATCGTGAATTAACAAAGATACATCTGATCTAGAAACTCCAATGATTTTCTTAGCTCTCTTCTGTTCTTATGCAATCTCGATGTCGTTTCGTGTGCAAATCACTACTACGCCGATGTTCATTAATCTCCGATAAATTGATTCTGGTCTGAATTATCATAGCTTACATCACTACGTTACAAAATATGAACTCGTACGAAGCGAATCTTGTTAAATCAACGTCTCTGAGAATACAAAATATTCATGACAGAAATCGACGGTCTGCACATGGAAACATTTCGAAAATACCATTAAAAAAATTCCTTAAAATTCCCTCCTCAAAAAAAAAAAATCAAATTTGCGCACATACATTTACCATTATTCTAATCTACGTCAATATACCACAAAGAGAAACTGTAAAATATAAAATATTCAATTCCAACGATGTTCATCAAAAAACATACTTCTTTAGTTTAGCATTTTAATGGTTTTGGATTGTGGAATTAAAACATTATTATTAACGCTAAATAAATCATTACTCCTAGTATTAGGACAATTATGCGTACCCTACATCATTAATAAAATTAATAATAAAATTACTTCCCGCGCACGATCAATAGTTTTCGTTTCTCGACGAATCGTTTGCACAATGTTTACAGTATTAAACAAAGAAAGCGGATAAACCTTCGTAGCACCAAAGACAGTGAGAAAGAAACGAAGAATAAATCGACGTAACGCCAACATCCTTCCGGAGCTTGAAACGATCGGGGATATCGAGGATCGGGACCGGTCGCTCAACTTATCAAGCGGCCGCTCGACGCGGTGTCAAATTAGATTTCATCGTATTCGCGAAAAAAAAAGAAAGAAAGAAAGGAAGAAAGAAAGAAAAGGAAAGAAAGAAAGGTCGCGCGTATCAAAAGCCGATCGACAGGCCGGGGACAGGCTGATTGAATCGTCGGATGAATGACGGGCGTGGGCACGTGAAAGTGAGTCCCGGGACGCTTTCGTGGGATGTTGCCCTCTCTGGCACAGAGAGGTGTGGTCCGTCTCGCGTGGGATATGCAACTGACCGGATGGTAATGACCTGGTTGACAATCGCGAGACCGGCCGTCGAATTACATGAATCATTCATTTATCGGTGAAGTCGATCGGGCTCTACCATCCCCGTCGACGTTTCCCTGGTTCCTCGTTTAGCAGACGATCGATGAGTTTCTATGCAGATTTACTTGTTTTACAAACGCCACTGAAGAAACGGAAGCTAGGTGTATTACCTCAATCTGTTAGCCATGTATCTTCGTTTCACCTTACACGTGTATAATAACGCCCACGTTGCTTCGCAAATGTGTCAGTTTTCTTGTAAATTTAAATCCCTTTCATACATGTATGAATGTTTGAAGTGCAACGATGTGGAACACAAGTTTAGTATATCTTATGCGAATCAGAAGATACTATGTCTTTATGCGCATAATAGTAACCGCAAATGCTGTGTAAAAGTAATCAAATTATATGCTTGGTTCACGGAATCCCTCTGTTGTTCGTTATTCATAGATCTACTTTAGCAAGTACCTAATAAGAATCTAGTAAACTATAACTAATATTACTATAGTAATCGTCAGCAACGAAATTCAACGGTACGCATCAATCAATGCAAGATGAATACGTTTCCTGCAATTCTCCATAAACTCCAGGTTCATAGCTACGATACAAGATACTGTAAAAAGAATTTTCGAAGAAGAAGAAAAGGGGATAGGATTCAGAACGATTCGGCGGAGAACACGGAAATGGCGGACAGGCCAGCTAATTTGCATTCAATAAGCTCGACAAAGTGGAAGCGGGTACTCGAAACGGCTGTGCTCCGATGAAAGATCGATCCGTGTTAGCCGGTGCGATGATCGATTATATAATCGGCGATAGCGTAGGAACTTGAAATAGCGCGGCGCGGTGAGCACGTGGGATGTGCCCCACTAACAATAAGCCGCTTTCGCGCGGCAACCCGCGCTACACTTTTCTCTAGCAACGCGAAACCGTACGTACCACCGGCGTAATTTATGCGAGTTGGTCTGGTTTCGCAGGCGGCGCCTAACGGAGCCGGCGAAATAGAGGAACGGAAGGCGATTCGTTTCGCCGGGGCCTGCCCCCGATTGGTAGCGTTGGGATCGAGAGTATCGCGAGCAACGTTAGGTTCAACGAAACTTAGAAAACGTGGAAAGATGTCGGTGATTCGTTCTGTTCTTTCAAGTTGATATATCCTATCTTGTACATATTTGTTCACTCAAAACGGGATAAAAGAATCAGTGTAGTATTGAGTATAGATCAAATGAAATTGATTGCAAACGTATGACAATATACATGGAATTGACAATATATGTCGTTCCATATCCGTATGACAATATACACGGCTCTACATGCTTTTTGAGTCTTTTATGAAAATTGAACGAGCCTCGAACAGATAAAATGAAATTGATTGCAAACGTATAACGTATATACGGATTATTTGTAGCTCCACACGTTTTTCTTAGCCTTTCATGAAAGTTTGACGAGCTTCGTAAGGATCTAGAAAGCATTATACTTCATCTTATCTGCTATTTTTTAAGCGATATCACTACTTTCAGGGGGTCAAACTTCAGTTTCCTTGGATGTTTCGAAACTTTGGATAGATACAAAATTATTTCAGCTTGGACTCCTCTTTCAGACGCGGACTCCAAACACTTTGAGGAGTACAATCTGGATTAACCCTAGAAATTGAAAATTACATGAAAAAATATCGAATATGTAGAAAACAAATCTTTATTTACACCTTCTGCAGAAAATCATAATAAATTGTAGCAGCTTTACCACATTGAATTTATAAGGCTGCTAATGGCTGAATAATCATTAATTGGTCATTTCGATCGGTTTGGTAGTTCTAGTGTTGTTAACTGTCCATTTGTACTATCCATCGGATAGAAGCCTGCCCGCACGGGCAAAATTGTTGAGCGGCTCCGGTCTGCTCGCGACGAGCGCGAATTCCAGGCTCGGTCGCGGGCAAAATGTGAACGTCGCGTTGAAGGTAGCTAAATAGGTAGCGCCTCGTGCGCGAGAGATCGTATCGACGATGGCGGGATTTACAATGCTCAAGGTGCAGCCTGTAACTTTCTATTCTTTCGTCGCTGAACCGTACCTACGCCGCGAGCGACGATCTCTCGTCTTGGTTATGGATCGCATTCGAAAATTTATCTCCGCGTGGCGTGGCGGCTTCTAAATGTCCACCATCGTCTCGCGCGACTATCTCGTCGTCGCCGTCGCGAAATGGCAATCCGTCTTCGTCGACAGATTGCGGTCCCCTCCGACAAGGAACGTCCATTATGTCAACCGGCCAGGGCTAATCTCTGGCCACGCGCTGAAATTTCGCCTATAAAACCTGGCCACGCTACACGACCGGCTAATTAGAGATGACTAACGACCCATTCAGGCCCAGCTTGCGAAACGCGCGCGGCCCACGCGCGGGGAAACGAGGCCTTTCCTAGCCGTTTCGGGGCGAGAGTAATAAATCGAGCGATCGGCAATAAATCGGTGGGACATTGAAAGGGAAATGGTGGGTTTCTCGCCGGGAGATTAACGGGGTATCGTTGAATAGGTGTTTGTTTAGGGGGTCGGTGTTTAGGCGATCGATGCGATAGATTTCTGAGATTTTCAGGTTTTACTCGATTATTAGCCAAACTTAATTTCGTAAATTAACCTCATGACATATAAATAAAATAGAATTTAATGCGTCCGAAAAGTACTATTTAATTTGGCTCAACTGAAAAGTTATGTATAAGCTGGGAAACAGAACATTTTATTGTAAAATTCTTTCTGAAAGGGGGAAGGGGGGAGCATCTTGAATATTTTAAACAAAATAGCATTGACGCACGAGTGAAGAAACTAAGTAATTTAATTATAGTATACTGCATAACGTTCGCTGAAAACAGCTCTTGACGAGTCAGATTCGTCAAAGTCTACAGTGGCACGTGAAACGAATGACGACCCTAACTCGTCATTGTACGTCAAGGGGTTAAAGTGTATTCGAAGTATTCATGTTCGATTAGGGTAGATTTTCAAGTACAATTGGAAAACCGATCGTATAGATACACGTATAAAGGAGTATTTGAATAAAAGCCTTGGAAATTAGGAGATCGATGTGAGAGATTTCTGGGACTTTCGTTTTTCAATCGATTATTTACAAAGTTTAATTTCGTAAATTAAGGTGTATTCGAAGTATTCATGTTCGATTAGGGTAGATTTTCAAATACAATTGAAAGAACGATCGTACACGTATAAAGGAGTATTTGAATAAAAGCCTTGGAAATTAGGAGATCAATGAAAATTGAAATAAAAATCAAGGTATTTGAGAATTCACGCAGATTTTTGACTTTTTGTAAGCGACAATTGAATTAGCCCCTGAGAACGGTCACAATGTCGGATGATCGAGAGCGGTCTCGCTACCTTTTCGACAACTAAAATTAACTAGGAACGCGGCGGGCTCATTTGCATAATATTTAACGCTCGCGACAGATCCCGCCGGCTTACAAGATCGATCATCTCACGAACACAGCCGCCGCTGTTTCGTGGATCCTCAGCTCTTTTAATCTTGCTCGCTCTGCGCCCTATGCGCTCCTCTCCTTTGTCCGCCTCGCCGAAAACTTGTGCTCGGACAAAGTGATACACACCCACGTAGGCTGTCGACCTTTGTTCCCTTTTTTTTTCTCTCTATCTTTCCTCGTTTTCCGTTTCCCCCTTCTTTCCTCTGTTTTTCGAACGAACTCCGGACCTGTGCTTCGTAATAAATACCTGGTTCTTGTACCGGGTGGTTCGCGAGACAAACGCTGTATCTTCGAGCTAGACATTTTTATCATCCGTCCCCTGTTTTTATTAGCTTCATCTTGAAACGAATAATAATCCGATACTTTGTATAATGTAACCGGATCTTGTGCGGAGTGTTATAAAAATATTTCATGCTTTTAAAATTTGAGGTTTTGTGAGTTTTTGTAGAGAAGTAGTCACGAAGTGATTTATTCCTTAGAAAGTTAAAGATGGCTTTTCAATTATTCCTTCTCTTAGACGAAACTCCGAACACGAGTCTCGGTTTAAAGAAAACAAATGGTATAGCGAAAATTAATTTTGTGACACAGTACTTCGTCTAAATATTTTCTGCTGGATTTCTGTTTTTTACCGATTTCAAAAATCGAAAACTTCCTTTTTCAACGCGTTCCTCATGTTATCAACCGCAACAACGTATCCTAATTCACAATGTTAGATATTGTCTCGACACTTCAGATGATGTTGCTTCGTTGACGAATACTTTGGCTATTAATACCCGGGTGTCGCTGTTGGGTGTTTTACTAGTATTTAGATCCTTTTAAAAGATCAGAAAATTGGGAGGTTGGAGAGGGAAAAGTTCCAGAGAGGGAATTCACTAGCGGAAGGGTGGTAGTTACTCGGGTGGGATAGACTCTGACCTAGGGGATTTGCGATGGTCAGGCCCAGATCCAGTGGTTGTACTGCGGTTTCCGCAATAAATATAAATGTTTTTTGATTAACACCTACCTAACACCTTACCTTAGGTAGAAATCGTTAAATTCCGAATAATGTTAAACAAAACTGTTTAAAGAAATCGAACGTATTCGAAGAGAGACCAGTTTCTGTATAGAAGGGAACAGGAGGAAGCAGGAACAAGATTCTTACCGTGTTCATCAGGACCAAAATGTAGCTGAACAGACTCTTGCCGTGGTACCTCACCATCTCCGCGTCGGCCGCCACCATGATCTCGATGAAATATTCACTTGGTAGGGCCCTTCGTGGTCGCCAAGTCACGGAGGGATCCGATTCCATTTCCGAGTCCTGGCTGTACTCCTCGCTCGGATCATTTCGTCTCCGTTCCACGGAGTAGTATCTGTAACATTTGAAACGGCCCTCCTCCTTAGGCTTTTGACACCGGAGAACTAGGATACGTTGGCCGCCGTTCGGCCATTTACACGGGCTGACTCATTCCGGC
The DNA here is from genome assembly GCA_033822845.1 of Tetrapedia diversipes. Lineage (NCBI taxonomy): Eukaryota > Metazoa > Arthropoda > Insecta > Hymenoptera > Apidae > Tetrapedia > Tetrapedia diversipes. The sequence continues at coordinate 728,959 of JAOPTO010001613.1, read as the reverse complement.
TTATTGTCAGCGCAATTTATTGTCAGACGGAAGCAGTGTTCGGTTCCGTGAAACCGTCAAAGATGAAAGGGTAGCACTCGCTTTAATTTAAATGACGTCACGCGTGGTTTTCGAATTGCAGGAGGACGAGTGAAATATGAATATCAAATAATACAGTAGAGACTCTCTTATATGAACATTATCTGAACATTGTATGTAGATGTTACAGGGTACCATTTAATAATAGTCCTTCATTTTTAGAAAATCGAACGATATAAATTGAAAAATGAAAAATATTAACCCTTTGCACTCGAAATTATTTTTCAATTTTGTTGCTAATAACTTTCTAGTATTTTAGGTGCTTTATTTGAAATTTACTTCAAAGGACAATTCCTTGAGTAGGACTTATTTTTTTTATTAATTATATTAAACATAGCTCTCAAACTTTATTGTAGCTTATATTTCTGAATTCTCTAAATTTTTTAATTAAACAATGAGCTTGCTACGTCGACGCCGCTCATATTTAAAAGCGGCGAGTGACTCGACATAGGAGTTACTGTGATAAAAATTGACATCGAGTCACACTTGACAAACGAGTGCAAAGGGTTAAATAGTATACTGCAATATTATAATTTTGATTTCCAGTTTACAGTATGATCTTTAATTTTGCTCGCACTGAACGAACGACTACACCATATTTCCATGCATCGTATTTCGCGAGAGAGTCGAGAAAGTTCGTCTGATGAGATGGATGCGATTCTTTCTTCTGTTCTCGTTGCGATGAACGCATTCCCTACCAAAAAGTGCGCGAGACCACGGTGATGTACGATTTCTTCTCGTGACGCAAACAGGCGAGGATTAATGCGATAATCAGTCTCTGCCTGTGTTGAAAGTGTTCGTTTGGTAACTGTTTCTTGATGATAACTTACTGTCATATCAGCCGCTTCGTTCAAACGTACCCCTAATTGACCATTTGTTAACTCGGTCGGTTCGTTCAGGAAGGTGCGCTCTGAGATATTGAAATGCTTGCTTCGTGTGTTCTAATTTGTTTGTTATTGTCTACCGTTATTTCTCATTTCCCAACGGAAGCAAGAGGGTTCCGCGTTACACTTGTATTCTCGAACGAAACACCGTTTCCAGCGTTTCCTTGACATCGATGATTTTTTAAGGGCAAAGATTTCGAAAAATTTAACACCAGAAAGCTTATTTTATCGAATAAAAAATTTTTTAAGGAAATAGAAAAGATTTTGAGAAATTTAACATCGGATAACCCATTTTATGGAACAAACAATTTTTTAAGGGCACAGAAAAAATTTCGACAAATTTAACACCAGATAACCCATTTTATGAAACTAACTATTTTTTTTAAGGAAATAGAAAAGATCTCAAGAAATTTAATACCGGATAACCCATTTTATGGATCAAACAAATAATTATGATAAACTATAAGGTTTCTATGAAAGGGTAAGGTTAAACGCGCAAACCTAAATACTTTCGATGAATTTATATTCAGATATTTTGTCAATGGAATGACGAAATTAATCTTGTAAAAAGATAAGAGAAAAATCTTACTTCTTCCCGCTAACTATTATCATTAATTTGTTAAGAAGAAAAAGATGTACGTATGTACGAGTGTCCACAGTTTTTGGATTGCAATATTAAGAATTTAGTTTTCTACAATCATCTATCATTATCGGTATTTCGTAAGGCGTTCTCCTATCTCTTCCTCAAGTTACATCGAATCGCGCTTAAGTCCTCGGAGACATCGAAGTCGACGAGCTTACGGGGTTAACGATCGATCAGAGGGACAGTTTAAAAAGAAACGCTCGATCGCCTTGCTCGTACCTGCCGTTGTTTCGTAAAAAATTTCGATGCTCCTCGCCCGGTCCTATGAACTGCTTGTACTCCTCGTAGTCCCCGTAATGGTCCAGGGCCTTTTTCTCAGTCAAAGACCTTCGTCTGCGGCGTGCACCGTCGAAGTAAATTTTACTCTTGGCCGAGTCGTCCGAAATCGATGCTGACGCGTCATCTGCGAGAGAAAAAAAACATGATATCGTTTGGTCGGGATTGTTCGCGTGTGTGAATATTAACCCCTTGGCGTACAAATAAAACGGAATTTGATGCGTCCAAGAAATACTATTTAATTTGACTCAACCGAACGGTTATGTGCAAGCTTAAAAGAACAGAACATTTTATTTTGAAATTATTTTTGAAGAGGGAGAGAGCGGGTAGTGGTTTAAATATTCTAAACAAAACAGAATGGACGTACGAGTGAAATAATCGAATAATCTAATTATATACTGCACGGCGTTCGTTGATAACAGCTCTTAACGAGTCAGACTCGTCAATGTCTACAATGGTACGTGAAATGAATGATGACCCTAACTCGTCATTGTATGTCAAGGGGTTAAAGTAACGCATGGTACTCCACTCAAACAGGAGTGAAAAGGTTGAACATGCATTCGAGGGGAGAAATAAGGAAAAATGGAGCACAAAAATGTGCTTGTTTCGTGGTCGATCAGACGAACGGTAAAGCAAAAGCGCAACTGTTTTTCCCTTGGCACAGCCAAGCGAGTATCATCGAAGAATCATGGCAACGATTACGCGTACGTGTCTAATTGTACGGTCCAGTTGACACTTTGAGAGAAACCGATACGTTCCGACGGCTCTACGTTCTCTGAGATTCATCTTGATGTCCTTCGCGCCCCTCGTGCATCAGTATCTGATCGCGGGGCACATGATCGATTTTCCTCTTGTTTTCGCGAAACCATTTGCATACCTCTGTGCAGAGTTAGATTTATACGGTGACACGAGGCTGCGTCGAACGGTAATCTAAGTTAGCGAGAATTAAATGTTATATCGGCACGTTCTTTATCGCGTTTATTCTGTTTGGTACACGTTACGATGTATTTCTACGTCATAGGATATTTTTTCATCGAGAGATAAAGAGATGAAAATAATTATATTACTATATAATTATTAATATAATACAATAAAAATATAATATAATAAAAATATAACAATTATATAATATAAAAATAATAATATAATAATATAATATAATAATAATAATATAATTATAATATAATATAATAATTACAATATAATTATAATATAATACTATACTACTATTTAATAGAATATATTATAATTAATATAATTATATAATAATAATATTTTGTTATTTTAACAGTTACAAGCACCAAAGAACACAGTTTTAGTTCACAAATAGGAAAAGCATAGGTAATCCTTGCAGATTTACCAATACCTAACGTGGATATGACTCAATAATTGATTGTTACAAAGGCAGCCTAACAGGGACGCATTAATAGTACTTCAAGGTAAGGGTTGCATTTTAAAAATGAGCAAAGTAAGAAATTGTGAATTTTTAAAGTCAGCGTTGGTAAAAGTTAGAGCAACAAGAATTCTAGAAATTGATAGATACTGATAAATGCTTTATAGCGGTTAATGTTGTTGCAAACGCGTCAGCGAATCACGGCTGAGCGACTGCTTAATGATTTCGTTAAATCGATTAAGCATTCATCTGATCGTGTGTGTGCGCACGGCTTATGGTTCCGCGTGTCGAGATTGCGGTATTGATAAACAACAATGTCTGCTGCGGCTTGTAACCATGAAACGGAGAGACCATGAGGGCGCGAATTATTCCGCGCTTACGATTCGTTCGAGTAAACAGGCAATTCTAACGGCAGAAGGATAATTTGACAATCGATAATTCATATCTATTTAAAAAAAAAACATACTTAATTGCATTTTTCAAATGCATCGATAAGTTTAACATTGGCGTATGATAATGCAAAATGTGTAATAACGATATTAATTAGACAGCGAATTTTTATGCAAATTTGAACGTTTACGACACAAGTAAATATACTAATTACCCAGCTAAAGTAATTAATAATAATAATATAATAAAAAATAATAGTTAATAATAAATAATAGTCCTTCGTTTGTTAACCCTCTATGGACCGAATTTTTATCTGAAATATAAAAAAAATTGATGGAACGGAAAATCAACAATTACAATCCTATATATGCAGACGAAAACAAATTTTCCAGTTTAAACAATTTTACATTACAGAACATTATACAATTAATATGTATACGCCAACTCATGAATAAACAAATTATTTGTTAAAATGTCAATGAATTAGCATGTGACCTGAAAGTCATACGGGCCCATAGAAGATTAATTTAAGCGATCACCTCGTTAACAACAACAAACAGATGACCGATACAATTCGCTAATGACACAGCAATCTATCTTGCGAACGAGCTACGAGAAGAATCGCGATTTTAATCCTGGGCAAACAAGAAAAGGAAAAAGAATAAAGACGCACCCCCTGCACCCCTGCGCACGTTGCGGTAGGTCCTCGAAGGAATGCGCTTTCATGCAATCGTAATGACAGCTTTATTGCTCGGTGTAATTGCCATTATTATGCCCGGCGTGATTGCTGGTGCACATTTTTCTCCGCGGTAACGTTCGAGGAACGGAAATACCTCTGGCATTTTTGCGATTTCTGTCAGCGGAATTATCGTGACTCCAGCAATTAGAGTGTCATCAAGTATCGTGGATCGTTGCGAGTGTTCCTCTTCTTTGCACGGGAGAATAGAATTTAATCGTTACGCTTCTATGACCTTTCGTAGCGCAAACGTGCACACCATTCTTACGAGATTCAAGTTTTGTCAAAGTATTGTTGACAGTTTAGAAGTTTGCAGTTAGGACAGCATAGGGGTAAAATGGGCACCACTTAGCAATAAACAATAAATAATTCAGTTGCATCCATTGAAATCTGTTTGCTTTTTATAAAGAATAGCTACAAGATTGCTACGGGAAATTGTCTTTTTCTACGTCAACAAGTTCATTCTTTTCTCTACGCCAAGTCAAATGGTATAAAAACCGTTTAATAAGTAATGTTAATAATTATTGCGTCCATCTAAATTTTTTAACTTTGTATGAGGATTTTACCAAACACTTACTTCACCCTCTTCACTCAAAAAAAGTCTAATTATTTGTATATATATATATTTTATATTAAAAGGTTTCTACTTGTTTAATAAAGTTACTATTATTATTATTATTAATATTCCCTCAGATTCGCATACCAAACATTCAGTGCAACGAAAGGAATTGTGAAATAATAAACAATGTTTAGGTACAAATAGTAATTTTAAGACGTCTAGGGTACGATCATAACCAAAGAAATCATAATCATAATAATAATACGCGGCATCTTACGCATAAATTCCACACCACGAGTCTGACTCGTGGTTATAGGCCAAAGGGTTAACACTTAGCCGACCAAATGCGGAGATCTCCCATTTCTTCCTTGACAAAGCAGTGCCATTGATTTTATTTACTTTTGTTATTAGTTAGTCTTGAACTGGAGTTGGATTTATTAAAACTCGTACTTTGGAAGAGCAGAAAATGCATTTGATGAACTGTGAACAACACTAGTAGTCAAATCTAACTAATAACAAAAGTAAAATAGAATCAATGGCACTGTTTTGTCAAGGAAAAAATGGGAGATCTCCTCATTCTTTCCTTTGCCATTAATTCTATTTACTTTTGTTATTAGTCGGTCCTAACCTGATGTTGAATTTATTAAAAATTGTATTTTAAAAAATTTATGAACGGTACTAGTTCAAGACTAACTAACAACAAAAGCAAACAGAATCAATTGCAGTGCTTTGTCGAGGACAAAATGGGAGATCTCCCCATTCGGTCGGCTAAGCGTTAATTGACTCTGGAATTCCGTGTCGCATAGGTGGAGACCCGACAGCGAACGTTTTCCGGCTCGCGCATCGAGACCGATTTGTTAACGATCGATGTCGCTCGACAGATCTGTCGCGACGAGAGGGGCGCTGTTGGGGCACGGGTTTGTGTCAGCTGAATCGATCAGATCGTTCTTGAAGGAATTTTCTAGGTTAGCCAGCTGAGCGGAACGGCTCGTACGGTTGTGGCGCGGCGGTGGAAACTGGCCGGGGAACAGAGGCGTGACTTGGTTACTCATCGGATTTACATAGAAGTCCCACGTAGTTTTCTTGGTTCGATAATGGCATAGGACTATTCGTTAGACGGGACCGTGCTGCAACGGAATTGTTTCGGTTGGAACGATTGGAAGAGTTCTAGCGTATGGTATTTTAGATTCTAGTTTCTGAAGCGTTCGACTCTTTCAGCGTACAAATTCTTAGAATATTTAATGTTTATTTATTAACGGGGAGAAAGCCCTTTATGTTATAAAAATTATTAGCATATCGATCAAGTAGAAATAATTAAGTAGTATTAATTTTAAATACATTGTCATGGTGTTTGAAAAATTTCCAATTTTCACACCTTAACAATTCTATAAAATTCCGAGGTACTTCGCAGTTCGTTCAGAATGAATTCGTAAGTACACGGGTAATTTAACCCTTTTAGTGCCGAACTACGATATATATCGTTGTTCGTAATACTTGCGAAAAGTGCCAGCGATGGCACCTAAATATAGTATTAAAAATCGTGAGAAAACTCTATCTCGAAATCAATTTATAAAACGTTATAAATAGTTCAATTTCTCCTTTTATTTCGTAATATGCTTCTGTTTGAATTTTATAGATATCATTCTTACTTTGGTTTTTATGAGCTTCTTCCCAAACCTTACCAAATTCGTCAAATTTGTTCGATATTTCTCGCACAGGTACGATACTTTCGCTCGACACTGAAGGGTTAATCTGGTTCGAGCGAGTTTATAAGTTACCATCATCCATCGGGAACGTCCGGGAAGAATTATTCGTCGACCGATGAAATCGCTGGATTTTTCGACGGATGATGTACGATCCGTGACGAAACTGTTGGCCCTTTTCCTCGTCCTTTGGCCAAGAAACCACGAGGATACCACACCACTCTCACGATCATTCATTCTGACGTTCCACGCTGTGTCTTCGTTCCCCCGTTAAATTAATCATTCGTTTCTTTACACGTGTTAACACGTTCCGCGGGGAGGGGAGGGCGTAGCCATGCGTTTGAAGAGGCGCACACGAAAGTAAGAGTTCCGCGTCGAAACTTTTTCTGCTGTCATAATTCATTCCGCTTTTTCTCGCTTCTCGGTCCCGACCCACCGTTCTTCCCCCGTTTCGTGACGCGTACACGTCGTGAACGATGCCTTGTAATCGATGAACACGCGTCGGAGGGGTTCGGGGTTCTTCAGTTTTTCATTAAACCTTCAGTATTTTAGTAGAGTGGAAAAATTAATAGTCGTTGATGTAGAAGAAACACCGGTGAGATTAATTTTGAATCTTTCTCCAGCGATCTTGAACCTCCGGCTCATAACTCTGTGGGGATAATTTGTAGGGTTGATCATTTTTAAAAGAAGAAAGCTTTCATTTACGATTTTAGGTATTCCTGGTTTATCGTAGGCGTACAATTTTTTATTGCTTATTTTTTATCATTTTTGAAAGAAGAAAGCTTTCATTTCTGATTTTAGGTATTCCTGGTTTATCGTACGCGTACAATTTTGTATTGCTTATTTTTTATCATCTTTTGAAAGAAGCAAGCTTTCATTTACAATTTTAGGTATTCTTGGTTTATCGTAAGCGTACAATTTTGTATTGCTTATTTTTAATCACTTTTGAAAGAAGAAAGCTTCTATTTACAGTTTTAGGTATTCCTGGTTTATCGTAGGCGTACAATTTTGTATTGCTTATTTTTGATTATTTTTAAAAGAAGAAAACCACCCTCCCACTTACGATTTTAAGTATTTCTGATTTATCGTAACTGTACAATTTTTTATTGCACATTTTTAATCATCTTTTGGATGTTTCAAATTTGGTACACAACGTGCACAGTTATAATTGCCACCGCGATTAGTGCAGTTACCATCAAACACAACGAAAGATTCGTCGTTAGATCGAATGGCAGTTAAACGAAGTGAAACATCGAATCACGATTATTCGTTCACCGTGTACAGTTTTAAAGAAACGACCGACAAGATGGCGGGATCGCCTCGGCGAAGATGAGTTCGGTGGTAAGCGGCCACGGTTTCATACGGGCACGGTGATTTATTCGTAGATTTGAGCCAATCGCCATAGGGGTTCCGCCGTGTATAAACCTGCCTCCACGTGAAATTTATTAAGCATGCACAGCTCCCTCCGGCTTCTTCCATTCGACGCCACAATGCAGAACGTATTCGAAACGACTTCTGTCACGACCGATTCCAACCGGCCGCGTGAAATTATACAAGCTATCGCGGTACCGACCATCCCTCGGATATTTCACGTTCGTTTTCTTGGATAGAAAGCGAACCTGATGCGTGGAAGCATCGGTGTGGAAAACAGGTGGCTCGCGGCAATTTTTACGACGAAATTTCCTCCTCATAGGTATATGTGAAATTTCTAATTACTTTATTTTTCTTACTTTAATTTTTAATTATTATTAGGTGTGTAAATTAATTCGGTGCGTTTTTCGTGCGAAATCCACCTTCCTAACTTTTTAATTTTTCCTAACTGAAGTAAACGTTGCGAGAAGCATCGGTGGGTAATACTAGGTTGCAATGCAAGCTCTTGTTTAGCTTTTTCAGACGTTTTTCAAAAACGTCCTTAAAATTTCTTGCCTGTCGTGCTTGTCCGATCTTTGAAACTACTCTTTGCACGTTTTATACGTCACAACGGCGTTACCAAAAGCGGAACAAGCCATTTCTTTAGCTTCACAAGCATTTTTCTTTGATTTAAAAGCAAAAAGAATGCAGTCCCTCAAATATCCTTCGTCGAACACCAAATTATGCCGAGTTGTTGTGATTGTTTTCATCTTCCTTATAGTATAATGCTGCAGTTTTCAAATCATCATAGGGCAGGGAAGGTATTTTAATTTGAATGGAAGTTACAAAGCGTTAAATGCGAAGGCACCGAATTAATTTGCACATTTAATATAATTGTATTTTTGTTCCATGCTATCATGGAACAAAAACGATAGAACGAAATGATGCAATAAAGTGGTTGCAACAGTTTTTTGTGTAAACACGAATGACAAGAATCAACGGTGGTGGCCATTTTTCGGTCCGATCTTCAAATTAGCTGTTCCGCGAAAGAATCCAATGTAGATTTAAAAAGTGTAATCCATAAATTAAATTATTTCACGAACCCTGTAATTTCTTTCCAATTTTTTCAGGATCAATAAGTTTTACGTTAAACGGGAACGCTAACGATAGAACGCGAACTTAAAATTATGTAACTGAAACTTCATTTCGTACCCCTTTCGTGTATTACCTATACTTACGAATTCTTTACAGAATTAAACGTCATTAAATACACTACCGTTCAAAAGTTTTGGTGCACGCGCCCTTGACGAGGTTTCCTTAATTTTCTAACACCAATTCTTCGTTTTCTTTAGTTTAATAAAAAAAAAAAATTGTTAACATATTCTGCGTTATTTTATTATTTACTATTTCTCAATGTTCATAACGAGTCTGAAAATCGATTGCTTCATTCAGTTCACGCGAACAAAAATATTTGTGCATTACGTAGACAGAAAGAAAACCATTGCGTTCATTTGTAGAATAGTATAGGAAATTCTTTACTTTCTGTTTAGTAGAGAAAGATGGTATGGGTAAAACAAAAGTAAAGTTCTTAGATATTATTATACATATTTAAAATAGTTTAATAGTAACAGCTTTAATAGTATATGGTTCTGTTATATATTCTTCGAAACACTCGGTGCATTCAATCACGTTCACCCAAAATTCCTCGATCGTTCAGTTTTCTGAAGTGCTCATCTTTCATGCTTTAGAAACACTCGAGTCCAAACATTCCACTTATTTATTTATTTATAAACGAAAGTTCTGCTTTACTTTTATTTGCTAGAGTTTGACGATAGGGCTCAAGTGTGAATAGAATAAAATGAAGTGCTTAGAATATTATTAATATATATATGTATTTGAAATAGCTTAATAGTACAAACTTAATCGATTTTACACAACTGAGCAATTACTACTACTCGATCGTTCTTACTTCCTTCAGAATCACACTCTTTCTGCCTTGACAATCAAACTCTTTCTGCCTCGCGCTCGCATCTTCCCCGTCATATATTCTTCCAAACACTCGTCTCCTTTCTTTCTAATTGTCAATCTTTCTCACTCGACGCATTCGGTCACGTTCATCCAAAATTCCTCAGTCGCGACGTTGTCTCAAGTGAGTTGTCAATCATCTTTCTCGCCTCAGCGACACTCTACTCCAAATATTCTACGTTCACACGGCTATCGCTTAACTCAAGTATTCCTCACATTTTTCCAGAATCCTACCCACTCAATCGTGTTCCTACAATAGGATAGAGGTTTTACAGAACAGAATGGAATGGAACAGAATAGGCTCGAATAGAAATCGGATAGGCGAACCGCGCGCGCAAACTTTCGAGCGGGAGTGTACGCTCGATTTCAAGCTCGATCAAATTACCCGGCGTTCCACGGGAACACACGGAACCCCGAAACGCTCGTTTCCTCTTTCGTCGTCTCGTTTTCCCGCGTCCTTCGTCGCGGATCTCTCCGCAAACGCGTGCACCGAGAGGGATTACGGATGATACGAACTTTCACCCGAAATTACAGCGTGCAACGTAACTTTCCAGTAATTATCGAACATTCAGCGTGTAACGTAAGCGTCCGTGTATAATTCGTATGATCGAAAGTTGCGCGATTTTCGACTTGGTGGTCGCTGATAATTTTAAGAGATGGAGTAAATGTAGCAGAGCACGGTTTTTATTTTTACAGTGATTTAATTTTTCTTTTATGTAGTTACAGACTTATTATATATATACACGTGCTTACTCTCTCATGATTATTTGTGGACTACGAGTCATGGTTACAAATGATGTCTAATTAGAAAAGAATACTATACATTTATATAGGAAAATTCTATTTTAATGATTTTAGTAGAGCGAATGATGGGATTCAGGTGCGAATAAATAAAAGTGAAGTGATTAGTATATTAACAAATGTATATTTGAAACAATTTAACAGTAACAACTTAAACGACTTCACAACTTCAACTGGCAACTTCAACGTTCAGAATCACACTCTTTCTACGTTCACAGTCAAAACCTTTCTTCTACGTTAATCAAACACTTTCTGCCACGCACTTGCATTTTCCCTGTCATATATTCTTCCAAACACTCGTTTCCTTTCATTCTAATCGTCAACCTTTCTCACTCGATGCATTCGGTCACGACCACCCACAATTTCTCAGTCGCAACGTTTTCTCAAGTGCTCATCTTTCACATTTTAGAAACATTCGAGTCCAAATATTCTGCGTTCACACGACAATCGCCCAACTCGCATCCACTCGATCGCATTCCTACATATATATATACATATAAAGATTCAGCAGTTATACTATAACAGTCACAAGTCGATCTTTTTTTTTTTTTTTCAAAAAAAGAAGAAAAATAGAAAGGGAAAAAATGCGTGTAAAAGGGGGCGAGCGTAACCTTTCGCGGATTATTAAGTCATTGGTGGCGTGGCGGTCGTGACGGAAGGAATCGCGGCGAGAGAAAACATCGATCGATCGTTCGTGGATCGTCAATTAATAACACGGAAGCAAGTCTGTAATAACATCCTACGTTCAAATATTTTCCCGCCGCGATTACGTCGCTGGCGGATCGTCGAATCGTTGAATCGTTCTATTAGCGTCGCTACGGATGAGCCTGATGTATGGTCGAAACCGGTAATTATCGCGATAACTCAACCTCCTAACGTTTCTTCCCCCGAGGTACTTGCAATAATGAGTCAGTTCGCTGGAATGCGCGCGAACCGGTGGATTTATTCTTCTCTGAATCTCTCTTTCTTGACGTTGAAAAAGTGTAGCGCAAGTTTTTTACTCGGGTAGGTCATGAAATAATATACACGAGATAATATCCGGTATTGTTCGTAAATGTAGGAACGCGATCGAGTGGATGCGAGTTTAGGAAAATGTTGAAGAATGCTTAAGTTAAGAGATATTCGTGTGAACGTAGGATATGTTTGGATTCGAGTGTTTCTAAAGCGGGAAAGATGAGCACTTGAGAAAACTGAGTGACCAAGGAATTTTGGGTGAACGTGACCGAATGCATCGAGTGAGAAAGGTTGACAATTAGAAAGAAAGGAAACGAGTGTTTGGAAGAATATATGACGGGGACAATGCGAGCGCCTTGACAGAAAGAGTGTGATTCTGAAGGAAGTAAGAACGATCGAGTAGCAGTAGTAAAGTCGACTAAATTGTTACTATTAAACTATTTTAAATACACATACATTAACCCTTTGCGCTCGAGAGGTGACTGTTAGTCACCAAATGATAGTTTCGCAAATTTACAAAGTTTAGTTAGTTTGTTTATCAGTCAGACTCACAGGTTAAATAGTCAGATATGTAAATTTTAGCGTATCACTTAACTAAACTAAATTACGTTTAATATAGGCGAATCTTAGTAAATATTTCGAATTTGAACATTTTTGACATTAATATCACCAGACGACTAATCACTTCTCGAGTGCAAAGGGTTAACAATATTCTAAGCACTTCACTTTTATTCTGTTCACATCTGAGCCCTATCACCTACTCTATCAAATAAAAGTAAAGTAGAACTTTCCTATATAAATAAATAAATAAAAAATCAATTTCGACGGGTTTCAAACATAATGAAGTCGATAAGCGAGGCGAGGCCCCCGAAACGGTAATCGTGCAAGGGTGCGCGTAATGTCTGTCGTTTCGTTGCTAACCCGTAATAACACGACTTCTCCTTTCGATCGTTGGATCGTGTCGCGATCCACGGGATCAAGATCGAGAAGGGGGAACGAAAGAATGAGACTACGCCGGGGGAGGGGGAGGGGGAGCTGAAGGGCGCGGCGTTTACGTTCGATCTTGATCACCGCGTCCGTTATTCCGGGACGATCGTGGCGAGTCAATGACTTTTGCATATCGCCAGAACGATCTCCCGATCGGTCGAGCGATGCTTCTTCTTTCTTTCTTTTCTTTCGCTTTTGCTTCATCTTCCTCGTCGCCGGTAACCACGTGGTCGGCGCCGAGCAGTCTACCGAATCGTATCAGCGAATTCGATGATTCGAATTTTCCACCCCCTTTCATATTTTTTGGTACGAATTTTACTTTGACGTTAGATAAATGTGTTCCTTCAATTTCACTTTCAAAAAGTAATTTCACTCGCGTAAAGTAATTATTAAGCTACCAAGTTGACCTGTAACTAACAGGTTTCTTACGTATACCACAGAATTGTTCGAATATGCGTGTAGATAATCGAAAAAAGTAACAAATCTTGGTGTAGCATTTAAATTAATTATATAATATTAGTTATATTGTAGTAAATAATAGAAACTAAATAAATCGCATTTCTTTCACACAAAACTAAAGATAAATTGTGAAACGTTAGAAAAATTAACGGCGACCTCCCTGTCCTCGTCACTAGGAGGAACTTAGCGACCACCTTTCTCGCAAGTACTCGAGTCCGCCTCAGTTCCTATATATAAAAGTTCTGATCTGTCCATTTCTATCCCTGTGTCTAAGTCAGGGGCCTGCTAGGTAAGCCTTACTGACCAGTCCACTAGCAGACCCCGGACGAAACACCCCTTCCCATTCCACTTCCTTATCTCTCTTTCTACATATAGATTCTCACAAGTGTTGCACAAAATTATCGAGGTCCCTAGACCCGGTATTACCAATTACCGGTTAACACTTCTCGCGACTCTTTGCCAAGCTGTGTACGATCATTACCAGCAAAACCTGAGCGCACAAATCCTCTAGTTTCTCGATCCTCGAAATCATCTCCTCAACGTTCTCCGATTTCAAACGTTCCCGTGGCGTGTCCGCAACACGCGAGAGCCACGGAAACGAAATAAACCAAGGTAAACGGAACCGTTCCACGACTGTTGCGCAACCGATCCCCCGGTGTCGCGTATCATCCAAGGTGGGTTCGGTCATTGGCATCGTCGTCCTCTGGCACGTTGTCTAGCACGAGGCAAGAAGCCAAGCTAAGCGCGATTATTAGTAATTACCGTGAGACAGCCTAGGGTCATCGCGCCATTACACGGCCGCACCCCCTCTCGCCCTGAGTCGTTTCTTTTTCTTTCCTCGAACGTCATTAACCCTTCGCGTCTCGGATACGTTCGATCGGCGATCAGTTGCGTGGGGGAGGGGTTCTCGGTGCTTTGTACAGGCCACCCTCGGAGGGCACACGCCCTCTCCGCGGAAACAGATCTTCGAATCTCACCACGCCTTCCATTTAACCGGGCGCCTTTTGCCCAAGGTGCTTTTTACAACTCCGATTCCGTTCTGCATCACCTTTTTTCCTTTTGCTTCTCGACATTGTTTTATCGCTGGTACTTTATTGTTCGACTGCGTGTCGGTTCTGTTTTGCCAGATAGCTTGGTTCTTGGTCTTGTGGTCTTGGTCTTGGTCTTGGTTGTTGGGTAACCGAGTGGTTGGGGGTTGAGTAGATGAAGGAGCTAACTGAGGTTCGGAAAGAAAACTCGAGAGCTGATTCGTATTGGAAATTAAGTTACATGTACTGTTTTATTAACACGTTGACATACAAATAAAGCGGAATTTGATGCGTCCGAAAAATACTATTTAATTTGGCTCAACTGAACAGTTATGTGCAAGCATTTCACGTTTTAATTTCGAAAGAAAAAACGAACGTGGGTTAGTCTGGCTCTCAGATGCAGAAACTTTGAAAATTTAGTATGCGTATGGTGGTTATAATTTTTGCGAGACCGGTGACTACGTTCTATTTATGTTCTACAAACATATTTCTACAGTTCTACATTTCTGATAAAATTCTGAAATTTAGTAATATTTACAGAACTATAATCCATTGAAATTGAGATTCAGAAGAAAAATGAGAAAATGTAAAATATCAAAAATTCAGTAAGACCAAATCAAATCTGATAAAATTCCCAAATATAGTAATACTTAAAGAATTATAATTCATTGAAATTGAGATCCAAAAGAAAGATGAGAAAATGTTAAATATCAAAAATTCAGTAAGACTAAATCAAATATCGTTTCGGGAGTTTTTTCAATTCCCAGCACGAAACGAATGCTAATCAGCTGAAACGAGCTTCTCCTGTCATCATTTCTATGCGTCACGCAGCTTTTCGTGTTTGCCCGCTCTTTTTTTTCCCGAAGCTAACCAGGCGATTTCATGTTTGTTGCTCGGAGGTGCAGAAGGGCTGGTTTCTCGTTCGAAATTCGCGCTTGATTACAGGTTCATCGGCTTAACAGGTTTACCGTGCCCCAGGCCCGATTCCAGCCGGTGCCAATGGAACGAACGAGGCACTGTGCAAAGGGTATCGATCCTCGATC
Source organism: Tetrapedia diversipes (assembly GCA_033822845.1). Taxonomy (NCBI): domain Eukaryota; kingdom Metazoa; phylum Arthropoda; class Insecta; order Hymenoptera; family Apidae; genus Tetrapedia; species Tetrapedia diversipes. The sequence goes on along the minus strand of JAOPTO010001613.1, from coordinate 713,650 downwards.
GGCTCGTAGATCCTCGATCGATCGCGATCTAACGCCTACGTGTCTATACCGATTGTGCATGCCGTTTGTTGCGCATTTGCTTTCATATTTCCAAGGAAATCTCGTTTAATTACTACAACTGTTGTAACAATTGTAAAATTTTTAAAGATTTGGTAAAACAGCATAAAAATACAGTTTTTTTTTTTCAAATTATTAAACAACGAAGCGATTATGCTAAAATACAAAGTACAATTGTAAAATTTCGAAGGATTTGGGAAAGTAGCATAAAAGTAGAATTTTCTTTCAAATTATTAAACAAGGAAGCGATTATGCTAAAATACAAAGTACAATTGTAAAATTTCGAAAGATTTGAGAAAGTAGCATAAAAATAGAATTTTTTTTTTCAAATGATTAAACAAGGAAGCGATTATGCTAAAATACAAAGTACAATTGTAAAATTTCGAAAGATTTGAGAAAGTAGCATAAAAATAGAATTTTTTTTTTCAAATGATTAAACAAGGAAGCGATTATGCTAAAATACAAAATCTTTTATTTGTAAAAAAAGGTTTGTATTAGGTAAAAAATTATTTAATGTAAAATACTACATTTTTATTCGTTTCGTGAGATTAAACTCATCTAAATCGTTGAACCTGAACGTTGCACACTATTCCTGGAATAAGTGCTGGAACACTCGAAGGAAAGGTAAACGATCTATTTAAAGTGATCGATGATTACTCCGCTACTTCCGGGATACAGAAACTCCGACTTGAAAGCTTCCTAATGCCAATACCAAACAGAGTTACTATGCTAATATTTTCGATGCCTAATGTGTCATGATTTATTAGTTTTCCCTATCTCGCTAATTTAGCAAAACGCGAATTCAGCAATATTATTCGCGTCAAAATATTTCGATTTTTAGAATCATCTTAATTTACGATACGACATAAATATTTTCCATTCAACTCGCTGAGGTTTATTTTCAAACTGTGCCTTCTTTATACTTACTACTACTACCGCTTTTAAGAAACTATCCAATGATTCTGCTCGCCTGCTTGTCTGAATGGTTGCACGAGGTAACAGTCAAGCAGCATAATAAAAATTCCAATCCCTCGAAGTGCCTTCGAAATGATTCGAGGTGGAACGCAATGGCTAATTCGTGTGTCTTTAGATAATGGTGCTTGTTAGCACCTTTACGGATTTCAGGAATCGTTTGACGCCGACGAATGGAAATCGTTGCGTCGAGTACACTGCCAACCTTTATCGCATATTAACACTAGATTTACAGACATTTCCTGTATATCTATTTAAATATACATATAGTAAGGAACAAGGTATACATCGAACAGAATTTGAAATTGTAGAACTAAGAGGGAAATATTAGGTTGGCAATTAAATTCCCTTCATTCTTTTTAAAAAGAAAGAAGATTTTCACTTCTTTCGATTTCTTTCAAATGCTATGCACGGAGTTTCGTTCGATACCGGTGCAGAATTGAGAGCTTGGTTGGATGAATTTTTCCAGTCGAAACTAGGTGATTTCTACCAACGAGGTATTGAAAATTTTATTGATCGTTGGGAAGAAGTTGTAAACAGCAAGGAAGAATACATTATTGATTAATTAATTAGTTGTTAATTTTTATTAAATGACAAACTTTTAAAGAGTTTGAAAAGACGGTGGAAATTTAGCTGTCAACTCATTAGATTTGGGTATATTTGTATTTTGCTCCATCGATAAAAATTAGCAAAAATTGTTAAAAATAATAGTGATTGTTTTTGTAAATTTTGCTCGTGAAATGGAAACTCGTCAAATCGAATTGTCCCTTAAACCTAGTGTTAAGCGAGATTACAGGACAGCTGATGATGCTTCGCGGCCGTAAAACGGCAGGGATTGAGTTTCAGTTAAGCACTCCGGAGAATTTAATTTTTCAACGTTTTCTTATTACTATTTTTCTTTTTAATCGCGTGGATTGAAAGAACTACGACGAACCGTTCGCTCGTCCAATCAGAAAGTGCAATCAACTTGGAACACGTCACAGGAAGTGCAAAACGAGCGCGAGTATTGCAAGCCAACCCAAAACCATAAATCAATTACATCATTCAGCTATTACCAAACACACCCACGTTAACTATTAAGATCTCATTCGCACCGCCATACTAGCGACCCACCTGATTGCCTGCCACTTTCAGCACACCTCTATTCTACTCTCGCTCATTTACCTAACACCTTTTACCTGACGCAACATAGAAATGACCTACGATAATTGTTTTCAGTATTTTAATTTTAGCATGGTAAATTGTGAAACGGATTAGACAAGAAATTATCTTTATTACTGAAAAGTAACGGGTGGTCCTGTTCGAGATACAGAGGGTATCTGAAAGCAAATTTTAGGTTGATACCAAGCTACAAGTAGATTGTAAATACCTTTGGAATTATTAAAAAAAAAGAATGCGATCGCTTTGATATTTCAAGCGCGAACATACCACGCACACGTACAGTAGCGGACAAAAGTTTAAAACGGCAGGACAATGTAAACCATAATTTTATGGTTCGCAAATATTGTCTAAATATTCATCTTTATCGTCATTATGGGGGAACACTATTTATATTTTATTTGTACAGTCATTTCTTATTAATCGATTCATTTACTTTCTTTCGAGCTTTGATCTTAACCCTTTGCACTCGAGAGGCTACTGTTAAGTCATCTAACAATACTAACTTCAGAAATTTTCACATTCAGAATATTTACTAATACCCCCCTATATTAAACTTCATTTAGTTTAGTTAGGTAATATACTAAAATTTACATGAATCACTATTTCCCTTTTCAGTCTAACTAATAAATAAACTAACTAAAGTCTGAAAATTTCAGAAACTATCGTTTGGTGATTAACAGTCACCTCTCGAGCGCAATGGGTTAAACCTTTGTCCGCTACTGTACGCGTACACGCACGAATGCACACGCATACACGTGCGCAGACCGGAGGTGGTCGCGGTTCGAACGAGCGCGCGCGCACATGGAAATTTGGACAGCGTAGCTCGCGAACGAGGCGAGCACGTCGCCAAGCTGTCTCGATGGAACGTCAGAATTCGCCCGGGGGTATCCGTAAACGACCGAACCTGTTTCGGTACAGGTGGTCGGTCGCCGCGGGACCAGGCCCCTCTCGACGCGCCTCTCGCCCCCCCCCCTGACGTTGGGCCCCGACGTTGGGCCCCTCAGCGCGGTTACGCCCTTCGCTTTGCGCGGGGAGATTAGGTCACGATCGCGTCGCGACGATGCACGACGGGGACCGTGACTCTTTCGTCGAGAGCTGCTGTCGCTGTTGTTGTTGCTCTTCTATTTGGCCTCGGTAATGCACGGCTTATCGCGTTATGCGCCGTTTAACGTTCGATTCGAATGCCTGCAGCCCTGTGTGTCCGCCTGCTATTTGCTTCGGTTTTGTTTCTCGCGTTCTTTTTTGGACGAGGGGCATCATATCTTGATGAATTCGTAAGGGGGGTTGCTTCTCTTGGCTGTCGAGAGGATTTGCGGGAGGTTCATGGGCGAGGGAAGGGTGTAGTCGTTTGTATGATAAATTTATTAATTCTACCGTTACGATTTATTTAAATTTTAACGCGCAAGCATTTAGTCGATATATAACTTTGAATATCGTTGCTAATAATTATTGCCAAATAATACACCTATTCGGTGTCTCTGTCGATGTATTCCGCAGATCAATTTCCAAGTTAGGTAGGTTTATATGGGGTTTTTTTCCTCTTTATCTGTGCTTATGGATTTTCCCGTTTATAAATGAATAAATGAATAAATAAATAAAACTATTTGTGGATTTGGAGTGTTTTGCACAGGGCTGAATTTTAGAGGAAATTTTGTATTGACGGGTTTCTTTTTAATTGTGAGTGAGCATCGTAATAGAGTTAGGATTTTATTGTCAGTTTTGGAACGATTAAAATTCAAAGAATTTATAGATAGTTATGTTACTAAAAGTTGATGTAAAACCGTGATCTACTTTCAGTTTATTTTAAGCAACAGTCCATGTAATCATAGAGATTCTGAATAGGATATACATATTTTAATATCATGAATACCTGATGCTCTAGGCGTATTTGAAATCATTAAGGAACTAGTCGAGCGTTCGTTATCTACTTTACATGTTACAGAATCTCACGAGTCATTTACATTTTCATAATTTACAAATGTATCCATTTGAAACTCATCTACGATCTTTTTAACGAACGATCGTATGAAAGAATAAATACTAAAATTCAGCACTTCTACCTTGTTGTCAAGATGGTATAAAACGATTCAAAGGTTGACTACAGAAAGATTATTTTAAACCGTGATGTCACTTCATTTGTTAATTTTTCATCATCAAAACATGTTCTACGATATTCAAAACTTTTTCAATTTAACGTTTCTCTCATCTTTCAACTGCCCGCTGAAAATTGATCTAATTTCAAAACAAGTATGTCAATCTACGGTTAAAAACCAAATAACAATACCCATACGTAAAACAACCCCCTACACACCCTCCAGCCTTCACTATTCACCCTTTTTTTGTAAATGTGTTTGTGAAAATATTCTAAAACATACCCCACCGCTCTAAGGGTAGCGATTATGTTATGCGGGATACTTACCAAATAAAACCTGAATTTACCTTCGCCCTGAAACGTTAAATCGTTAAGTCGACAAAAATTACTTTCCCCGTCGACCACGAAGTGCTTACGTACAAACAAACGATTCTTTTATTGCAGCTTGCAAAGGGTTTCAACCCCCTGTATGATATCTCTTGAATAAACACACAAACGATCACGATGACGATCGTATGGTAATACCGGTGGAGTGTGGCGCGCCATAAATTTCGCCGGGAGTCGAACACGGTGTTCGTTTATTTTTCCTGAAAAATGACGAAAGCCCGGGGCTACTCCAGAGGCGGACGCGGGTCTTCGACCGCGAAGGGTTAACGTTCTTTAAATTCGTACACACGCGCTAGGCCCCGCGGGTGAAGAAAAAGGGCAGCAACTGCTGGCTGCGCGAGGGACGAACGGGGGGGGGGGGGGGGAAGAGGGGACCAAGAAAACGGAGAAGAAAAAAAAGAGCTTCAGCAACCATCAATTAAGCACACTGCTGATTCCATAAGCAGATGAAAGCGTGTGTCAGCGAGAAATCTTCATTTTGGAGAAGAAAGGGAGAGTTTGTCCGGAGGCGAGATCTTTTCGTTTCTTTGATGATTTAAAGCGATGTCACGAGGCAAAGGGGTAATTTACACTTTCTGGGGTTTAATGGGTCAGGGAATAGAAACGTGTCGACATCTATTGTGGTGAACGCGAATCTGTTTTCTTTTCTTTTCGCACACGCTTTTTGCGGGTGCATAGGTATTGGATCCCTTTTACTTTCGTGAATCTTTTATGCATTTCCTTTCTTTCATTTTCATGCATCTTTCATATGCGTACCGGTTCTCGTTTCTCCTTTTCTTTTCGCTTATTTTTGAGAGGTATCTTTTTCAACTCGTTAGAAAGTGTTTTGAGAGTTTTTAACGAAAATTTATAGTAACGGACAAAAATTTAACACCGAAGGGTCAAAGAAAATAAATAAATTGATTAATAAGAAATAAATAACATTTGTATTCTATGCTAATGAATGAATAGTATTCTACTATGAATAGATAAACAATATTTGTAAACCATCAAATTATGTTTTACATTATCCTGCCGTCTTAAACTTTCGTGCGCTACTGTACTTTGCATTAAAGAATACCTATACAATAGTGGATAAAAGTTTAAGACTAAAGAATCAAAGAAAATAAATAAATAAATTAATTAATAAGAAATAATGGTATAAATAAAATTTGTATTCCATGCTAATCAATGAATAGTGTTCTACCATAATGACAATAAAAATGAATAGATAAACAATATTTGCAAACCATCAAATTATATTTTACATTGTTTCGTTGTCTTAAATTTTTTGTCCGTTACTGTAAATACCTTTTAAATTTCTTTCACGTTGTTTCATCGTAAACCGGCAATGTCGCCTGTAAATGATTGTATCTCGAAATTAATTATTCACGGTGCTATTCTTTTCGCAAGCGAGACCATAAATCACAGCGCGGCTAAGGGTGCGATTTGTAAACGTAATTGTATTACAGCCGAATCGTTGAAACTTTTTCGCGTTCGAAGCACGAAAGAGTTCGCCGGAATTAATTACTTTGTTCGTGGAATTGAACGTGTTCTTTTATTAATGGACGAGGGGTATTGTTCATAAATCACCGCGGTCGTTAATCAATCATTCGCCCGAGCAAGTCGAATAAAATCATGTAAGGATCGCATGCGTAAGCCGGCAACGTTTATGCGTGCACCGAAACTTTCTATAGTTGAAAGTATGACGGACGCTTCTAAAATTAATCGATTTAATTTTGAAAATCGAGAAGGCAAGATCATCGCGACGAGTCAATTTTTTTTTACCGTCCCACACGCAAGACGAACAAACTCATCCACCTACTCTAACCAAAAGATCAAACATCGTGAATCTGTAAAACGCGAGAGAGGTACGAGAAAACAGAGAATGTCCATTTTTAGTCGCTTCGCAAACATATGATACATTTTTTTTAAACACTATGAAGTAATCGTTCTTCGTTCATATTTTTAAGCTATCTGCAATTATTTATACAAAACTTCGGTACTACGAACTATACGTTTAATAAATTCATCCTATTATTTTAATTTTATTTTAATTTTAATTTTTAAATTCCTATTATTTCAATGCTGCAGTAACTATACGATATAACGCTAAAAATGATCGATTATCTTAACCCTTTCGCTACCAGCGTCACATATTTGACAACCCAAATTTTCTTACCTATTTCATTTTCTTATCTATTTATAGCCCAGTGTCGCTTATGTGGGTCGGTGTGTAAAATTGCTAATTTCACTTAGTTAGAACGTTATAAATACATCCTACAAAAATTAATGACAATTGATATGATATTTGAATAATAAAACGTCTAGGCTGTGGTGGCGATTTGTCTCTTGAGATCTCTGGTAGCGAAAAGGTTAATAAAAGTTTTTGGTTTCTCCCTTTCGCTCTGTACTTGAAGATCGCAGAATCGATCGCTAGACCGCCCATCTTCCAGCAAGAGACATAAATAGTGTTAGATCTACATTATCGATCGTATGTAATCGCAACATCTTATGTATATTCGCGTGTATGTTGTACGTGTGAGTGTAGAGTGTGAAGCAATGAGTGTCGAGCGTGTAGAGTCACTGATCGTCGAGAGTCTAAAGCATAAAGTTAAAAAAAAAGATCACACTCATTAGTAACCCACCAGAAATTTACAACAAATTCAACAAATAGAGTCCTACTGTGAGCTTGGAATAATTAAACATAACTAATGGTACCGAGCAGTTCATTTGTTGTCGTTGCACGTGTCAGTTCTTCTGTTTCTTTTTTTTATTTTAAGCATTTAAGAATCTTTTTTAGTATAAGTCTCTTATGCATTTAAAGAAGACCTCCCTGTTTAGCTACTAAATAAATAAATAAATTTACGAGGAATCCCAATCGTGACACGAGAAAGCGTACGGAACATCACGAACATACTCTGTTAAATTCTAAACTATAATATGTTTAAAGCGTGTTTCGTTCTTTCAAAAATTGTTTACAGAACCATCAACCTACACCGATCCCCGCGGAAACCTAAGGATGAGCGACAAGACGCAAAGACACCGGAGCGGCCGACGAAATAATTAATCCCGCGCCTCCGTGGACAATGTAATGCCTCGACAACGGAATGTTAATCGAGCTGTCGAAAAAACCGGTCGTGTTGGGCCCACGAGAAAAAGGAAATCCAAGAAGGGGGGATGAAGAGGGCCTCGCGTCCAGGCCCGTTCATTTATTTATTCGCGGATCTCGCAGCGCACGCTCGAATGAACTTTCGTCGCGCGACACACACGTGACGCGTAGATTTAACCCATTTGCATGATAACCTCATGTATGCGTAAATTTTTCCTGACCATTATCATCGAAGCGCAAACATGCTAGTTTTTCGTGAATCATAATCACAGCACATAAGCATGCAGTTGGTGAAGAGCGATGGTTGCAAACTGATGAAAGTAAAAATTTTTCCGAGTAAACAATTTTGAATAAAATTACAGGGGCGTGGTTGTAATAGTAGCGAAGAAGTAATTAGGCCTAGAAAATTTTTGATGATACGGGCCAATTTTCTACCTTTTAGAATGGTGCAAATGGGTTGACCCTTTCGTTACGGGTGCTGACTATAGTAAATTGTATTTTTATTTATAATAATAGCAAAATTTGAAAAATATTGTACGAGTTTGGGAAAGTCTGAAGAGTACTTGAGTTGGGCGATTGTCGTGTGAACGTAGAATGTTTGGACTCGAGCGTTTCTAAGGCACGAAAGATGAGCACTTGAGAAAACGTCGTGATCGAGGATTTTTGGATGGTCCTGACCGAATGCATCGAGTAAAAAAGGTTGACAATTAAAAAAAAAAGGAAACCAGTGTTTGGAAGAATATATGACAGGGAAATGCGACGTAAGGAGTTCGACTGTGAAAGTAGAAAGAGTGTGATTCTGAACGTAGTAGTTGCTAAATTGTAAATTCGTTAAAGTTGTTACTGTTAAATTGTTTTAAATATACATTTATTAATATTCTAATCACTTCACTTTTATTTTATTCACACCTGAGTCCTATTATCTCACTATACTAAAGTTGTTAAAGTAGAATTTTCCTACAATATGTAAATAACTTCTCAAATAGGCGGGGCCCCGTTCAGCGACGGTACTTCGCCGGATTGGACTGCCGTAGCGAAAGGGTTAAAAACGTACGGCGTACGGTCATGAATAAAACGATACGTATCGAGTCAACCGGACGTTTTGTAGTACTACAAGACATCGTGGAGGGTTTCTTCCCCCCTTGTTCCGGTGCACACGTGTGCATCGCTGATCCCTCCTAATGTGCACCGAGCGCGCATGCATTATTAATACGTTTTCGGCGCGGGACCAACCTCGCGTCGTCCACGCCGCAACAATGGCGGGTTCGACGGTGGGAACGGTGTTCTAGGGAGGTATTTGAAAGGAAGTGCAATCGCGGTGTAATTGCGATCAATTTATATAGGTGAACGCTTATCTACAGGGTGTAAAAGAAATAAATGTTACGACCATGCTAGGTCGATTCTGTACTCTCTATTTGATTCAAAACAGTGTAAGCAAGGTGCCGCAAAATTGACTTTGACTGATTTTTTCAAGGTCAAAAAATTGAAAATTTTGCTTTCAATCTATCGCATTCCACTTGTTTCACGGACCAAATTTGTGGGAACTCCACCGTTCTCTTAAAAAATAATAATGAAGTTTCATTTTAAAGGTTGCGTCCTTAGAAGGTTCACATTTTCAGTTTTTTTGGACCTAGAATGGCCATGACATGTACATTTTTATACACCCTATACATATTTACACTATTGACGAGTCTAAACCGAGTTTCTTGGATTTTTGAGAGATTCGAACGTGAAACTTCGCGAAGGGTTTATGAAACTCTCGATGAATAACACCTTTTTCTTTTCGTATCTAAGGTGGATATCTGTTTCATTCAAAATCGGTGTTTTCACAAAATTTTCTGAAGAAATTATTCTTTGAATACAATTAAGGGAACCACGAACGCAGTGTTAACAATTGAAGTAAATGAGGAGGTCGAAGCGCAAAAGTGCAAACACAAGCTACGACCGTTAGTTAAATACATTCATATTATGTCGTTCGTTATTTCGATAGTGTTCCATACCCCTAATTTATGCATTTATACAAAATCGTCAAGTTCACATTAAACGGGACACCCGGTTACCACACGATTTTGAATGCCCCCAATCGCTTGCCGCCAATTCGTTTAAATTAAATCCAACACTCACCGATCACGCCGCAGTTCCGCGTGCTGCCTCGATCGTCCACGTCGTTCGTGCGATCATGATCCACGACGTACGGCCGTATCCTCTGGATGGCGTGCTCCAGCGAGAAATCCAGAGGGTCCTTCACGCTCTCCGGCCAGGGTTTGGCCGGTTTAATTATGTAGCTTCCCGTGGACGTTCTCACGTGGCCCGTCTGCGACAGAAAAAGGTGCACGAAAAATTCGGTGAGTCATTCCTCCGTGATTGGCCTTTATCTCCTAAACGAAACGAGCTGCCTACTGCTTAACTCATTCCTCTCCTCTCCTCCCTTTGTCTCTCTTTCGTCGCCACCCTACTGCATTTCCTTCCCCTCGCGCCATCGACCATCGAACCGTGAAATTCGGTCCAATTGTCCGCGCTCAATCCTTAACCAGATACGATGTTTGATCGAGGCGTTTCCGTTGCGGTGAAAGTGATCGATCGGTTTTTTATTCTTTATTTCGTTACTTTTTCTTTTTTCACCCGAGACGGCTTAAACGGAGGACGGAGTATGTAAACAAGATTTTTAACGAGTTTACCCGGTAATTTTGCGGAATCGTCGATTCATCCTGCGGTGAAAGGGGATAATTGTTCCGCGGAGATCTTTACGGGACTTTCGGCCGGGTATAAATCGATGCAGGAAGCGGATAAGGCAATGTTTGGATAAGGTAATTTTGTTTTATGGCGCGATGCCACGGGTTTTGATGGCAGACGTTTACGGTAACGAGTTAAAAGGCTTTTGATAACTTATCTTTCGAATCTACAGGTTTTTTTTTGGGTGGGCTTAAAACAATCGATTGAATTTAATTTCAGAAGCGACAGAAGGGGGAAGAATTCAAATTTTAATTACGACGAAACTAGTATTAGGATGTAGCTAGTAGGTATTTCTCGTAAAATAAATGTTTTAAAATTAATTCTGTTTTTTTTTTCGTAAAAAAGAAAAGAAATATATACGACTAATATGAACAGCGATTTTATATAAACTGTAGCAGTTTTAAACAAATCAGAGAACCGATATACGTATATTCTTGGGAAATTTTAAAATTAATCCTCTTTTTTTTGTAAAAAAAAAAAGAAATATATACGACTAATATGAACAGCGATTTTATATAAACTGTAGCAGTTTTAAACAAATCAGGGAACCGATATACGTATATTCTTGGGAAATTTTAAAATTAATTCTCTTTTTTTTGTAAAAAAAAAAAGAAAAAAATAGAAGAAATATATATGAATAATCTGAACAGCAGTTCTATAAAAACTGTAGCAGTTTTAAACAAATCAAGGAACCGATGTACGTCTATTTTTGTAAACGATAGATCAATGTCCGGTGGTATGATTCATCTGCAGCATCCACAGACTCATCGCGTCGAAATCTTGGCATCCATGCCATTCTTTTCGGGAACACCGCCGGAATTTTTGACCAGTGCTGTCACTTTTTTGTCCATCTCGTGTTCATAAAACACGCAGCGTTGAAAACGAATTTTATTATCGAACGTGCCCATCCTATAAATCCCTCGACAAAGAAACATTCGCGTTGCTCGAAGAATTATACCACCTCGCGATTTAAACGTCTTGCGAATCTTCTACTCCTCGACGAATAAATACATTTATGAATATCTTCGTGAACTACCGTTAACAAAATTTTAATTCTTATAAGTATTAATCCCGAATTCAATTAAGATTATTATTACTATAGAAAATTAATATCGCCATTAGAAGTTTTTTTACCATGGTTCACTATTTGTAGTCAGCTCTATTCATCATAGTTGTATTAATAGAGATTTATTCATTGCAGTATAAAAGTAGATAGTATAAAATTACAATCGATATCAAACCTTTGCTCGCTTACTTTAGTTAGTTACTGTTTTTAGCCAACACTACAGTTACACTAAATTAATGGTAGCATCAAAGTTTCTCTCATCCCAATTTAATTATACCTAAATCTTCGCTTATTAAGATTCACTTGCGATACTCGGTTAATATCAAAGCTTCATTTATTGAACTTGGTCAACACTACAGTTACATTAAATTAATAGTAGCATCAAAATTTCTCTCATCCCAATTTAATTATACCTAAATGTTCGCTTATTAAGATTCACTTGCGATACTCGGTTAACATCAAAGCTTCATTTATTGAACTTGGTCAACACTACAGTTACACTAAATTAATAGTAGCATCAAAATTTCTCTCATCCCAATTTAATTGTACCTAAATCTTCGCTTATTAAAATTCACTTGCGATACTCGGTTAATATCAAAGCTTCATTTATTAAATTTAATCAACACTACAGTTACACTAAATTAATAGTAGCATCAAAATTTCTCTCATCCCAATTTAATTATACCTAAATCTTCGCTTATTAAGATTCACTTGCGATACTCGGTTAATATCAAAGCTTCATTCATCGATCGTGAATCACCAACGATTACAAAGAAAAAAGAAAAAGGAAAACGACGGACTTTCAAATTTGTTCCAGAACTCGCCGGTCGTTCGAGCACGGTCGCGATCGGCGACCATAGATAGCGAAACGTTTCGCGGATTAGTCCGCCGCATTCGTTTGGTCGCGATTTATTTATACATGCAGCGCTGCCCTGACATAACTTCCTCGATTTGAATGTGAAACACACCGGCTACATGGGACGCCCCCGCTAAATATACACCACCCACGTAAATTCCGTGCGAGGGCAAACCCGCGGGACGAACTCGAGCGGATCAGGTGAAAATAATCGATTAAAAAGGAACGCTTTCAACGTGTCGCCGTTCCATTACGGCTCGTTACCTCGACGACAATCACTTTCGATCCGATCGAGTGATTGTCGTTTAAATTATTCGCTTTATACTTGGAACGCGAACCTGTCTTATGGGATGGTGTCTTAAGGGATTCTCGTTTTGCGTACGCCGGGTAGATAATCCCTTCGTTTTATTTGAGAATGTCGACAGCTTAAAGAAGGATTGTATTATTAGTGGTGATAGTATAGTAAAGTAAATATCATAATAAGAATAATACTTTATTAACGGATTAAAGTTCTTTGGTACACAATAACAAGAAAAGTATATGAAGTATACAGTAATAAAGTAAATATAATTTGTAGTGCAGAAAATTAAATAAAAAATTAAAAAACTTAATAAATAAATGGTGGAGTGACTAAATAATCACTAAATAATGACATTTAGTAGTATAGTAGTTATAGTGATAGTAAATATTGTGTACGTAAATATAATGTTCTTTTTCAGGAAATAGCAAAGGACCAAAGATGATTGTAACATAGATTCACTTCCGGTCTTGCAAATATACGGAGACTTCGCTTGTAGTAAGGACGAAACAATTTGTGTAAGCGGGCTAATTTTTATGGAAATATTAAATTTACATTTTCTGGCAACTCACCACTCACAACAGTACTGCTCACAATATACATATACATTGATGTTCAAAAACATTTGTCCACTTATTGAACGCATGTTCATCAGAAAAATATGAAACGTCAATACAAAAAAGGAATTTTATTTAAAAACGTTCCAGATAGATTTATACGAACACGATCGATCGAACAGAGTGGAAGAATTAGTTAGGTAAATATTTATGAGCGGAAGTGCATACGGGACATTATAAAATTCATCGTGATCGAACGGGTAACGCCTCCTCCAAGGTTTAAACAAACATGAAAAGATACGTGATTACGTTCTGATCTCGAAGACAAAAAGATGAAGCGTACATATGTACGTACGTATGTACTTTTGATCAACTGCGAAATTGCCCGTTGCCGATCAACGACGGGTTTAATTGTGAAGCTTGTAATTAGCATCGATCGGCCAGTTGCGCGGAAGAAAAGGAGCCGACTGGTTCGACCAGAGACAGAGAAAGTCGTCCTAATTAATTATTGCTCCTAATTACAGGAATCTCGGCCCGTCAACGAGCAGAACAGATTTTTTACGGCAAGTAACGGACACGTCGGAGAAGAACAATTAGCGGATGCTTATCAATTATCTTGTAGGACTTCGACGCGCTTCCTTTTGCGATTTCAAGGTTTACAAAAGTCAGAGGTACGAGTGAAAGTCTGAATAAAAACGTAGGATTAAATTAGAAAATTAAATAAGAAATTAGGTGGTCTCGTATTTTTAGTCCGTAACGTATGCAGATTGTAATTAAAAGAGAATCTTCTACTAATTTATTTACGCGGGATTAAGAGAAACAGAATAGGGATGCTGTTTCTGGAAGCTGATACACAAAGGTTTAGGGTTCTTGGAGATTAATGATGGTTTGGTTGCTGATCTATGAATCCTGAAAAGGCGTGTGACTGTAAACGTGCTAGAGACATGATAACCGAGGACGAATTAGAGATTCCATAAATTATCTTCTTGTCTCCTTCGTGTTGCACAGCAACAGCAAAAATAGCAGTGAATCGACTAAAAAGTGTCTTGAATAGGACACTTTAACCATGTACAGTAGCATAAAGAAATACCAAAACAGTGGTTTATACTTTTCTTCGCCCTCACATATCCATTCAAATACCCTATATCTTCAGGGTAAAGTTTCTTTAACACTAGGTTTACAGGATTCGTCGATTTGACGGATTTCAGATTTCATGAGTAAAATTTGTAAAAATAATTACTATTATCCCTAGCAATTTTCGCTGAGTATTATTGATGGAGCGATACAAATGTACCCAAATCTATTTCTCTCTCAATTCTGTAATTTCAAAATTTCTTTTATGTATACCTATTCTTTAATATATATATTAGAAATAGATATACAAGAAATGTTTGTAAATCTAGCGTTAACCACGAAGAACAGGACACGCATCCATGGCACCCAATCAAAGGAAGAAATACCAAAACGGTGCCTCATACTTTCCCTTGGCCTCACCTGTCCACTCAAATACCCTATATCTTCGGGGCAAAGTTTCCGATCGTTCGCAAGCTCGTAAATAGAGGAGAGACCAGCTGCGCGAACGTCGGAACAAAGGAGGCGAAATAAGAAGGCGAAGGCGGCGCGGATAGAGCTCCGATGCGAGTACCTATCTTCGTAGCCGCGGTGTGCTTCGCTATTGAACACCGAAAGACAACGTGGGCTTTCAGCTGTCGCGTCGCTTGGATTACGACGGCCGTAAACGGACACTCTGCTAGCGTGTAAACCACTGCCGGAAAAAGAAGTTCACCTTTGCGAGCGTCGTCGCCGCGTTCATTCAGAGACGGGACCAAGAGTGTCGCAAACAGGTCCGAGCTGTGATGCCAGACTGAGGACGGGAGTCCTCGAGAACACCCCCTTCCACTACGCATACTATCGCCCGAGCCACGCGTACGTGAGTTCAGCATTTCAAAAGAGAAAGAAAGACTTTCATTTGTTTTCTCTTTCGATTTTCCTGAAGTCGTCCGAAACGCTGAACTCGTGCATTAGTGTGTGTAATAGAAGGGGGTGTTCTTGAGAATTCCCGTCCTCGGTCTGGCATCACAGGATCCAAGTCCGATCGGATAATTTCGAATAAGTTCACGAACTGCGCGAGTCGAACTGTTCTGGGACTTCTTAAAACGGTTTCAGAGAATTTTCATTTTTCTAGGGATCACGCATTCGTTTCTGTTTCACTCGATGGCGTTTGAATGGATCGAGAAGCGTTGAGTACTTTGTGTGCAGTAGTGCTCCCTTAGGGTTCGTAGCTCTAGGACTATTTCGTAAATGCTATATCAAGTTAGAGTTTCAAGAATTGTTTTTTTCTTGATTATTTGCTTTCTTCGACTCACTCGACTCTGAACAGGTTGAGGATAGATCAACGATCTGAATTCAGTTTATTTACTAGTACGTTACGCGATGGCTCACTCTGTAGAACCAGTTCTAACAATTGGTGGGATTAGAACGTGTTTACTAGCTAGGGTAAAAAAACGATCACTAGATAGATATCGCTATATCGTAGCGTGAAATATTACTTAATATAAGCACTATAGCATTCGAATTCGAAGCAGTGGAATTTTCGTACCGAAACCCCTTCGAATTTATGAGACTTGTTGTACTTGATCCCATCCCTAGCATTCTTTCAGCCCGCAATTGCGCGTGTGCACGCGCGCCGGCATTTCGCGGGGGGAGGAGGGAGGAAATTTATTGGCCAGCTGGAAATCCGTCTCATTGTCGATCCCCGTCTCCTTCGCCGTGCGTTACACGCCATCGATGTTTTCTACCATTTACGCGCTCTTTTTGCGCGCGTGCCTCGAGCGCGATCGTGTTCGAGACGCTAGGGAAAAAATGGCGGGCCCGAGAAAGCGCGCTCTTTGTCTCGGAGGCAGAAGAAAAAGGAAAATCGCGCGAATTACAACGTCGAGATGGATGGTTTCCTTGGAAATGCACACACTGTTGTGCATTATTGAACGAGTTTCATACCGATCCGATTCAACGACCACGGGACCATGGTCGAATTTAGGTTAGGTATGTAGGAATGCGATCGAGCGGACGCGAGTTTGGGAAAGTCTGAAGAGTACTTGAGTTGGGCGATTGTCGTGCGAACGCAAAATGTTTGGGCTCGAATGTTTCTAAGGCGTGAAAGATGAGAACTTGAGAAAACGTTGTGATTGAGAAATTGTGGGTGGTCGTGACCGAACGCATCGAGTGAGAAAGGCTGATAATTGGAATAAAAGGAAACGAGTGTTTGGAAGAATATATGGCGGGGAAAATGCGAGCGCGTGGCAGAAAGTATTGGACGGTGAAACAAAAAGTATTTGACTAACGTGAAAGAAAGGTTTTGATTGTGAACGTAGAAAGAGTGTTGAAGTTGCTAAGTTATTATTGTTAAATTGTTTTAAATATACTTTTATTCATGCTTTAATCGCTCCACTTTTATTTTTCACACCTGAATTCCATCTTCCGTTGTACAAATAATCATTTTATACAATTTTACACAAAGCCCATAATCACAGTAGGCTCGGTTTCTTTCGATGCGCAACTTTACGATTACCCTTCAGTCTTAGGTAAAAAAAAAAAGATAAAATTGGAGTAATTTTATTCTCAGGAGAATGTCGGAACAAAACTAAACTGTAGGAAATATTTATTGCATGTTTAGGCGTTCTTTGACGTGGCACCGCAAACATAACACGGCACCGAAAGGAAATGCGGCGACTCCTTGAAGTTGCGTTCGCGGGTAACCCGAAATGTCGGCAATTGTTATTCGAGATCTTTCTTTCTCGATGCCGTGGCGGGTGGAAAAGATTGAAGGCAGTCTTGATTTCCCCCGGCAGAGATGGGCCCCATTCGGGCAATGGCGTGGGGCAGTACTGGAAGTGTTCTTTCAGAGTTCCCGGTGCTCCCCTATTTCGCTGTAGTAGGCCATCGTGGAGGTTTTAGTAGGTAAAAATCCTACATAACTTCGTCACCTCCCCCCCCCCCCTCAGGGTGACAGGGTATCTTCCGAAGATTTCCTCCACGAAAAAAAAAAAAAAAAAAAAAAGGCAGTCTTGATTTGCCGACGTAGAGGAACAGTCGTGGCCGTTTAGAAATAAAGTACTTTTATTTCATTATTTCCCGACTTTTCTCCCTACACATGTAAGCTAAAATCAGTGGAATCGCACTTTTTGGCATTTTTCGGCACGGAATATGACGAGCGCTTGGCAATTTTCGATCGGGAAATAAGAAAGGGCCATGGCACTCGAACAGTTAAGGTTCCTCGTCTCGAAAAGTGTTCGATCGAAATTGCGCTCGCTAATAATAGGCGGGGCACGTGAAGCGGAGCAAATTGAAGTTTTGATAATGATTTCAGGTTAAAGAAATCCGCATGGAAGAGGCAGGCAAGCAACATTTATGTAATCCTTGCGTAAATAGAATGCGTAACCGAATTTATCAACAGCTTAAAATTAGAAAGAAATTTTTATGTGGCTCCTAAAATTACCATTAAATCAAGGCCGATTTCTGAGAATGTAAGCGTTTGTGTAGAGTAATGGTATTCGGACGATGGCATGCAGTTGTGCTTTTTTTTCAAATTCTACCGACATTATTTGTACACGATATTAACCCTTTGCACTCGAGAGGTGATTGTTAATCACCAAACAATGATAGTTTCGCAAATTTTCAGACTTTAGTTTGTTTGTTTGTTAGTTAGACTCAAAGGTTAAACAGTGATACATATAAATTTCAGTACATTACTTAACTAAACTAAATGACGTTTAATGTAGGCGAATATTAGTAAACATTTCAAATTTGAACATTTTTGATATTAATATTGTTAGACGGCTAGCAGTCACCTCTCGAGTGCAAAGGGTTAATCGAGTTGTACGTAGTTGAAAATAAAGTCACCAAATGAAATAGATACGTATCAATTACATACAGAAAGAAAATTTGTTAAAAAGATATAAAAATTATTCGTAAATACTCTCGTTAGCGTAATTTTTTAAGAACTTGATTAGGTTCGCCGACAACTGAAAAAAATGTAAAAAATCGCTTCAGTCTAGAACGTTCTTCACGTGTGCACGACCTGGCGCCTCTTTTCGTAATCCTCAGCGAGTGTTTAATCCCGATTCGAGGGAGAACAAATAAATTCCGCGAAGAGCTTCCACAGACGCTTGTTTAATTTATGAGTCAACGAATTGAAAGTTTAGATGGGGCAACGCCTCTCCTTGAACTTCCATATAACCCGCATCATTTTCCTTTAACCTTTCTCAGTCTTTTTTTAATCCAGCCGAAAAGAACGTATGCACTTTTTTAAATAATTGAAATGGACGCACCTAGGTAGAGCATATCTGAAAAAGGTAGCTGCTCAGGGTTATCTGCCCCACCATCTGTAGTTAGATGATAATTAAATAACTCCATGCAATAACATTTATTGATATTGTTTTATTAAAAATAGTGATATGAATACAATTGATCATAAAACAATTTTTTTTTTACAGACGAATATAATCTGAAAACCTTCGATAACTTGATATCCTACGTGAACGATAAAACGAAATAGAGGTTATGTTCGCTTTTGGCGAAGTTTAATAGAACACACCCTAGATAATCGAAACTTAGTTACGTCCTTCGTTGCATCCACGCTCGAACGCCTTAAACAGTCTTAAATACGCCATTAAACATCAACACTTATGGTGTTACCATCGTTGACCAATCGTTGCTTCAAACATCGGTCCAAGAAATTAAACGTTCTTAACCCACATTTTCTAAATGGCAAAAAGAAAAAGATCGTCGTGTTCGAGTTCTCGATTAACGGCTACTTGTTGAATTTAATGATCGCCCCGCAATGTGTCGAGATGGAATTCCAACAAAAGACTGGTTTTTTCTTTTCATTCGATTAGGTGCCCCGAGAAGGACGTCCGGTATAATTTTATGGGTTCCTTTTTTTCTCTGTTCAAGCTCGACGAAACTTTCATTTTTCCACGGTGTGTCGCGTTCGCGTCGAATCATTTTCTTCAATTTTTCTGTAAAAGATCGGAGAAGGCTGGTTTGATACAGAAAAGGGAAATCTCGCGGTCGGCATTGAACTCCGTTTCGCGTTACCGTAGTTCTGCAGGCCACCTCAAGGTCTCTTTCGAAGTTTCACGTGCACTGTGTTCGATCAATTTCTTTCAATAATTTGTATACCATTTAATCCTTTGCACTCGTGTGTCTCAACGTACGCGACATCACAAGTTTTACCGTTGCACTCGTATGTCTCAGCGTATGCGACGTTATACATTTTACAAGGGATTATAAAGTATGATTTTGTGTACATACATGGGAATATAAATGTATGAACATTATATTTTTGGATTGCTCTGCTGGGATGTATTTTATAAAAATTTGTATCTGCATAAATAAATATTTTGTGGAATTTTCATTTTTTTTTTTTTTTTTAATTATACTCATGAAATGTTACAGTTAAGTATGCTAATAACGCGTTGGAAAAAGTTTTGTTTTGATTGAATAAAAAAATAAATTCCGAGTTGGCGACAATTCATGGTCATATTAAATTCGAGTGCAAAGGGTTAATTGCCGGCCGCACATTTATCGAATCACGCAGATTCTATCGATAGTCAACGGTGATATTTACGCAATCGTTCGTAAAACAAGTAGTTGCAATATAATTGTTATTAAAGAAGGCGTTAAGATAATTGTTACACCATTTTTGTTGCATAGTCGTATATTTTTAAATTATACAGACATCGAAGTGAAGCATCATCGCTGGCGAAAAGAAGTCACGCGTACGTGACAACGGCCGACGAAGTATAAATATTCTATTTTAACGTAAGCAACATTTTTTCTCATTTTTCAAGCGTGTAATATTTTTTTTTTTTTACATTTTAAATGATCGAAAAATTATTGCGATTTTGAAATGGTGATGTCAATCAAATTTATGAACGCTAAACTTTTAATTTTTACTTCAACCGTCGAACAAAACGAAGACACAAAGGTGGTGCCATTGATCATCGCGAATCGATTCTATCCGGCTTGGTATTTTTTCTCGGATCAAATCACACCGAGGCTTCTCTCAGATGTTTCGAGATCGTTTCGGACGTTATTGCCCATAAACAACGTACGAAGCCGTTCGTATCTCTCGCGTATCGTAAAGTACCCGATTTGCAATAGCGAGAAGTGCAAAGGGGAAACAGCAAGAATTGAATATGATCGATGGTTCGCTTCATGATACTATTACGTTTGTAATTTGCATATCTATGAAGACGCGTGTACGATGCCAAATCGGTGGTTGAAGGTGCAAACAAAATAAATTTTGTAGATCAATTTAGTCTAAAGCGAACTCTCATTTTAACAAAAAATTCTAAGGGAAATTTTAGAAATTAAAATTTTAACGAAAAATTCTCTGTTGAATGGTCGTTGAATGTGTACAGTAGCGGCCGTTTCTCTGTGAAGGATCACTGAATCAAACGTGAAACCCTTTTTCAACGAAAAGCTGTTAAAAAGTGTCATAGAATATTAGAAACAGCACAAGGGAGTAAAAATCTGAAAAGGATAATTAAAAAGAGTATCTAAATCATAACGTACGTAATTAGAGATAGTAAAATAATAGTTAAAAAGATTTCCAAATAGATACAGTAGCGGACAAAAGCTTAAAAGAACAGGACAATGTAAAACAGAATTTTATTGTTCACAAATATTGTTTATCTATTTTTATTGTGATTATGATAGAACACTATTCATTGATTAGCATAGAATACAAATTTTATTTATACCATTATTTCTTATTAATTAATTTATTTATTTTCTGTAACCCTTTGGTCTTTTTATCTAACTTTTGTCAGCTACTGTATAGGTACGTAATTTTCACATCCATGGGATCTATCGAATTTTCATGCGAGAGATTGTCTGAGTTATTCGCAAATTTGCAATGGTAACGATTGTTGTGCGCATAATTTAAGCGTAACTCGATCGAGTTTATACGAAGTCATAAATTTAATAATTTAAAAAGATCGAGAATATCTTTTTCAAAACTTGGGTTGCTTCAGGAAAAACGTGAAGAACGACGTATTTCCACTAAATTTAACGTTCGCATTCCTCTAATGAACTCGCGGCTCGATCAGGCTCGTAAATAACAAGGTCGAATAATTTATGTTATTCAAGACTGAATTCTCTTCTCGAGAGAGATCAAATCGATTTTATCCTCTTAAATCATCGAGATAAGATCTACGGGAACAAATTGAGTTGTTCCTTTAAATCTCATACATCAGCTTGAAATTATTCAAACTTGAAACCTGTAACGATGAATAGGTCTGTCAAATTGATAGACAACTCGAAGTATAGTCTCTAATTCTATCATCGACTGTGCTCCGCTTTGGCCTCATCGTAAAAGTGTTTCGATCAATTTCACAAGCTACCTGCCAGCTGCTCCATTTATTATCGAATTTTGATTGAACTGTAGACAACTGAATATTTGTCGAGTAGACTACCGACCCCGACCAGTTTTACGAATTCAAGATTTGCCAAGATCGCAAACGCAAATTTTTTACCACTTTTCTATCGTTTAATTGTTGGTTGTGGTCGTGGTGGTGGTCTCGATCGTATCAGGTCCCGTGTCATCGCATCACGTCGCGTATCACGTCCTGCATCATCGTATCACGTCCTGTATCGTCGTATCACGTCGTGTATCATCGTATCACGTCGCGTATCACCGTATCACGTCCCGTATCACGTCCCGTATCACGTCCCGTATCACGTCCCGTATCATCGTATCACGTCAGGTCCGTCCAGGTCCGTCCAGGTCTGTCCAGGTTCGTTCAGATCCGTTCAGGTTCGTTCAGGTTAGGTTCAGGTTAGGGTAGTATTGTAAAGCATATACAGGGTGTTAATCTACCTCTGGACATGAATTAAAAGAAATTAACTGTACGACATCAGGAAGGTGCAACTGTAGCCGAAAGCGTTTCTCAAATCTATCTATCCACATGTATCACGCACTCGTAGTGAACTCAGCGATAAAATCACGCAACGAGAAAACAAACCACACGTCAACACAACGTTTCGTTCGCGACTGATCTCTGGTGGCGATCGAACGCAGTCGATGACAAAAAAATATCAGTTCTCCAACGCAGTCGCAGAGAAATCCTTCTTCCCGCATATTCGTCAGTCGGTGGTTCAGGTTAGGTTCGGGTAAACCTAGTGTTAAGCTATTTTAAATATCTATTACATATTACAATTCTCAACTGATGTAAAAGGGCTACTAGCCCGTTAAATAAAATTATTATTATTATATTCTAAGAACTACACTTTGTTTTACCCCCAACTGAACCCTACCATCTCTCACTAAATAAAAACTAAGAAATTTCTATAATACTTTGACAGATACAATTATCTGAATCGTTCATACGAACGAAACAGACATTCCACGCGTTGCCATCCTCCTAACCCTTTCAAACGATCGGGCGCGCATCCCTTCGTATCTTCGACTCCTATCCTCAATCATCTCTCGCTCGTCCCCGTAGACACGCGTCGAACCCTCCTTCTTGCTCAATCTTTTCCATCGAGCTTATCTATCACTCGAGGAGGCTGAAAAGTCCCGACAGTCGGTGCTAGAGGAGCGAGCTCGGCGAAAGAATCGCGTCCGTACGCCTGGCGCATTCGCGATTTGCATTCCTGCAGCAGGCGTGTGCTGGTGCACCTCCGCGTCCCCGTGGCTATCCCCGCGGCACAAAGACTGACTTCAGGGTTACCGAGAACTCTTGGCAAGAACGCCCGTTTTTCTCCTCCCCGCGCCCCTCACCGGCCCCCTTTCGCCACGGGACCCCTCCGTTCGCTATCACTGCCTCTCCGTGTCCCTCCTCCCTTCCGCGCCCACTCGCACTCTCTTTTTGCCTTTTCGACCAAGCGAACCGCTGGCAACGACCTCGAAATCCACTGCTGGAGCAACTCATCGACCTTTCGACGAGTACAGCTGATCTCCCTCGCCGCTGCTTTTCCTTTCGATGACCGCGCCGCCGCGCTGTCTTTCTTTCGGTAAACGGCCGCTTTTCCTTTCGATTTCTCGACCGCTCGAAGCGAGGTGGATGTTTGCCGAACAAAACGGTCGGTTTGTTTCTAAGTATATATTTGTTTAACGCGTTGACGCCGGCTTGCATCACCAATGGGTCACAATTGAAAAGAGTATCCCAAAATTAGAGGGTCAAAAACGGGTTCCGTCAGATTTAATTAACAGTTACATTGGTATATGTAAATTGATATTGCCGAACTAGTATACATCAATGTGATTCGTTGAAGTTCACGGAATTCATTGCGTTTAACAGGAATCGTCTAGCTTTTGTAGTTTTGTTATAAATTGAGGTCAACGTTGAAAAATTGCGATTTCTTTCAAAATCTGAGAATATAAATTAATTTCAGATTCGTTTTTAGCTCGTCGAGATCTATAAGAATCACTTAGTGGGTATGACCGTGCAAAAATCTTATTGAATAGTGTAATCTGACGCTGCTCGGCCGTGTTGGTGATTGATTGGTGCATTGGTCATTAATTGGTGTATTGGAATATTGCGGTGTTGGGGTGTCGGTGTGTCGGGGTATTGGTGCATTGCGAACGAGCAAGTATTTAATGCACAATCGTGTATGTTTTCCACTATTTTTCCACATAAAAATCACGAAGGTGTACCGTCGTGCAGCGAAATGTTGCTTTGTCTGTATTCGGGTCTTAAAGTGAGCGACGTTTTCGTGGATGTGCATAGATATTTCTTATAGATTAAAATTATGTTTGTTTTCATTTATACAGGTTATAATGTAAATTACGTATGAGTATTTACTTTTATTGAGTTTGTGAAAAACGTATTGAGTCTGTAGAAGGGTTAATTTTGACCAATCGAAGTACTTTAGGCGGTGAATAAAAATCTTGAACGATAATCGAGTTCTGACTGTTTTAACAAATCTTGTAATACACCAGCAGCTGTTTTACGTAATTCCTTTTTTAAATTTCGAACGGCAGAAAGTGTCAATCTCGAAATTGCTACCCTTTACGATAGCAGACCAGTTTGTTCGCCTTAAAACACAGTTTCACTTTCTCTACTCGAATTACAGTCCGGCTTTCGCCACCCTCGAGACACCCGTTCGCAAATATCGCGCGCGCCAATGCAACGACCGGAAACCGTACGACATTCTTTCCAAGCCGATCGATAAAACGCGCGAAACTTGATCTTCGTTCGACGGAGAGAAATTTCACGAAAAATGATATGGTTGAACGTTTAAAAAGTACGCTATCTTAATTATCATCTCGATCGACACGTGTACTTTGGTAGATAATTGAATAAACCGGTGAAATTAATTCACTTCTAATCGCTTGTTTCGTTTCATCTTATCCATAAAATTAAACATTCGTCTCTTGGTAGTTTATCCTCGCGATTTCTATTTTTATTTTACCGTTAACCCATTTAACGCCAAGCGAAAATCGATGCATACGCGAAGATAACCGCACGAATTTGACGAATTTACTATAGCTTCGAAAAAAGCTCATAAAAACCAAACTAAGAATTTGTTTTTTTTTTCTCAACTGTATTGCATCGAATTTGAACCATTTTAGCGTTTTATACGTTTATTTTGAGTACATGTTTCTCCTGATGCGTATAATAAGACGCCAATGCATGAACGACGAATATATCGTCGTTTGGCACTAAAAAGGGTTAAGCATACTACACCGTCGTTCAACGCTGATAGCAAGATTCAGGTGTGGAAACCAGAGTAGGGGCAAACAGATGTGGAGGCAGGAGGAAGGCAGAAGGTGTAGAAAAGTGTAGATGTAATAGAGTGTGGGGGAGGGGGAGGAATTAGTATAAAGGAGCTGTTGGGAGAGGAAGGAGAGGGATTAGCAGAAATGAAGAAGATAGTAGAAGAAATGAGGAGAGGAGACTTGGAGAGAGAGAGGAGTTTGAACGAGGAACAGGAAGGCGAAAAGAAAGAGAAGAAAGATCAGACCAAACAGAATAATAACAAAATAATAACAAAACAGATGCTCAAAAAATGTGCAATAGAGATAGCAGCAGGACCTTAAGGCTTAAGATTAAATTTAAGAGTTGATGTATAAGAAGAGATAGTTAAGATAATCAATACAGAAACGGAAGCTACGTTTCTTTTTCTTACAGTGTTAACTTAGTTTAGGTTAGTCAGGCATTTAGAAGCTCATAGGTAGTAAGTTTATAAATTTAAAAGTTTTCAAAATGTAAAAGGTAAAATGTAAAATGTAAAATGTAAAATGTAAAATGTAAAATGTAAAATGTAAAATGTAAAATGTAAAATTAAATGTAAAGGGTAACCAGAAGCCTTTCAAAACCGAAAGACGAGAAATAAAAGAATATAATAATACTACCGTCGTTCAACGATGTAATATTTGCAGTTTCACGACCGTTTACGAGTCCTCAAATTAATTGCAAATACGAGCTGAGTCAGCTATTAAGCGCGCGTATCTCGTTTCGTTAACCGAACTTATATTGTGCCTTAAATAGCTCTAGATGGAGGAGCCGAAAAGATTTATGATAGGAAGCTATGCGGCCAATGTATGTTGATAAATTAGATTTGTATTGGCCTGACAGATCCTCCGTTTCAAGCCGACATTGGTGTTTGCTTCTCTTCCAAAATTGATCGCAGAGCGGTTAATAGAAATTGTGTAGGTGTCCACCGAGTCTATCATCGTCGCTTTTACAAAAATTCGCGTACTTGGTTAGCTTCGACGAAACATTACTTCGGAAACAAATCTCGCAAAAGTGTCCGCCCCGGGGTTATCATTCAATATTTTCAAACGAAATTTATGTGACTGTTACTTGGAGTTAAACCCTTCGAGCCATAAAAAGATCGCTTTAAATCCTTCTTTACCTTCGTCACGAAAGAAAAAAGCATCTAATACTTCGGTATGGTACCATCAATTCCAACGTGACAGTTTTTCAGCAACACAATTTTTCTCTAACAATTCCCAGTGTTCGTCAACGAAGAGATACAATTCTTGTTTTCTACATTCTGATACTGTTACACGCATTCGCACTATGGCTAATAAATACTCTGCATTTCTCAATTTTTTTAACGAATCTTTCACTAAATTTCATTGTCAACTTTCCGCTCGAGAGGTGACTGTTAGTCACCAAATGATACTTTCGCAAATTTTCAGATTTTAGTTAATTTGTTTATTAATTAGATTCAGAGGTTAAACACTCATATATGTAAATTTTAGTATATCACTTAACTAAACTAAATAACGTTGAATATGGGTGAATCTTAGTAAATAATTCAAATTAGAAAATTTTTGAAGTTAGTATCGTTAGACGTCTAATAATCAACTCTCGAGTGCAAAGGGTTAATAACTTTTCGTAATCTTATTTAACGCACTCTGTATTTTTATCTCTGTAAATCAATGGGTTTATAGCCCGTGAATAAATAAATACATAAATAAATAAAACGATGAACGAAACAACTTTTCAACAATTTAGAGTGTCAAGAGAGCGCGCAACAAAGTAGCTTGCACTAAAAAACCATAACAGGACAAACGTTCACCGGACGTTTGAAACGACAATTAAAAAGAGCAACGTGGGCTGACCAGAAGATTTTTCATCGGGTCCTTTTTGGTACACGATTCCACGCGATATGTTTTATGCGTTCGATGGGTAACGAGGATACAATGGCGGCTTCTGGGTGGGCTACCGGCCTTAAACTTTTCAATGCAAGCCGGAGCAGGTCTTTGCATCCTGTACACCACGCAGGATACTTCCTACGGAATCGATGGCCACGTGTGCGGGTCTTTCTCGGACACGATCGCGTTCGTTCGCACGTGAACCGGCATAAATGAATCGATCCAGCCATACATCGTGTAAAATGTAAAAGCATTTCGTTATTTTTAATTAATTTTAAGTATTCTTCTAATCGAAAAATATTTCCATGATGAACCGACGTTGATAAAATTTGTTCTGAGTAGATGAAAATCCGAGATAGGATCAAAATACAAGTTATAGCTTTATAAGTATAAAAGAATTCTAACTTGTATGAATGTTCAATTATTTTTTATTAATTTGTCTCTGACTTTCATATCAAAAGTATAAATATAAAAAACTGCTAATTTGTATGAATGTTCAATTATTTTTTATTAATTTGTCTCTGACTTTTGTATAAAAAGTATAAGTATAAAAAATTTTTAATTTGTATGAATGTTTAATTATTTGTTATTATTAATTTAACTCTGACTTTCATATAAAAAGTACAAGTATAAAAAACTTCTAATTTGTATGAATGTTCAATTATTTCTTATTATTAATCGTAAATGATTGGTCCTTTCAAAAACCGTTTACATTACTCTAAATTTGAAACTTTTATAAAATTCGTTTACTTGAAAAAAAGAAAATCCTTCCACATTTTGAAACCTATAAATCAATACAGCATTTTCCACGCTGCGACCGATCTAGATCCTCCATCTTTCACTTCTTCTCACGTGCACGTTTCTAGCAATTTATAACATACACATATTTCACATATTTCCCGAAACTTATTCGATCGCCTGTTAATCTATTCAATAACAAAAGCATCGCGCCGTCCCCAGCTATTTATAACGCTCATTAATCCTTAAAATTCAAATGAACCCCGTTCGAGATCGGCATCCCGACACCGGGATCCGGTGGTTCGCGGATAAAAGCAGCGAAATCGCAATCAATTACAATTTTTGCCTGTCGCGCGGGGACAAAATTGTGGCACGCAGACGATTAAATTCGCGCTCGTGTTCCAATTAGCCACCCCGAGCGTATAAAGGGATCGTAAAACAAATTCGAGCACGCGAAAGAACGAGTCGAGTCTCGATCGAGCCCTCGATACATCATCGTCGTCTTTTTTTCGCCGGTTGAAGAAAAACGGACGAGAATCGTGGTGCAGGAGAACGCCACGAAACTGTAGCCGGTCCAGGTTTCCAAAGGGGGGAAAGGAACAGACAGGGAGAGGGGGCAGACGTTATCTTTATTTAGCCGTTCGACTTAATATGCAGAACACGATACATCATAATAAAAGGAGGCTGCGCGCGCGCGTTTACGGAGCAAAGCATTAAAAGGGACAGTGACGAGGCGCGGGTAAAATTTGTCGCGCCTCCGAATACATTAATATTAATCGCGAAATTGCGAAATCTCTGGAGACTTCGATGCTGGGGAACGGGTGGTCTTAATTTTCGAACACCTGAAAGTTAAAGTCTCCCCCCGATGGGCGAAATTTGGAGAAACCGAAGGGGGGTGTGCTTGCATTTCTGTAGAAAAATGTATAAATTTAAAGGTGCACGTTGGAAATTGAATACAGAAATATTACGAAGCAAAAATTAACGGAAAAACATCCTCTTAATGTACTTTCTGAAGGATTTCTTCCAAAAATTCAACCCACATCTAGTAATTTAGAAAGTAAGAAAAGGACCCGGACAGGGTCGTAGAAATTTTGACCACTGCGGTTCGCTAGTCTCATGACAAAGTTCGCGAGGTTCGGCAGAATTGCAATCTTCCTTGTGTTAGACAATAAAGTATTAAAGTGTTTTAAATAAGAGTGTATCTTGTTTAGTAATATTAAACCCAATATAATATTTCCAACAGTGCAACAACCGAGTTCGCAAGTAAGATCTACACAAAGATATCATCCGTATGTAATTTCATTAACACTTCACCGACCTATTAACATTTAGCTAGATGCCACACTTAACCGAACACTGTCCATCGCGTATTAAGAATTAATTAAAAATTATACTTTGTAACAGTGGAAAATGCATTTGATTAACTGTTAACAACACAAGTTCAATACTGACTAATAACAAAAGTAAATAAGATCAATAAGGTTCACGTAATTAAGTTCAATACTAACTAATAACAAAAGTAAATAGTAAATAGTTGGCTAAGTGTTAAGATGATAAACGAATTTTTCTGAAAATATACACACATATATTTAAACAACGCGTGTAAATTTCTCTTGTTGTGAAAATTAATCTCAGCTCGCAGAATTTCCTTTCGCGACAACGAAATCTGTCATGTTCTCGAACCCGGCAGAAGATCCTTAAACGACTGAAAATGAAAACGGTGGGGTTACCTAAATACGCCACTAAAATTAGAAATCGTTTCCATTTATTGCCCGCGGAGCTGACGAGAAATTAACGACCCCGTACGATTCGACGAGAGTATGACGAAACGCGGCTGTAAAACGGGCGCTAAAAGCGGAAACCGTATATACCCGTCGATCACGCGTTTTATAATACCCGACTACTTTTATCGCGAATCCGCCGTGGTGGAGGCTTCGCGACAACCAAAGCCGGAGGGGCTTTTCAACGACGCAACGCCGAGGTTTGCACGCGACACACGGAACGACGCGCGTTTTCATAATCCATGCTCGTACCAAAGGTGCCTCTGTTAATCAGCCAACGACGCGTGAACGTTGTGCAAGCGCATAATTGATTAATGACGGCTAAACGAAGCGGTCCGT
The DNA here is from genome assembly GCA_033822845.1 of Tetrapedia diversipes. Lineage (NCBI taxonomy): Eukaryota > Metazoa > Arthropoda > Insecta > Hymenoptera > Apidae > Tetrapedia > Tetrapedia diversipes. The sequence continues at coordinate 683,907 of JAOPTO010001613.1, read as the reverse complement.
GCCTACGGCTGACCCAATTGTCAGCGACTTATGGACTTTCTTTCGACCGGCTAACTCGGCTCGCGACGGAGATCGAGCCGGCTGTAATTAAACGTGTCAGAGGACTCGTGTACACGTTCGTGTTCGATAACGTTCAACCAGGCCCTGATAAGCGTGAGGCGAAAGATGAACCTTTCGGTTGTTCTTTTTTTTTTTGTTTCTCATCGGATCGCGAGCTGTACGACCGGCCATTCGTCGACGAGAGGAGGCTCGTGGTCGTAGACGAAGATTTATCGTATCTTTTTTGTCGACGTCCTTTCATCTTACGCGATTATTTCCTTTTTGGATTACAATCCTTGTTTATGTCATAATAAAAAATAATTATTTATTTATTTATCAGTTGTTGCCCGCGCAGAAGTACTTGGGGATGAGTTTTGAAAAAATCTCATACACGTAAAATCACCAATTTTGCAAGTCGTTAACTTTAGTTTTAACCAGAAAATTAAATACTTACTAATTTTTATAGTGCTTGCTTCAAAATCGGCGGATTTTCAAACAATCTTACAATCCCTATTTAACCCCCTTAGGGGTGAAATATAAAAAAATTCTTCCTTAGTAGGTGCCTACGTCAGAAAATCTCCTTATGTTAATTGGTAAAGTTTAAACACTAACCGACGCTTTATATATATCTATTCGAAATAGAAATTATTTTTATCCCACAGGAATACAGATCATTATCAATTTGATATAAGAAAGAATGCGTAAAATAACCTGCATGGCGATAAAAAATTACATATCTTCATTTCTATTTTAATATTATAAATGCAGAAGTTTAAATCAAATCTCAAAACCGGTCATTTGACCAGACCGTGGTACGGTTAGTGTTAAAACGATCCGCAAGGGAATTCTTACAGCAAAATTTATAAGATTCGATACCCGTATCTCTGTCCATCGTTAACAGTAAAAAATCGAAGATAAATCGCAGCGCAAACAAAATCGATGACACGTAAATCGTTGAATAAAGGAAAACAGGCAGTCGAAACAGTCTTCCATCGCGTATTCTCCAGGCAAACCGGAAGCGGCGCGGAATTCTACAGGAAAAAGGAGCAACGGAACACGGAACAGGTCCTGCGCGAGTGCTCCAATTAAAAAGCGCTGTCGCACGATACCGTGAAAACGTGGTATCGCGGAACCAGCCGACAAAAAGCCTCGATTAATCGTCCGTTTATCATATTACGCCAAGTTTTCTGCCAAGGCCGGCCGCTTCGCAGGAAACAGGTCCCTCCGGGTCGAGCGCGCCGGGACTCGATGGCGTGTTGCCAAAACGATGGATTTTTTTGTCGGAAGCTCGATCGAAAAGGAACCGGCGAGCAAAACGAGAGGGAGCGCCCTCGTAGCGGGTCGTCCTCTCTTCGATCCGATCTGACGTGCATTCGGGGACTCTAAAAATGGCAAATCACGGAGGAGGGTCCTGTCCGTTTTAACTCTTTTTCATTCGTTCCTTTATTTTTCGATGCGGTTTTCGTAACGTCTTGGCCGTTCAATCGTTATAGGCACTGATTTTAGGTGGAAGTTCGTGCGTTTTTGTGGACTTAAATAGATATTACCGTTTTCGTCTGTGAATCAGACTTTAGTAATTTACTAACGCCAACTTTTGTGTATTCACATATAATTTTTATTTTTTTTGTTTCTCCTATTTGATGTATGTTCACTTTGATTATATTGTTGTTTGTAAAGCCTTGCAGGTCAACGCGTGCCAAGATTATAATCTCGAGTAATCCTTTTAGCACTTTACCGACCGGAAGTCTATTAATCGACGTTTTGCATGCTTCGTTTGTAAATTTTCTATCGTTCCTTTATACAAAGATAACACGTTTCTGAGCGATATCATATGTATACTGTAGAAAAATATTAAACTATTATTTGCAGGAAGAAAATATTGTTTAACAATAAAATCATTAGCGATGCATCCACGCCAAAATGAGTTGGTCGAGAGTGTATATGTTGAATCACTAGCGGACAGTAAAGTGTTAATAAAGACTTTTAAGTAAGACTCGTGCTTCTTATTTTAGCCTAACAGTGTCCTCGGTGACGTAGAAGGTATCGTTTTATGAAATTTGTAAAAGAAGAGATATAGCGTTGGTCGATTGAGATCAAATCTGTTAAGCTTGTTTACGTGGAACAGTTGTTTCATAAAGAAATATTTTTCATTTTTTTTTTGGAGGAAGGGAGTATCTGGAGTAAAAAGACAATACGAGCACTAATTTTGATAGTCGCTTAGTATGTCAGAAAAAATAAAATTGATCTACGATGAACGTCGTCTTTCGCGACATTGGCGAAAGATTTTGTGTTTTGAGACTTTTAATTTAATTCAAGACTATTTTCCATGGAAATAACGTCTGAAACAATGCTGCACCCCTATAGCAATAAATACTATAAATTTATTATTTCCTGAATTTTTCGTTGATTTATTCTGCCGGTGGTGTGTCTGCGCTGAGGTTTGCAGCTCGAAGAACTTCCTCTATCACCACGGACTCCGTTACTATGGCGTAGAAATGGTAATCGAAGGCTCGTGTGTGAGGCGCGCGCAATGGTGAATGTAATTGCTTCCTGTGAGAACGTGACAAAACCCTGTAAGAGGCTCCACCCATGCAGAGCACTACACCCAGAGATCATTATAATATACCTTTCGCTCATCACACTTCTCCTTTGAAAGCAAATCATTCCCCCAAAGTCCCCTAACTTAATTATCTACCCAAGAAAAAGTATATACGATTTTAAAGTAACCATTGTTATCAACGCTTACCATTACCTGCCAATTGTATTGTATTTTATTTTACATAAAAAGAATAGAGCACCCTAAATCTCCTCCGAAATCCTTAACCCTTTCGCTTTGGCTATTCACTCCGCCGAAGTACCGTCACTGAACGAAAGCACGCGCCAGAAATATGCACAGTGCGCGTTTTTTTAAGTCTTAACCCTTTTAGTACCGAGCAAATTTAACGAATTTGCTAAGGTTTGGGAAATAGCTCATAAAAACGAAAGTAAGAATGATATTTACAAAATTCAACAAGAAGCATATTACGGAATAAAAGGAAAAATTGAAACATTTATAACGTTTTATAAATTTATTTTGAGATAGAGCTCTCTCGCGATGCAAATAGTTAGGCGCCATGGTGTACGCAACGATATATCGTCGTTCGGTACTAAAAGGGTTAAATAACAACTGTGCTGAATAAAACAATCGTTGCTCTAATGTAACAGGAATATTTATATTTTTAATATGAAAAGGCTTACAAAATTATTAAAATATAGAATTATTAAAATACAAAATATATTTAGATGCTGCCTATAAACGAAACGAAAGGGTTAAACGCCCATAAGAAACCAATTTCACAAAAAAAATACCACAGTGTAATAATATAACGCAATCTTTATCTTTAACTCGCAGTTCACAACGTGCGCCGTCCGGTTTACGGAGATTTCCACGAAAGAATCGCATCTGAACCATTTGACTACTGTTGTAGAGCGATCTTTTAAGGGATAGGAAAAAATGGGAGGTTGGAGAGGAAAGTTTGCAATTTAAAGGTGGAAGGGAAAAGTTCGCGAAAGGGAATGAGGCAAGAGGGTGGTGGTCATTCGGTAGGGTTAGGCTCTGACTCAGAGGATTTCGATGGTCAGGCCCAGGCCCAAAATAGCTACAGTAACGGACAAAAGTTTCAGACGAGAGGACAATGCAGAACATAGTTTTATGGTGGAACACTATTTATTGCTTAGCACAGAATGCAAATTTTGTTTACCATGCTGCTCCTTATAAATTAGTTAGCTCAATTTCGTTGACTCTTTGGTCTTAAACTATTGTCCGCTACTGTATATAAACCAAATCTGGGAAATGAAGCCAACCATCTGTTCGCCACCTTGCCACACAAATATAAATAATTCCCAAACCCTAACAATTGTGACAATTATTAGATACAGGTATATTAAATTTTCAAGAAACAAATCTTAAAAATTTGTTTTCATTATTTCAATACACTTTCTCAGAAATGCACGCCTAACGAAAAATTTCGCCGTTCTCGGTGTAGATCGCGATCGAATTCCTATCGTATGGTACGATTGGCGCGTCTCAAAGTCTGCCGTAGTCAAAGGGTTAAGGGACCATCGTACGCCCCCGTGCGCCGATTCGCTCGCGCGATCCTCGCGCTAAAGTCGCGGAATTTATCGGGTCCCCATGGAAATCGGACGCGGAGCATCGTCCAGCCGATGATCCTCTCGAGCTGCCGCGGGGCAAACGAGGCTGTTTTATTACAGGAATGCCCGCGCCGCCGAATTTATGGCGTCCGGGGTGGTGGTGCACGGGCCCAGGGGGGAACGGGCTACTTAAAATCTCGCTACGTCACCGAGCAAACAGGCCCACTAAATTCCGATTTGCCGTGCACGCGGCCGGAAAGTTGACTCGCGAGGAAGGAATGCGAGTACGGTCGGTGAACACGGTCATGGGTCGTGGGTTGTTTAAAAAATTGACGCCGATTTTCGGGGATGTAGACAATTTTATGAAATCACTGTTATGTGTATATATAATGATATCTATAATTATCTATAATTAACTATAATTGATATCTATAATATTATATAAATATATTATATAAAATATATGAAATATATAATTTTTATAAATAATAATATTAATGCAACATAACCAGAACCCACCTAAACTACAACAGCTAAAAACCAAGCTGGACTTGACAAAGCCTCGTCCAGTGCGGACCCCCCCCCCACTATGAAAAAGGGAGAAAAAGAAATATAAAAATTTAATAATAATGATAATAATAATAATATATAATAATATAAATTATTACAATAATATATATAATATATAATACATAATAAAATATTATATAATAGATATCTATGATATCTATTATAATAATTAAATACATTCACAATAATAATTATACATATCGTATAATAATATAATCTATCGTAATGAAAAATCATTATGAAAGAAGTAGGATGAGTAGAAATAGTAAGCGAACAGCAAGTCGTGAAAAAATTTGGACATTAGCCCAATTTTTTTAGTTTTCTTTGACTGTAAGGGTTTTACAGGAATAGAATATTATAAATTTTGATTGAATTAATGATTGTACATCGATCGAAGACATTATCTTTGACCACAGTTTACTATATTATGGCGTTTGTTGTATTTATGTAACAATTCGGCGCGAACATTCTCATAATTTTCTTAGTTTGTAAGTTTGCCTCCTTTGACGCGATTACAGAATTAAAAACGGTGAACGCTGCTGTCCAGTGAAACGAAGTATCCAATTGCTGTTACGAGTCATAAACAGATCACTGATCAAAAGGTTCCGCGTGCGAACTGGCCTCTGATCATCCCAAAAATACGATCCGAGGTCCGGCAACCCGAGAACCAGGAAAAACGCGAAAAAAAAGAGCCGGCGACAAACACGAGAAGTAACTTTAAATTATGACGAGTTTAATTTTAGCTGTCGCTAAGGTTCCTTTGCACGCGAGGTCAGGCGCGAAGGATCTTTCTGTGGATCATCGATTGCAGTCATCGATCGTACTTCTATGTGACGTATATCGAGTATCTATATAACATCGAAATTATCAAATACTCGATGAAACAAATTTTTTTTTTGTACCATAGCATTCAATGCATCCCTGTGCATTTTAATTAATTTTTGGTCGAAGAACTTTGTGGGGTAACACGATTAAATAATTTTATTTATTTATTTAACGGGTAACCACCCTTTAGAAAGAAGTAATACAGTAAAAATAAAAATAATTAAGAAATAAAAGTAAAAATAAAACTAAACCGAACATAATTAAAATTTTATAAAAGTTTCTTAGAATGCGTTGTTTGAAATACGTAGTGACCCAAAATTTTGAACGACACTCTACGTGTGTGTGTGTAATTTTACATGAAATAGTATAACGTATACGTCTACACGATAATAAAGTTTACAGCGATACACGATTGACTGATTAAACACAATAACTGTGAAAACGGAGATGAATCTGCGAAAAGGTAAAGAAGCAAAAAGAAAGGAGAAAAAGAGGAACGGATCACGATCCCACGGATGTCTTCTCGCTTCTCGCTGCTTCGAAGCTTCCGATCACAAAAGAACATCTCCCCTTTTCTCCGATCCCTTGTTCAGGTAAAGACCCGAGCTCGAGGGATCGTGAAAAAAAGGAATTAGGTCTAATGGAATCGGGGACCGTCTAGACGTGTCTAGAGAACCGGAATCGATTCGCATATAATTAATCGGATAAGTAGAGTGTGCTTAATCATCGATGAGACTGCGTTAAAGGAAGTGCAACGGAGTTTCTTGAACTAACACTGTGAAGATGCAGTTTTAAAGAGAATGATATTTCTATCAGTCCAGTGATTCGAAAATTAGATGGTAACCAAGAAACTCTAACTAGAACAGAGTGAAACAATTTTAATCCCTGTCAGGTATTTAAGATACTACCCACTTTTTAAACCGACCCGTTATGCTTCAAATTTTGATTCTACTGATTCGTTTAACAGAATTTGTAATCTAGTCAACTCATTGGCTGACTTAAACTTTTTCAATTTATTCTCGGATAGTTTTAAAGCTGAGGCTACAGATTGCTAGAGGCTACAAATCTTCAATTATAATCACTGCAGTGTACTTCACAGTCTTCTTTTGCATTCTTATGACATAGAGCAATGTATTCTCCTGTATGAGCTTGTATGTAACTGTGCTTCTTTTAGTTTTAGTTTTACTTTCATTTTTAATTATTTTTATTTTTACCGTATTACTTCTTTATAAAGTTTATAAAGTTTTACTGTATTATTTCTTTATAAAGTTTACCCGTCATATAAATAAATAATTACTAATAAATACCAAATAATTATTAGGTTTTGTCTTATCTATTATTTTCTATATTACACATTAAGTTAAGTTATTGTTATATACTTCTTATACTTATCCTTTGGTTTTTGTATACCAATGGATGATTTTTTATCCGTAAATAAACTATTATTATTATTATTAAAAATACGTAAATAGATAACAAATTTCAGGAGGTAGTGAAAAGGAAAGAGAGAAAGAAAAAAAAGTATTTCGAGCGTTATCACTCGTTACGAGCGACAAACGAAACTCGAACACGTCGTTTCTCTTCCGGAATTAGGTAAAAGCACCACGAAAAACTCTTTCTGCTCTTGGTCCGGCACTTTAACGACCAGATAAGTAAATAAACCGTACCGGCTATCCGGTCCCGCGACTATCAATCAACCGGTTCGATTATGTAGCTACGGGCACACGACGTTTTCACTTTCTGCTCGCAGGCGAGAGAATAAACATTTGCCTACATAAAGAGGAGTGCGAGAACGAGGTGAAAGAAACACGGACAGCGCGGAATAACGAGAAAAAGGCGTCGGGGACCTTGGACCATTTAATTAAAAGGATTGACGTGGCCCGAGCAGACGAGCCCGTTTCGTTCTTTGTCGTGTATACTTTAAAGGAACGACGCGATATGACTGGAGAAGCGCGTGAAAATTTATTCGATGCTCTTAACGCTTAGCCAACCGAACGGGGAGATCTCCCATTTTGTTCTCAACAGACCACTGTAATTGATTCTATTCGCTTTTGTTATTAGTTAGTCTTGAACTAGTACTGTTCATAAATTTTTTAAAATACAATTTTTAATAAATTCAACACTAGCTGAAGATTAACTGATAACAAAAGTAAATAGAATCAATGGCACTGTTTTGTCAAGGAAAAAATGGGAGATCTCCCATTCGTTCCTCTTGATGGGATATTAACCCTTTGCGCTCGAGAGGTGACTGTTAGTCATCAAACGATAATTTTGCAAATTTTCAAACTTTAGTTAGTTTGTTTATTAGTCAAACTCAGAGGTTAAATAGTTACATATGTAAATTTCAGTACATTACTTAACTAAACTAAACGACGTTTAATATAGGCGAATCCTAGTAAATATTTCGAATTAAAAAATTGTTGAAGTTAATATTATTAGGTGACTGACAGTCACCTCTCGAGTGCAAAGGGTTAACCTCTTCAGGGATGATTTTTTATAGTAAGAAAAAAAATTTTTCTTTCACCACGATTTATTTACTTTATATTAATAGGGATTCTATAAAGCAAAAAAATTGGGAAAACGATGAAAATTCACAAAAAAAGACGTCCACATGTGTAGCTGTTGAGCGTTATAATTATAAAAAATTAAATTTCCACTTCACGTATACTTATTGCTACTGCGACATTCCCACGTAAGACAGACTACAAATTTTTCTCAGAAAATAAACAATGAAAAAAGAAGTGAATATTGAAAAATGTATTATACGTATATTTGAGGAAAAGTTAAATTTTAAACGATTCAATTATGTTGTGTATATGAAATTCTAATAAAAATTTTAGAAACGTTCATTTGACCGGTCGTGGTAGGAATAGTGTTAAAAATCCCTCACGCGTTGTACTCATTCCCGCTATCGAGAAATACAACAAAGTAACCCCTCCCCCTCCCCAATGGTCGTTCATTTCATTCGGAAGTTCCACAGCATTCCAAGATAAAGCAAAAATCTATCGAACAAGCGATCATATATCGCTCGATCCTTCCTGTAAACTATCACGATTACAGTGAAAGTTGAACGATCGGGCGAAGTAAATACTCGCCGCGAAAATTATAAGTCTTCGGGCCGGGCGATGCCGGTCACATTTAGCGTGGCCCAACTCTTTAACGCGGCAATCAATATACCCGGCGATAAACGCGCTTCACGGCTTGTTTACACGAGGAAAGCGTCGAGTATTCATGAGTCACGATTGTTATTTTAAATATGACAAGACTTGGTGGCTGTTTGAATTTCAGTCACGAGCTGTTAAGTCAAATCGTGTTACAATCATCTTTGTCCTCACCTTCGGACGCGGGACACTGTAAATCGTACGTGATCCCGATGACGAGGCGCCGATTACAAGCCGTAAGGGGAGCACGCGCTGTTAAACGTCGTTGATCGATCACGTTTTTTACGGAACGCCACGGTAAACGCGGGGTCTCGTGACGTTCCCGATGACGTTCTTAAATGACGTTCGAGCTCGACGATGTCACGAGACAGGGAACAGAAGAGAAGTAGGGAAGTAGGTTTTTCGTTGGGATCGTTTCGATTTTTAACCCTTTCGTTACCAGCGCCGGATTTAGCCGGCATCCATTTACCGTCCCTTATATTGCATTGTTATTGAAATGATTCCTGTTAGAGTGCAAAATCTTTAAATTTGTAACACCTAAATGAGAAAGTTCGAACATGGCGCAATGTCAGGTTCAGTAGCGTCACTTCGGCGAAACGGACTGCGGTAAGGAAAGAGTTAAATTGGCTCGCAGAAGAAAGAGAGATCGTTGTTTGGCGATTTGAACGACTTTAGGGAGAGAGGAATGTTGGAATTGGGGTTTTAACCCTTTACGCCGGAGAGCTTTCTTCCAATTGAATTTAAATTCCTTGTACAAACTTGCCATCGACCCTACCTTTAGTAACTTGATCTCTCTTTCTCTCTTTATTTCCTTCTCAAATCAAATCGATTTAATGTAAATTTCAATAAAAAACCTCCCTTTCAATTTCATACTCCAATCGATTTCACCTAACTATCAATTCCTGCTTCTTCCCTTTCAATCGTACCTTTCGATCTTTGATTATCAATTTAACCCTTTACACTTGAGAGGTGAGTGTTAGTCACCAAATGGTATAGTTTTTCAAATTTTCAGACTTTAATTAGTTTGTTTATTGGTTAGACTCAAAGGTTAAATAGTGATACATATAAATTTTAGTACATTACTTGACTAAACTAAATGACGTTTAATATAGGCGAATATTAGTAAATATTCTGAATTTGAAAATTTTTGAAGCTGTATCATTGGACGACTAACGATCACCTCTCGAGTGCAAAGGGTTAATATTACTATATAAAATACACTCTTATTTGAAGTACTATAGCACGAGGTAGGTGCACCTCTGACCGAATCTTGCGAGTTTTGTCATGAGACCAGCAAAACGCAGTGATCGAAATTCTTATGACCCCATGTGGGTCCTTCAGCCCCTTTGTTCTGTTTCTTAACGTTTTCATACATTCTACAATACCAGATGTGGCTTGGGTTGTTGGAAGAAACCCTTGAAAAAGTACGTTAAGAGAAAGCTGGTTTATGGTTAAAATTTGCTTCGTAGTATATTTCTGTATTCAATTTCTAACAAGGAACGTATGGAATTAGCCTCTTTATCTAACGTTCAACGTTCAATATGCACCTGTCGTATCGAACGACATGTTTGAAATCTGTAATCTACCATATCCAAGATCTTTCGCGGCATATCAATATCGCGAGGAACACAATAGACATAATAATACACATACGTGTTATTATGTTATTCCGTGTTATTATTGTTATTCCTCTGCTCCTTCTTTTTTAAATTCGCGCGAAGTTTCTGATAGGCTTTAAGAAAAATACAAAGCAATCGTAATAATTGTAGAAACGAACTGATCGAGAAATTATGTCAAAAAGGATTTTTCCCTTCTTTTTCGATGAATGAATTTTTAAGCAAACCAGCCACTACACTATTGATTAGAAATATACAAATTTCTAGCAAAACATTGATTATACTCATAGCCGTATTTAGTCATAAATGTTAAGGTAAAAGAAATATTAATTTCTACATGCTGAAATCATTCGGGAATAATGAATTCCTTCTCCCCGACTATTTTGCATCGTCTTCTTCAAGGTTTGGGGACGCCAGGTATAAATGTTCGCACTGTCGCCGCGTTTTTCAGTTTTGTCAGTTCCTATTGCGCGCCCGTTGTATACAAGCCATCGACGATACATTTCCAATAAATATATACAGCCATTTTTAACACTAGAACTACCAGAGCAGTTAAAATGACCAACTGGTGATTATTCACAGCAGCCTAATAAATTCACTGTGGTAAAGTTTACAAAATTTCCTACGACTTTCTGCAGGAAATAAAAATAAAGATTTGTTTTCTATGTATTCAATATCTTTTCATGTAATTTTCAATTTGATCTCTTCCATGCAAATAAGTACACTGATGATTGTCGGTAGTTCTAATGTTAACACGAATTTTTTTTTTCTACACAACCCTTAAATAATAAGGTTAGTGCTAAGTCCTTCATATTTTGTGTAAATGTAAATGGTAATAGCGTAATGTTGACATACACAGCAATGTGTATACCGCTAATAACCCCGGATGAGGTTTTATAGCTTAATAAAAAACAAAAATCTGTGATTTCTAACATATTGCGGTTTCTATGGTTACGTATGCATAAAGATACGTAATGAAATTTACTATCGCGCGACCTATCAGCAAATGTGACAAAACAAACTTTCCACGATCGTTCACGCTGCATTCGCAGTCGTTTGAGGAAACCAGAAAAGAATTCACATTCGCATTGTGTAACCCGCCAGAACCTAACCGATCCGCTGTATAATACCTGTGTCACGTGACCCAGCCGAAAACGAGGAACTTCCTACATTATGAATCTGCAGGCTGTCAGTACGAAAAAGAAAATGATGATGATGATGATGATGATGATGAGATTCTGTCTCGTTTGTCATTCCGGTTCATAAAAAGGAACTCGTTGCAGTTCTTAATACTTGGCCAACCGAATGGGGAGATCTGCCATTTTTTCCTCGACAAAGCGATGCCATTGATTCTATTTAGTTTTGTTATCGGTTGGTCTTGAGCTAGTATTGAGTCGATTAAAAATTGTACTTTGGAAAAGCAGAAAATCAGTTTGATGAACTGTGAACAGTACTGGTTCAAGATTAACTAATAACAAAAGAAAATAGAATCAATTGCAACACTTTGTCGAGGAAAAAATGGGAGATCTCCTCATTCGATTGGTTAAGTGTTAAGATCAAACACCAGCTACCTGGATAAAGCAGAAAATCAGTTTGATGAACTGTGAACAGTACTGGTTCAAGATTAACTAATAACAAAAAAAAAATAGAATCAATTGCAGCACTTTGTTAAAGAAAAAATGGGAGATCTCCTCATTCGATTGGTTAAGCGTTAAGATCAAACACCTGCTACCTGGATTTGATCAACTGAAAATCTCCTTCAATTTGTTTTAGGCTGACGTATAAATTTGGTCATTTTACCTTTTAACGGAAAAGTTGAAACGTAATTAACTGTAAACGTTTGACAATTTATAATTAGTCATTATGCAAATTTTTAAGAAGAAAGAATTGAAATAGGGTATCTAAAGGCATTAAAAGTCATCGACTAATCACCGTAATGTAAAATCAATAAATGTAAAGAATTTTGTGTATCTTTGTATATACGCTAATGGGTTCACAAATCCGTCTGCTAAGTGTTAATAGCTCTCGAATACTACACGGAGTACGCGTGTACTTACTTACACGTAGAGTTAACCGACTTCCTTGAACTCGCCTAATTCAAACGCGATCAAACACGGTTTAAAGGCTCGAGACCGGTCTCGTTGAGAGATCAAACCGTTCAATTGCCCTGAACGGTGGAAACGAGATTGATCAAGCTAATAGAATGATCGACGATATCTTCTAGGGGACCGTGTACCAGTTCTAGGTGATACAGTCGAAGGGACACGAGGGAAACTAATTTTCGGTCGGCTTAGACTCTATTTATTTATTTAGTAGGTAAACGAGGAGGTCCCCTTTAAATACAACAAAAAACTTATACTCAGAAAAATTCTGTAATACTTAAAATAAAAAGGAAACAGAAGAACAGACACATTAAAATCGCTCACAAGCCGCTGCTCGGTACAATTAGTTGTGTTTGGATATTCGAAGCTCACTGTAGGACTCTATTTATGTTTCTTATTACTTTAGACCTTGATTATATATTGATATTTATTAGCATTTAACATTACCTTGTTTACGCAGTTACACGTACCGTATTTCGTTTTATGTTGTTCTATTTTGAAAATTCTTAACGATCTTAAACGAGGATTTGTTGGTAGATCTGGAGAGTTTATCTTTCGTTATTCGCTCGACAAGCGAAAACGCGAGCAGGCGATCTGTCGGATCATTGGCCAGCAGCAACAAATGGCCAAGTTGAAAATATGTTACGGGACCACGCGAGACGTTAATCAAGAAATGACGTAACTCGGCAGTCTCGTAAACTTAATGGAAACGGATCGAAACAACCTGACGTAACCGTGATCGCTAACTAAATGTTAGAAATTCGTACAGGGTTGTTCTGTGTTTTTGTGCCTTTTTCTACGCGTTTTCTAGAGATATCGCGTTGCTCGAAACGATCTTGATTGGATGAAATGTTCGAAGAAGCGGTGGTTGTTACCTTGTTGGAGGGTAGTTTCGGTAAAACAGATATTTCGTTAATAACGGTGAAAAAATTGAATTTCTACATCGTGTACTTTAAAGTATCGAAGCAATACACAATTTTCGTTCAAAAAATTCTGAATTCCTATTTCCCAGACTTTAAAT
>JAOPTO010001613.1:0-49340 GCA_033822845.1 Tetrapedia diversipes | reverse complement strand
CAACCTCCTCCCTGGCGAAGTGCTGCATTATCGGCGGGGCGCGTTTTGAGATTGTTCGTGTTCCGCTTATGCAAATTTAGCAAATTCTGCCCTGTTCCCGTGGGACGAAGCACTGCGTACCGCCGAGTCATTTCAGCTGCTTCATTACTATCGATATAGATGCTTCCTTCTTTCGCGTTCCTCTTCTCGACGTCCTGTCATCACAAGGTAACCAGTTGTAGTGGTGACGTTACGTTATGAAATATCGTTAGATGGACGATAATGATAATAATTATAGACTTAAAATATAATTAAATAATTAAGTAAGCAATAATATAGACTTAGTTATCGGTAAGGCTGTCCAATTAAATTGGTTGCTTCGAGATCGCTAAAAATTACGAAGAATTATTATAGTTAATTTAAAAAGTTACCGGTAATCGTCGATCGTTTTTCTTGGAATACTACTGAAAATTATTATAATTATTCCGAGGTACCTTTGAAAGAAGCAACCCGTACAGTTTCTTAATATTTTGTAACCACGAAATTTGTAAACGTCAGAACGAAGAAATCGTGACGAACTTTAGGGTACGACCATCGATCAAGTTTAATTTTATCAGCTGTATGGAATAAAATGAAAATGTTGCCTTATGCTAATGAGAAGATGCAGCAGTATCGAAAGGGAGCAGCTTCCACGGTTTATGACGGCCCCCTTTTTAAGGAACTCGCTGAGCTTTCACGCCAGGAATCAGATTAATACCGGCTTAAAGTCGCCCACCTTTAACGGGGTCGAATAAATGAACAGAGAGATAAATGACGAGAGTACGTCGATATTATCGAGCCGTCCATTTTTCACTTCCTCGATATCGCGCGAGAATGCCACGGAGGCCGAGTGGAAATCGCGCTATTAATTATAACGCGATAATCAGTAGAAATATACGGTGATCATCGATAGATATCGTGGAATTCGATTTAAACTTCGGCTCGATGGAAAAGAATATTAATTGAATTAGCATGGACACGCGTATAATGAATTCCACGCCTAATGAATAATTAATTTATTTTATAAAACACGAGCGTGCACCTTGCGTTTAAGGAATTAAAATATATACGTATATATTATATAAATAATAAATAACATAATTATGTAATATATATATAATATTATAATATAAATGATATAAAAATATAATAATATAATAAAAATTAAAAAATATAAATATATATTATTATTGCATTTTTGAAAAACGATACAGCAAGTATTGTAAACAACAAGAATCGTTAAACCTCAGTATATAAATAACAAAGAATTGATAAAATGAGAATATTCCTTTCCATTCAATAATTTGAACAAAATTTTGTATCGAGATATTCTGTGTTTCGAACATAAATCAAAACAATGCACACTAAAAAAGGAAAACATTTTCTAATTCTATTTTACTTTTGCTTTATTACCATTAACAGAACAGTTTTGGTTGCCGGTGTATGGGAATTTTGCAACGGGAGTGTCGCAGCACGTGACCCTTAGGGTGCAAGAGCTGTAGAGGTCGAGAGGAGAGGGTAGAGTAGAGGAGAAGGGTGTGAAAGCTGGATGAGATCCAAGGCATGCAGGGAAATAGTTTGTTACATTGTTGCCTCGGACTAACATGCAGGCAAAACAAAGATAAATCTTTCGTAAATCTTTCGACTCTAACTAAAAGCAAACGTCCACGTTTCTTCATTTTCTCTTTTCTTTTTGACGTAACAATTTATCGCGTGGATTATGGCATACACGGCTGAAGATAAACGGTTGTATTATAGACAGACGATTTTTCCCGAATTTCGTTTCTCGATTCCTGTTAATAAACGTTAATCTGTTAAACAAGCAATTTATTTAAACGAGTATTTAACCCAACGACAGTTAGTAATAATATAATTTAGAATAGTTTGCTTTACACGGTATCTAACGGAAGAATAAACATTTATTTTTCAATTACTTTAATTAGGAACTGGAGAGTGATACCGACTAGTACATAGGCAAGTGTCGAGAGTGAGGCATGAAATTTCCAGGAACGTAGAAAATGAACAGGAAAGGTAAATGCACCGGGTGTGAGACCTGGATGAGCTCCAACATGTGTGTACACTTGAAGAAGAGAGTGGTATATACGGATGATCGCCAGGATGGTCAAGCCGGACCTTCCTCGATTTCCCTCTCCTCGAGGATTAAGTTTGAAATTTTTACGATATTTATCTTTCTGACATTTCATTCCCGTTTAAAAAAATAATACCACCGGAAACGATTATCGAATTATACCATGAAAACGGTACGCGTAAACGTTTATCACAGTTTTCGAGATTTTCACGAACCTAATCTAACTGAATTTTACAAATATTTCGTTACTTTCTAATTGATTGAAAAAAGAGTTATAACCAATTAAATACTTTGTTTCTATTAAAAATCACTGCAATTTTTACCGCAACGAAACAATCGCGTGGAAAGGGAATTCGACCCTCGTCCCCGAGTAAAATGAGATCCGTAATATTACTTCGTTTCCGGAATATTTATCAACGCGTAGCAGATCCCGTAAACGAATCTTTTTTCTCATTTTCGCGCCTCTCGGTAATTTCGTAATTGTACGATTAATCATACACCCCCGGACCCGACGTTTAACTTCGCGCGCGGCAGAAAGTAACACGGTGGTAGGAAAGGGTTGAAAGGTGTGAAGCGAAGGAAGGGTGGAGACCTGGATCAACTCCAAAGCGTGCGAACGGACGACGTTACAGGCACGAACGATCGCTGTTCGGCGGGGCTGAGAGTCCCGTCGAGTGACTAGAGCATCGTCATTGTCTATTCTTCTCCCTATTTGTCACGCCTTTGTTTTTGCGGTTGGTACCACGGCGCAGGCCAGTGTTGTTACCATGACGACACCACGCCGAGTGCCCTTGCACACCTACACAGTGGGTCAGAAAAATCTTTGTACACCGTGAGCCAGAGCACCGCATTGTTTTCCGTCACGGACGTCGAAGTAGACGATATTTAGTAACGCTTCTTTCGAAAAACGTATACCGTTAAAATCGAGCAAAAACAACAGGTAGCTTTCAGAGTAGATTAACAAAAATAATTTCTATCTTCAACGTCCATCGACTTGAATCGTGGTGACGTTCGAAAGATGGTTCTAGCATAGAATTAATTAAAGAATTATATTTATTATTTTTATCAGAATTGAGAACTTTCGATGTTTTCCAAACAATTACTAAGTTCACGTCTTCGTGAACGAGCACATATATTTAACGTCAGGTTACGAAACTGAACTGGATAAATGATCAAGATTTTAGAAACACGCGGCAAACGCGCCTATTTAAACCATATACTTAACGTCAAGTTACGAAACTAAAATCGATAAATGATCAAGATTTTAGAAACACGACGCAAACGTATCTCTTCGAATCGTTCCACGTTATTTTTCTAGTCTTTTAATCAACCGCGCGCTTAGGCTGATTGCCTTCGCGATCCAAGAGCCGGCGATACAGCGCGGCTAACGCGTAGAGAAACTTTTCCGACCCATTGTATGCGCGTGCATAGAGATGAACGCCGTTTTTTCATTCCCTATTCTAGCACGGAAAGAGGGAGAAGTCGGCTCGAGGGGAAGAAGCACTTGTGAGCTACACGGAAGTGTAACGTCACGAGTTCGCGCCAAGTGAAAAGCGTCTAGTTCTCACTCTCTTTACCGCTGTCTCGGTTTTGTTCCATCCCTCGCCCGTTCCCCTCCCCCTCCTCCGCCCCCTTCGCCCCGTTTCACGCCCTCCAGAGGTGCTCTTTTATATTTGTTTCCGTTTGATAGCCACTTTGAGCACTCTCACGCGACTCATCGCGAAAGCTGTTACGTGATTAGCGGCGGGCGAACGTTTTGGTATATACCCCGGAGATTATTACACGTTCGCGTTGCTGAAAGCATTAAAGGCTGAACAGCTTGGCCGGCCGACGTTATCTTATACGCGACGAACGTTAACGTTATCAATCGCAGTTTATTAAGCTGGAGGGTACACGTGATCCGTTAATGCTTCATTTAATCGGATTTGGAGCGTCGAAGGGTGCATGTATACGCGGTACGCGTTTAACGCTGGAGCAACATAATTTTGTTAATAAACTGGGTACTACTTGCAGCGGAAGAATTTTTACTCGATAAACTGTGTTTATTCGGTAAGATTGAAATTCTGAAATTATCAAACAGAGCTGGATAAATTCGATAAATCGTATGAAAATGTATGAAATAAAAAATTTTGAATTTGCCAAGCTTTCGAATTTCGTTAATAATTAAATATAAACACAAAATCGCCGGAAGTGCTATAATTAAATGTCTGCCCTTTCAATT
Source organism: Tetrapedia diversipes (assembly GCA_033822845.1). Taxonomy (NCBI): domain Eukaryota; kingdom Metazoa; phylum Arthropoda; class Insecta; order Hymenoptera; family Apidae; genus Tetrapedia; species Tetrapedia diversipes. The sequence continues at coordinate 45,012 of JAOPTO010001613.1, read as the reverse complement.
TCCGCCGGAATCGATCCCAACGGGCGAATATCACGCCGACGAACTTTTAAACGCGTAATCAAGCTCACGGCATTTTAATTAACCATAATCGCGAGGATTTCTCGCGAGGCGGGCGCGTGGAACAGGAAATGCTCCTGTTGCCGGGGGAAAAATGTCTTAACACCACGCACGCTTCGCTTATCTCCGATTAACCGAAACCAATGACGCGTAAACAAATAGGGCCGGCCGTGCAATCTACACGTTTCCCATTAATTAGCCGCCACGACCATATAATTACGTAAAGACCGGACTGACTTATCTCGCTCCCCGGTTCCCTGTGTCCTTCCCCGGCGATCGAGTCACGCGAGGAGATGAAAAATCGCGCGGAATGCAGATACGCGCCCGCGCCCCTACGGCCGTTGGCGGGTCGCAAACGATACCACCGGCGATCGCGATACGACGATTGTCACCCGGATGTTCCACGCATGCAAAACAGCCGCAATTAAGCCGCCACGATTTGCATGCCGCGTATTGTTACGCCTGGCGACGGAGAAGGTGGGGCGGAGGAAGGGTAGGAGGGGACGAAGAAGAAGAAGAAGAAGAAGAATGGAGAAATTACGGCACGCCAGAGATAAAATGTCACTCGACGCGCGGACATTAATCATGAGTTCACGATAATTGGACATCTCGTTTTTAACGCCGGTGATGGGTATAATAAACAGGATGCGCAGTGAAACGTAACCTGGTGTGTACCATTTTTTATTTTTTCTTTTTCTTTTTTGGGATGGACGAATGAAGATGGGAATGTATGGGGGTGTATGAAGATAAAATTCATTATGAATTATTAAAAATTCTTAATCATTTAGAATTGCTATTGTATGGTAAAATTTGTTAATTTTACGCTTGTGTTTTGGAAATTATTTCAATTTTAGTATTTCGATAAATCTGTTCATTTAGAGCGAAAGATGTGCTTTTATATATTAATTGTTTGAAGATAAACGTGTTATTTTTAGTGCTGTAACATTCAGTACCTGATTTTGTTTCAGTAATAACTATTTTCTGAACCAATGGAAGGTTTCCTTTCATTTCTCTATAAAAAGAAACACGATAAAGCGTGCAGGAATTCAATTACAATCCTCGAACGAAACGAAAGGACGCAAATACGCTTCATTTAGAAGGGAAAACAAGATAATGCTTGTAAAGCGAGTACTTTGCAGCAATTCTGCTAACAAAAGGATAGAGGAAAAAAGCAGAGAACGCTGCTTGTTTATTTACCGAGGCGTGTAAAAGCACGTCGGAACCGTTTGAATTTCAGCGTGAAAGAAGTTCCCTTCGAATCTCACGAGAGTCACGTGGGGAACAGTATTACTTGCAAAGTAAAATTTACTGGACATCGGAAACTTCCAAGTTTTCTCATTTGCGGTGCTTTGTTTTATGATTTTTACGTGAGAGGCGAGCGACATGAGCTGCGAAGGCGGCAAAGAAAGATGTTAAAAGCATATACTCGTATCCTTTTATTACCGCCATCTTCGATTGATGTGCCCGTGAGTGCTAAGAAAGTTAAGCTTATATTCGCTTTATCGTCTCCCCATCGCATTAAGGGTCGTGTCTCTTCTTTAATATAGGAAGCTTAATTTTTTACCCGCCCCGGAGAGTACCAACGCCCATAAAGTATCATTACCACGCATCTATGATTAAAATTGCTATCGATAATCCTACGTAACGTCCCGAATCTCCGACAGTTTCCTCTGATATATTCCTTTCCATTTTAACCCCCTCCACTGCCCCTGCAATTTATATTCACGTACACGTACATGCAATACCTATAAAGATTTCCCGTACAATTTAATGTCAATTGCAGCATGTTACGAAATAATCATCTTGCCGTTTCTTGCTGATTTAACGATCGCTTTGAGCTATAGTTCGTGGAAAGTACGCTGATAATCGCGTGGAGACGCATGATCTAATTATAAGAATCGGAACAAATGCACCGTGAACAACGGATAATCTCAGAAAATAGAATTCGCTTGTAAACTCGTTAACCTGGCAATCGGGTAACCGCAGGATAAACAGAAAAAAAAACAGGGGAAAAAAGGGAGGAAAAATCGAGGAAAGTCGATGGAACGTTATTGCGGTTGTAATTTCTTTGTTCACTGTTATCTTTCTCTCGAAGTTATATCGAACTGATCGGAAGCTTCATCGTTTCCACAAAACGATCTATTGAAAACCACTCGACTGGTTAGGTATTTCTTTTCGTTGATAAAGGCTCCCCTCTGGATTATTTTCCCGTTCCTCGGTTTTCTCGTTCACCGTATATGAGGTGTGATCAACCTTCGATAACGGATAACGACACAGAGAATGATTACTTCGTTGATCGACAAAAATGTATCAAGCTGTTTCACCTTAATCGATATTATTAATGTTACATCGTGCATTGGTCTATATTAATAACACACGCAATACTTATTAATGCCAAGAAAACGTCTACACCTATTTATAAAAAATGATTGACTACTTAAAATTATAATTCGTGATTTGCATTCCTATTATTATTTCATATCTAAGAACATTCGTCAACTATAAAATAAAAATGTATTTAATCCTTTAAACTAATAAATTTTTCTAACAATAAAATGTTATACGTAGGTGTAGAAAATGATTAGTCGTTTAAAAATACAATCTTAATTTACATTTCTATCGTTATTTTATTCTCGATCCACCTCGATAACTGAACAAATTTATCTCTCACCGCGAAGTCTAATAAAAATCTGTTCACCTAAAGGGAACAAAAGTTGGAAGTTTCGAAAAAAAAAAAGAAAGAAAGATCTGAAAGCACTCGGAAGATCGTTGTTTTATGCGTGGGTCGTCCCCTTTAAAGCTCACGCAGCTTTTCATCCGGTTCTCCGCCATTGTGAGGGTAATAATATTGATATAATTTGAGACGGTAGTTCCAAGTGCTACGGTCTGTATACCTTTTAACGCGGCGGCACGTTCTGCTTGTATTTCTGAACGCGCAATCGAATCACCATGCTGCAATCAAGTGGGATTCTGCTACGAAAAAAAAAAAAAAGAAAAAAAGGAAAAAACGGGAAAAACGAAACATCGACTTGCATACCATTATTGGACGAGTGGTGTAACGCGATTTACCGGCTGCGATTCACGGTACTGTTATCGTGTCGTCGGTGTCGATTCAACAAATTATTGATTTCCACTTCCGTTTGCAATTTTTTCCTGGCAGACGAGTATTTAATGGTATCAACTTGAACAATAGAAATAACAGAAAAAGAAAATGATATAATAAAAAGAAATAGGAAGAAACGAAAATCGTTTTACGATTCGAGATCTAAGGCGTATATCTTACGGTTTTACGATTTGCAATATCGTTTATCAAAAGGAAGAATATTACCCGCAGGAGATTACAGGGTTCTCAAAGGAACACGGAGTCGCTGTTTTATTCTTTATTTGAACAGCTGAGCTTCGGCGAACGCGAGCAAAAATTAATAGAGGCAAAGAGCATAAATGTGTTCGCTGTTAAAACACGAAGGCTTAGAGATAAGCGTTTCGTTTCACTTACGTTTTATATACCGGGTGAGAAGAAGAAATCGTCGAAGAAAAAAGTACGGAATAATCACTACAATTACTACTATAATTATCGAAATGTACAAACATAATAATATAATATCTGTATAATTAACAAAAAAATCGATTTAATAACATTTTTCAAGCTACGGACAAAACGATAAATCTTTTTTTTTTAATTTGTTATCGAGAGTCGCATTCGGAAAAAAATATGTAATTGATTGAAACAAAATGCAATTTCAGTTCTTTTTTAAGTTTAAATATGAAGGAGTTAATTTAATTGGAAAAAACGTAGCTACGTTTATGAAATAATAATTATGAATATACCGTATTAGTGTCGGGGACAATTTTAAGTACACGCGATTAATCGCTGTAAATGTATTCTGGTAGTACCATCGTTGTTAGTTAGCCATCTCTCCGGTTTTAGTTGGAACAAACAGCTTGTTCTGTTACAGCCAACGCGCTTCGCTCCGGAAGCAAGCAAGCTGAACGAACGTGTTTGCGTACTCCAGTAAGCCTCACGAGTTTTGGGCTAGGTCTACGCTTGGATTCGGCGGTTGCCTGTACTCCGTGACAGTTACAACTAAGGGCTGTAACAATCCGACATCGACGCCTCTTACATGAAATCACTGTTAAACGTGCGCCATTTAGGGCGCGTTCTTGCTCTAACCTGATTAGACTTTAGTCAATTGTCTACGCGAGATCGAAACAGACGTGACAGTGAAAGAACATTTATAATTATTTACCGTGCTACAAAATATATTTATGTATTACTATATTTATTTTACGATTAGTTATGCTTGTATAACTGCATTAAAATTTTTGTCGTTTAATAGAATTTAATTAAAAAATTGTCTAGAAGTATGTAAACATTTTCCATTGTATTACAATATTTCTGGAAATATAAAAATATTGCTGAATTCATAGATGTCGAATTACTCTACAATTGGAAATATTTTTAATAACAAATGTATTTTAAGAAATAACTGGATAATATTTTAATTTACTTTACGATAATATTCCAATATTTTCCGCTGTATCGCTTCAAACTGGTTCACACGATACGCGTATCAATTTAAAATTATTATTCTATTTGTTAGCTTGCGCGGAGTCCGCGCATACATATAATTTCCATAAACAGGTACATGTATTCAGAGGTACAGAAATCCCTCCAGCAAAATCTACACACGTCAAATCAGCGAGAACTTCGTCAATATTTCAATGAACCTCAATTTCTCCGCGGTCGTTGAATCGAGAAAAGTAGGGCACCGAATAGATTGCAGATACCCGTACCTACACCGAACACCATCGAGCCAACATTGCAGAAAAAGCAAGCAGACGGAGAAGAATCCGTCGTTAAATATACATGTACCAGCGACGCCGTGGCGGGAACATCTCGTTCTTAATTATGTATTCATAGGGATGGAAACGGCGGGCCCGAAAAAGAGGGGATAGCGAGCAGAGGTCGGTAGAAATGAAATATCAAAGATAACCTCCTTGGCCAGCGCGCCAACTGCCTCTCCAATATGGGATCTAAAGTGTTTTTCGATATCTTGAAAAATTCCAATGATACGACGCGGCCATTTCGGCCTTTCTTCTTGATTTTATTTCCTGGTGCTCGATGTCTACCCTCGATATTACTACGTTCCGCGACGTCTCTACTGCATCCGTGGAAATCGGTCGAGGATCGAAGTATTTTTATAAAATTACACCTACGATGACGAGAGCGTATCTTCAGCCTCACCCTTTTTTTTTCCGATTTTAAACTTGAAATCCTCCTTCGAAATAGGAAAACCAGCCAAGTCTAATATTTCGACGGCTCCTATTTGTCGTTATAAAATATGAATCTCCAAAATGATAATTAAAGCGTATTTGAACGTCAGACTTGCCAACAAACTTAGTATCAACTTTTTGTATCAATTTTTTCTCGTTTACGAAATTTTCACGCTGAAACTGTGGTTTTCGGTTAACTTAACCTCAAAGCGGGTAAGCAGAACCGAAACTACGTTTCTTTTTTTTTTTCATCAGAAACCTCATTACCGAAGCACGCGGAAATTTTCTGCATCCCGGCCCATTCCCAGCTCGTACCATGCGAAAAGAACTTTGCCGTCGAAAATCATTCGCAATGAATAACGAATAACGTATTACTCGAATAATAAATAAACCGTGAAGAATTAAATAATTAACCGTTGTTATTTCTTATCGAAGTTTACATTTTACTCGAAACGGCGCTGCACCCGATAATAAACTCTGCCTTCTAAGACGTAACCCGATCGCGGCATTATAAACTCGTATTCCACGGCTAACGCTATTATCCCCGCAGCAGATAAGATGCAGGACATCGTTGTCGTCCCAGAGTAACAGCGTGCACGCAGAGCATACGCAGGGGCCAGCAGCTGCAACGCATAGAATGCAGCAACCGGGCGATCCAACAGAGCGGAGGATCTCAAAGGCGCGTGGCGAGCCTCGTGTGTGCAACGAATACGACTCACTGGTGGATGGTAGCACGAACAAAGATGGCGGCGCGGGGCACCGCACCGTCGCGAGGCGCGCTAGCCCATTGTTGCGCCATTTAGATATATTTCATCGGGAGTGACGTGCACGAACGAGCAATGTTCCTTCTTAGAATAAGCCTCTATATCGCTTCGGTGAATGCATGCACCGTGTAGAGGCCGTCGTAGTCACCGCATTAAATAACCCGGGACTGCATTCACAGTCGACCAAATATTCCCCTCCGTTCTCCTGATCGCCTTCTCTTACGGCGCTTGCCCCGCGACCACTTATTGTACCGCTGATATCCATAACTGTTTGCTTTGCAATGCCACCGCTTTGATAGTATAATACGGATTGCGCCGGGGAACGTCGCGATTTCAATTGAACGATCAACCGGAACGAATATCTCCTCGGGGGGAACAATCGCTTGGGTATTTTGGAAATAATGAATCTCAAACCTTTACGCTTAAAGGAGAGACGGGTTGGTTCTTGGTTATCGGATAGTGTAGTTTTAAGAACTTCGAGTGTAGATGGCAATGAAATTCAATAATTATTGAAACTGATTATAATGGTGTGCCAACGGGTATGATTTTTTACACCAAACGAAAAATGATTCTTCGTGTAACGTAGCCAAGATACCAACTGGTTGTTTTGTAAACATAGCAGTTAACGAGCTATCAAAGTCTAAGTTTCCCGGAAATTTCTTAGAGCAACTTATCAGAAGATATAGACGAACTTCTTAAAAGTTTGTTATTATTATTGCAGCTCGCACGGGAATTTCTATGACCAACAGAGAGTTGAAATGTTTTCTTATCCTTCTGTTATGTTCCCGAAACTCCTTGTACTCCGAGATATCCCAGAGTTCTAGCCCGCCCATCCTTTCCCCGTTTTGGCTCGCGGGATCGTGTTAAATTTATGCAACACGAATACGAACGCTCCCGTTAATAATACGGTATTCTTATCCTAGTGCTTGTCTTTCGTAGTTAGAACAACGAACACGTTCTACTTTTACCTGACAAATGAAAGGCCCCGGTGGAATTACAGAACCGGAGTTTTCTCCGTGGTTCTTTTAAATCTTAAACAGTGACAAATGAACTTAAGACCGTTTCATGCGACCGAGCGACTTACCGTTAGGCGGGAACTCGTAGAACAACGCGGACCTCGGGCTCAGGCAGCTGGAACAGAGGAGAATTACGGTTAAAATATGCTGACAAGGTGGCGATACTGGTCGCCCTAAATTAGACAGTTCTAAGTAAGCAGATAGCTCGATGCTGTCCAACTTTTATTTTCCGGGCGAGTGTCACGACCGGCAATCGGATACGGCGCGTAACAAAATTTGTTATCCACCCTTTGAAATCGGTTACTGTTTCGTTTTATATCGATCACTCCTTTTATTTGTACAGCGTAGTTGAATCAGGTGTATCCAATAACTGAACTGTGCTGAACAAAACCGTGGTTTCATGTTTTTTTCAGCAACCTTCAGTTGGAACGGTGACCGAACAGCGTAACTGATATCGCAGAGTAATGTTTACGATCGGTTAATATTTTGACAGGGTTAACAATGAATATGCTTGGGCGTGGGTTGCAAAAAATTATAATTTCCGAAAGTGGGTCTCGATCTCTAAAAATTTGGAAAACCCCTTGCATTGCTACATTTTGAGTACAAAGGAGATCTCGACGCGGAAAGCTACAGTTCTCGAAAGTAGGTCTCGAATCCTAAAAATTTGGAAAACTCCCTGCATTATTACATTTTATTTACGAAGAGGATTTCTTTGCAAAGAGTTACGATTCTCGAAAATGGGTCTCGAATCCTAAAAATTTGGAAAACTCCTTGCATTATTACATTTTATTTACGAAGAAGATCTCTTTGCAAAGAGTTACGATTTTCGAAAGTGGGTCTCGATCCCTAAAAGTTTGGGAAACCCCCTGCATTATTATATTTTGCATACGAAGGAGATCTCAACGCAAAGAGTTACGATTTCCGAAAGTGGGTCTCGATCCCAAAAAATTTAGAAGACCCCCTGCACTGTTACATTTTACATACGAAGGAGATCTCGGCTAACAATAGGACACGGCGCAGGTTAAGGAAGCCCATCAACAAGTGCCCTAAGTAAAATATTCCCCGGTGGCTCGACATACGATGCCAGCGAGAAACAACAAACGGCGATGTTGGTGTAGCCCAGCCGGCAAGTCCTGTCCTCTCGAGCCACGGTATTTGTCCAAGTATTCCGAGTACCCCGCCGGAGCAAAGCGGGGACTGCTCGGTGATCTCGAACGGTAGATCATGCTGGAATGCGCGCACAATGATTTCCGGCCAGCGCAGCGCCAAGGATCGTGTTCGCCGAGACTAATCGTCTTATTGGTCCGATCGACGGAACGGTCCCCGTGCTATCGATCGTTCCGCAAAGCGAGATGCGCCATGGAAACGGAGTCCCGTTGAGAGCACGGACACACGTGCACACGTGCAAAAGGAAAGGGAAGATGGAGAGAGTAGCGCGAGGGGTCGACAGTTCACATGCCAGAGAATCGGTAATAGATAGCATCCATGTATCCTGATACACCGTTCTGTAATACTAACCGCATACCGAGTGTACCCTTTGACGAAAAGCTAACATCTCAACAGAGGAACCGTGTTGCGATTCTGCACGGACCCCTCCGACTCTGTTCGGACCTCTCTACGCTTCCTCTGGCCACCCCTTTCTCTGCTCGTTCACACACGCATACTGTAATGCACTTACGTGTAGCGTATCCCTCTCTCCATCTATCTGTCTGTCTTTCTATTTCACTCTGCCCCTCCTTCCTCTTCCCTTTTCGATGCAACAAGGAGTGGCGATTGCCTCGAGTGACCCCTTCCCCGAATTACCCTTGAATCGGTCGCGTTCAAACGAACAATGTCCGCAACACCGAGCGAAGTCCATTGACGCCGCACGATCGCGTTTCCGAGGTCGAACCCGTGAATCGTTCAACGATGATTACGAATTCAAGCGATTTTTCGAGTTTTCATAAAATTGCGAACGGCTGAGTAATATTAATGGAACAAGAGATTAATCGTAGCCTTTCTTGAGAACTTGAAAAATGTAATGGTCGGCGGAACGATCGACGTCGTACCGAGTTATCGTGCAATAATTACTCATCGCGAAGCATCCGCGGAGCTAAGGCACAGAGGCGTACAATTAATTCAGTCAAACGCTCGTCAATCGATCGTTACCCGCGAATAATTAATTTCACGTGTTGCTTGCTCACAAGAATCGTATGGACTCCGATATCCATTTATATAATTATTCTACGAACACGCCTCGCCCAGCTTTATATTTCATTAACTTCTTAAATTAAAAATTAAACGCTTAAGCGGAGCAGCGGACAGATTCTGGGAATTGTTTCGAATTTGAAATTAATTTCAAATTAAATCGAGTTTTTCTCGACTCGGATATGAATGAAGATATTCTCTTATCTTTTAGAAAAGGTCATAATGATAAGTAAACTATCAAATGTATTATTCCATTTCGTTTAATTGTAATTAAGCGTTCGATGAATCAAAGAAGCTTCTCATTTATAAACTTTTATTAAAATCATAATTTTCTCCGATAAATTGGTGTGATATGCACAATGCTAATTGTTTACGCATACACGGAATAATTACTTATCCCCGTTTCCGTTTTAATCGCGGAAACTCTAATGAAAACGAATCTCGTTACACTTTCGATACAATAACAAGGCTAATAACAATGAAATGATGTGACGCAAATGATAAAACGGAAAATTACAGTAAAATGAGATTACGTCGTAGTAATTTTGTCATTAAGGATACCCGTTCGTTAAACCTACGATTACCGTGTTTTATGGAACGATCCAAAATTATTATCATTTTATCATTTTATCTACTTCCGCGTGTATTTATTGATCGGTTACGTCTACGTGTTTCGTCTGATTTTAAACATCGCGTAAAAAAATGAGAGAAAAAAAGGTTTGCTGCGTTTGGGATAATTTTCCTTTCCGTTTAATTTGCATTTCGATAACTCAAAAACTGCGAATTCGGAATTCTGTCATTGTTACGTTCGTTATTGAACAAGTCGATAATATTTTTATATTACGGGAACATTTGAAACAGTTTTTGCTGGCTGGAAAAATTGCGATAAACCCGTACAAGTTGAATGCAGCAATGAAAAATAAAAATACGCTATCTCTGCACAGTAATCATCTTTCATTTTACAGACGTATTTATTTTATAACGAATATACGTAAATACATATCTAACAAAAATGCATAATTATATTATACACGGAAACAAAAGTCAAGCTGAATAATCAGAACAATCACTTTATTTTGCATTTACTTTCATCGTCTTGAACGAACAAAATCGATGTTTGCTTTAATATTTAAGAATCCTAAATATTTTTACTTGCTGCGTCAGGTAAGTCGTTTGCCAAAAATATTCGGATATTAGAATATTAGGATATTCGGATAACAGGCGCTCTGCAATCAGGGGCGAAGGCCATGCTTGTATCCTAAATAAATTCGCGTATCTTGAAATCGTTCAAGCTTATCGTGGTCCAGTCGCAGAAGTCATAGAGCCGCTCGAGGTAAGTGTAGCGACGAGATAAAGAAAGGGGAAAGCGGTGGAACGGAGAGGGTCGCAAAAACACGGTTATCGTGGCTGCAAGAAGAGAATAACACAGCTTCACGGGCCCAGAACGGTGGTTATTCGCGCGTGCACGAAAACAGATAATGCCAACGGCAAGATAATGGAATTTAATAACGACCCTCCTTGTCTCTTTCTCCATTCATGAGTCTCAACTAACGGAGAATGGGAAGTGTGCCCGGGCAGCAGTTTGTTCGTTAATTAGCAATTAAATATCAAGCGAGTGGCGCAAAGGTGCGCGGCAGATGGTATTTCGGATCAGGTAAGCCACTTTAACAATGGACAATTATGCGCAATAACGATTGCCGTACCAGTTAACCATTGCCCGTGAGTAGTTGCTTGGACGAGAACGTTCAGATAATTGAATCCGTAGCACCAAGCAAGGAGAGCTCGCGAACATACGATTATCGATTTTACGATTTTCTCTCGATTTTGTCGTTTACCGTGGAAAAACGGACGTGGAACGCGTGTGTGACAAGAGAAAGCTTGCGATTTGAATCTTACGCGATGGAGAACGATGGTTAACCGATTTAACACGTTCCGTGCTATGTGTACCACCGGTGGTACCACGCAGTCATATTTATTTAATGCGCTGAAAACATACATTTTATTACAAATATAATTCTGTAAACTATATTTCTACCTAAAAAATGAAGCATTATACAAGATGCAGTATAAAGCAAAACACATAAGTTTATTTAATTGTTATATATACAATAATTAATAATTACATTTAATGGTGCATTTAGTCAAAATATCAAATGGCCTGATCGACAAGTCAGGCAAAAATGGCTGGGCATGGAACGTGTTAACCGATCTTGCGATAGAGTTACGAGAACGGTGATCGTACGCGTATTTTGCATAGTTCAATGCGACATAATTGTGCGAACGTTTGCAGTTTATCAGCGAGTACACGATTGCAGGTAGCCAGAATGGTTAATTGTTGGATGTTCGTTTATGGTGGTTACTCTTACCTTTGATAGGGCTGTTGAGGTCCAGCTGGCGTCACTGCAGCGGTGTTTTGTGCGGCGAGAGCAAGTTTCTGTTGCCGTTGTTGAAGCATCTGCCTGCTGAACACTCCGTATCCGAAGCCGTAGATTTCGTCCTCCTCCTTGTCGCTGAGACAGCTCGAGGGCTGAACAGAAATGAAACACGAAATTCGTTTTGCGTACAAAAGAAAGTTGCTCGAACGACACTAATTAGTTGCTGGCTAGAACTGATTAATTTATTATGTTGTCGTTTGAATTTCATTCGAAGCCAAGTTGCTTGAAAGCTCGTTTTACGCAGATAAATGACTTTTGGCCTCAATATCTTGGACAAAGGTTTAATTACGAAGTGCTCGATTACTTTTTCTAAATCAACGCGCCATCGATCTTCGATAAGAGTGGCCCCAATTGAGAATCAATAGAAAATTCGATTAACCGCGTGGAAAGTCTGAGCACCGAACAATAACTGATTTAAAACAGGATCAATGGGTCTACACGGTTAATCCCCTTAAACCAGTTCGACAAGTTGCCCTCCGAGGACTTTCAATTGCAGGATAGAAAGTGTTTAGTCTTCTTGAACTACTTGCCGTTGAACCCCTCTTACAGGAAATAAAACAAGCGCTAAGAACTAATTCATCCTTCTTTACAGTGCATATTGTTGGCATACTTGATGTATACTTAATGTAAATCACTTCGTGTACAAAAATTTACCTTAAAAAAATTACCTTATTAATCTGATATAATTACAATTTAAAAATGTATCATTACTATAAATTCCATTTTATTTAAGTGTTAAAATTGCGGTTAATAAATGTCACGAGCATAAAATATGATGTTTTAACCTGTGAATATTTTAACTTTAAAAACCTGATTTCCACCGCTTATAATATTTATACCGATTTTATAAACGTAAAGGTAAAATTAGCGAAAGTTAAAAACCGTTCGAATTCAACACGGCGTTCCTCTTTTCTTCGTTTGTAACGAAAAATCAACTATTCGAAGTTCTCCGTGTTATCGTAGATAACCGAACACTACCCTGCACTTTGGCGCGTGCTGTAATTAACGTAAAACGTAAAGTAGGTACAATTACGTGGACGTATGTAGCACAGGGAGCTCTTACGAAGTCAAGGGAACAAAAGGGAAAAACAAAAGGGACCCGTAAAGATAAATAAAAAGGACAGAGGGGAAATCAAGAAGAGAAAGAGAGAGAGAGAGACGGATTTACTCACCGAGTATTTCCCGGGCACGTAAATGGGCTGTGAATGACTGGTGGTGAGTTGAGTGTTGGGCATTCTGGGAGAAGCATTTGTTTCACGGCGGCGCAGCTCCTCAAGCGGTTCCAGGACGTCTCCGTAATGCGTTCTCAAGAGGTCTGCATACCTTGAAGCGAGTCCCTCCAAGTATCCCCTCTCACCTTCCTGAAGCAGCCATTCGAAAAAGACGAAACGTCAAGGAGGGTGTCTTTCAGATGTAGCTACGCGATCCACTAATTGCTACAGACTTAATTTCGCCGAAGCTAACAATGTTAGCTTTCGAATATTTTCTCGAACGCATCGTGTTTTCGCGGTTTTTCAATTTGAACTTGTATATTTTGACGCAATGAAATTAACCTCAATTTACTTTTTCGTAAGATATTATAGAATTTTTTGCTGAATTTTTTTTTTTTTTAGACAGAGTATTAAGCACTCGATTATTATTAATCTCTTTACATTAATCTCATTTTTCGATGTTAACTCTTTTCGAGCGTTAACTCTTTCGCGAATCGTACCTAATTTTTGTTTTAGAATTAAACTTAAAGAATCTAGCGACCTTACATTTCGCTACGATGTAGCCCACCCTTTTCTGTAAAAGTTCTAAACACCCCACAGATTGCTTCTTCGGATTTCAAAGATTTCAAGTTCCAAGCGTTACATAGCAAGATATATCAGGATGCTCCGATTTCTAGTTCCGCCCGAGTCGATCGATTTACTAATTCATTTCCTCGGATACAGAGGGTTTCGAACGGTATATACGTCTTTTGCACGTGGAAAGTTCGAAACGTTCGTTGTTCCGTGTGTCTGTACCTTACACGATAAGAAGAAGACGGGCGAGGTAGTTCCGTGCGCGCCAGGCAGAGTCGAGAGAACGTTAAGGCGCGGAGGCGAGGGAAGAAAGATAAAGAAAACGGGAGAAGAGGAGGAGGCGAAGGAGGGGGGGGGGGTAAAGAGGGAGGAAGAGCAGAGGATCAACGTACAACGCTGGAGGAAGTCGCATTAATATTTCACAATTCCACTTTTGCCGGCTCTCGATTTGGTACCGTCCATTGAAGGGCTTGGCTCTGTCCTTTCCTTTTCATAAGTTTAAGAAAGAGAGGAAGACGGAAAAGGGACTGAAAACTCGGAGAAAGAGATGAACGAGAATACTTTGTCTGACGTGAGCCTCCTTTTATTTACACTCCGAGCGTCGCCGACCATATGCCCCGTGAGATGTCGCCGTGAAAGTCCACCTTGCAGACTTCCGGATATTCTTTCGTTACCACGGAATCCGCGAGTCGGGCATTTCAATTCCGATGCTCGATCTTTCCAACAATTTTCGAAACAGAATTATTGACGAGCGGCAGATATCTTCTTCGGTCACGGATGGAAGGCATACAGTGGCGGAGAAAAGTTTAAGACAATAGGACAATGTAGAACATAGTTTTATGGTTTGTAAATATTGTCTGTTCATTCAATTTTATTGTTATTACGGTAGAACACTATTTATTGATTAGCACGGAATGCAAACTTTTTTTTTTATTAATTGTGAGCTTCAGGTCGCATCGATAACGAGGTCATTAACGACATAAACCGTTAGATGTTGGTGCTAGATGTATTCATACAGTTTTATATTGCTTTGGATAAATCTGAGGGTATTTTTGGCATTTTCTGCGTTGCTGAAGACTTCTTTTAATGAGTTAGTAATCTTTGCCTGGGTTCGTGAAGCCTCGTATTCCTTATAGAAAAGTAAAATATGTTCGATGGTTAAGGGATGTTGACATTTGTCGCAGTAGGGTGGGGGTGTTTTTATCAGAAGGTGTTCTTGTGTAATTCTAGAATGTCTGATCTGGATCCTATTTAATACGACTTGATCTCTTTCGTTAACGGGTCTTCCTATTGCATTTCGTCCGAAGCAGAAATAAATCGTCCGAGCTATTACTTAATTTATTTGGTTTCTTAGGGAATGCAAATTTTGTTCATCATGCTATTCCTTATAAATTAGTTTGTCTAATTTCGTCGACTGTTCGGTCTTAAACTTTTGTCCGCTACTGTACATTCGCGAAACGATGGTAAAACATCGATCTTCGATCGATATCGAGAGCTCGCGATTTTAGTTGGTAACAAACATCGGGAGGATGATACTGCGTTCGGGAATAAAAGTATCGGACACGAGTGCGCCGTCGGTGCATTTTATAAGTAGTTTCGGAGCACGCGATCGATCAAAACGACAGATCAAAATATCAAGATCTACTCGCCTCGGTATTTATGATCGTTATTGTACCGTCAGATAAACGCAGGTGTCAATAATGCATACAATGGGATCTGCAGAGCGTGCATCCCGACGCCATACAATACGTATTGGCTTACAGCCGTTCGATGAATCGTGTGGGTGGAATGAACTCGTCAAACGCAAGAGCGTCAAGTGTCAAGATTCTTCGTACAGTAGCGTTTACCATAGACTTTTCCCCGATGCAAAACCTATCGAAGCTTTAACTTTTCGCCGAAACAATATCTCGCTTATTTGTACGCGTAACCCAGAAACAATGGAAGTTTCGGAAAAAATGTTTCACTATTTTATAACCGTTTTTTTTTTTTCGTTCCCATCGTATTGCACTCTCCCGAAAGTTCCACCCGCGACAGACGCAGAGCAAAAATCGAAACGAACGAATATCAATTTGCAAAACCGAAAGTTTCCAGGTTTGAAGAGCATGGACTCGCCTAAGCGAACAAGCCGAGGAATGTACTATTGCAGAGGCGTCGAGGGGGCGCGAAAGACAAGGGGAAAGGGAACGGAACGAATCATAGTTGTACCGCCTTTTCTTCCTGTTTCGTCCCCCTCCGCTCGCCTCTTTATCTATAATCCGCCAGTATTAATTAGAATTCCAATCTACCAGTTTAATACGACGAACCCGTCGCTTCCCCGCGGCTCTTGTTCCTCCAGTTTCCTCACCCTTTTCACCCCTGCCCCTCGTTTCTCCGTCACCCCTGCCTACTCCGCCCCTTCCCGTTCTCAACCCCTATCGTTCTTCTTCAGGGGCTTAACGGTCAAACTGAAACTTTCGAGGCGCGAGCACATAAAGCGGACGAATTTTCCGGCAACTCTTTGGAACTTCGCTGCCTCGTAAATTAAAATTTCATCCATGAACGGGTAATCGAGGGGGGGGGGGGAGGGCGATTAAAGCATTCGTTTATCAGGCGGTCAGATCTTACGGGGACACGGTCGCGACTCCGTTTCTGTTTCACGTCGGCGTGCTGTTTGAACAAGTCCCAAGGCCCAAGTTTATCGCCGATACTTCCTCTCGCTGGGAGGAACCGCTTTCGCGTTACTTATCACCGCCTTTGAGGGAGTATTTTTAGAACGATATCTCCGGGACGCGCCAGCAGGAATTTTAATGCTCGAAAGAAACGAAAACAGGAAACCGAGGAAGCTTTGCCGTTGAGAAATATTACCTTTCTTAACGAAGCGCGTAAAGCAAGAAAAGGGTGATTGAATTACATGGATTGAAGTTTCTAGGCAGACAATCAGGAAACATTCCACCGAATTACTCGTTGCATTCCTCAACGTTTGTTTCGAGTAAAATTGTTAAACGGTTACCTGCTGCCAACGAACATCGTAATACACAAATCTATCTAAAATCAAAACCAAGCTACGACAAGAAGCTGCTTAATTTGTTTCCATTCATAATGTACCTGACAGAACACAAAAGCATAGATTCAATCCTGTCCCGTTCCTCAGATTCTGTCGCAGTAAGTCCTCCTCTAATTCTCGACTTCAAGGAAACGACGACTTCTACAACGTGAAATTAAAAGGATAGCGCGGACCCTCGTCAACAGGTTTATTATCCATCGTTCAAAGATCTTCCAACGGAATGGAAGCATGTCATAGACGAAAGTGGTTAAACAGCGAAAAACAGTTCGAGAGTAACATTCACGGAGGAACTTTAGCGGATTACCCCGGCGGCTTGCGGCGCAATTTTCGGAAAAATGACTCGACACGGGCCGAAAGCAAACCCCCATTGATTCGTCGTGATCGCCCGGACCGGCTGGCTGCTAAGGAATCGAGGAAACGACCGAGATAGTAGAGCGGAAGAAAATTGGAAAGTCAAGAACCTCCCTCTCGACATCCACCGTTCCCTTGCTCGCAGAGTTTAACCGCGTGCTGCAAGACCGACTTTACCCACCTTCTCTTTCATCGTTTCGTCCGCCCCCTCCCCCCCTCTAACCCGCCCATCCCTCGACAGAGCTATCCTATCTTTACATCTCCTTTTCACGGTCCCGCTCGATCGTCACGCGCGCCTCCCCGACTGACTCGCCCCCGGGAAGAAAGTTCCGACGCATTTGTAAGTAAGTATGTGCATCCGTGATTGCGCGCGAACAGCTCCGCGAAATAGTTAAACTTCTCTGCCGATTGAATCCTCGCAATTTTTCAAGCGGCGCCTTTCTGTACAGCCCGCTACCAGTTCCGAGACGACAGGGTGAATTACGCGGGAGGAAGAAATTGAACTGTCCGCGCGGGAGAAAGGCGAAGGGTGAATCGACTCTGTCTGATTTGTATGCGCTCTGTTATAGGTATCAAATTGTGCAACGATTGCGAACAGTAGTGTTAGGTAGACGTTGGATAAAAGATAATTGGTTGTTAAATTATTTTCTCACAAATTTTAAAAGAACGTTAAGTTACGAATAAAAAATTCTAAATTTAATAGATCAATTTTCTTCGAGTTCTATCGATCTTATTTGACAGTTTGACTATGTCTTCAATCATATCTAGATAATTATTAGCGCCTGCGTACAATGACAGAAACAAAATCTTCCCTTTACAATGCATCGAATATATATTGAAATTAAGATTATTGAAAATTACCCTCGAGCCATGCGGCGATTATACTTTACGTTTAAATGCGCTTGGAGATTAACGCGTTCTAACCACGTTACTCGATAGTCCTTTTTCTTTGTTCTCAACAAGTTTCACAATTTCACCACGCAGGATGGATCCGCCTCGAAGTTGATCGCTGCTCGCATTGTCCATGGACAAGCGTTGGTTTTCATTTGCTCGAGCCTGAAGCGCGAAATAGTAGGGTAGGCGTTTCACGATAATTGGGCGGGTTGAAGGGGATTCTCTTGGTAGGGATAGAGGACGGAATTATTTTCGGGTGGCCCTTCAACGGCCGTTGCACTCGCCATTAGTGCGGCCGCAGCCCCCAACGTATTCATTCCCACCCTCATTATTTACATATACTTCATTTGCTCGCCTCTTGCTTTCTCTCTCTCTCTCTCTCGTCCCCCCTCTCTCTCTCTCGTACGAGCACACACAATTTCTCTGACACTCCTCTTCTTCTCTATTTCCTCGCCCCTGTCAATTACGAAATATAATTCGCGAAAATCGAGGTGAGCCGAAAAATCGGGATCTTCTGCCGGCGGACGTCGTTCGAATTCATCGTTAATCGAGTACCGGGGCAACGGGTAAAACAACGGGAATCCCAACGAAGCGTGCATTTATGATTTTCCTCTCCAGTTTTATCGCCACGCGGCACAGAGGCGAGAAGTGTTTTAATGGGACGAGACAGGTGGAAAATCGAGCCGGTGACTTTATAAATACTGCAGAAACCTGTTCCGAACTTCCGCGCCGGTTATCCCTCCCTTTATGAATCGTAAAACGCGCGCGACGTGTCAAAAATCCAATGAATTTTCTTCCCCAACCTTTCGCCCATCTCTCTGTTACGGCCCTCTAATTCCGTCTACGTTATTAACACGCGGATCACTGCGACGCGTTAACCTTGCACAAAGATACGTCCCTGCGGACGGAATTAGCGGATAACATCCACCCGTCCTTTCTTCAGCGAGGCATTTCGCATACACCGTGTTTACCCACGAAACCGAGTAACTGAAGATTAAATTTCTTCTCTTGTAAGTGTAAGATAGAAGCGCCGGCGATCGGGCCTGTGATGCGGCGTAGTTCGACGAACTACGTTACGATCGAAGACGCGAAACATTGTTTCCGTCAACGACTAACCTTCTGCGAGATTTCGTCAGATTTGTTAGGGTTGGTTTTGTAAGCAGGGGATAACCCCACCATCTTTTGAAAGGTGACGATCCTTCTTTTATGTTGCACGAGGTGACGGATGACACAGTTCATCTTTGGCCGGCGACCAAATTAATAAAGATTTACTTACATAAAAAGGTAACATATTGTAAATCTGATATTTTCGACAACGATAACGATTACGGGCGCTTCAAAGATTAGAACGAACGCATTACTCGCGTTCGTTATTATTCGAATCCTCTCCGAGTTCCGTGAAATAAATATTGACGTTGAGAAGATTGTTTGCGTGTTTGCACACGCTGTCCCGCGCGCTGTTTGCGTCATTACAGAATGACATCGCATCGCGGACCCGGAGGCCATTAGTATAAACGAGAGCGTCGCCGGTCCGTGGCGGAGTTTTCGGCAGCGAGGTGACCCAAGGTGAAAGCAAGAAGGGTTGAAAGGCGAATGCGACGAAATCAAGAAGCAGAGGTTGACGAGTAATGCGCAGCAGACCGGTCGAGAAGAGGGCATACTGCTCCACTACTACTTGGGCGAAAGGTGGTGGGTCGTTCCGTTTCTTTCTAACCCGACGCGAAAGCGTCGTCAGGATTTTGGCGTCAGGCTCAGGAGTGGCCACCTTAATCTCTACTTGCCCGACCGACCCTCTTCCCTCTCCACGCCGTTTCTCGTCATCTGTCTTCTTTCCTTCTTTCCCTTCCGCCCTCGTCTCTTTGACCTCCTCTTGTCCTTGCGTTCGTCCGTTCCGCCCGCCCTTGTCCATCTATACAGCTCCTTCCGTGTTTCGTGCCCTCACAAAGCTCCGAGGCCTCTTCTCCTTCTTTCAAGTTCTCTGTCCATAGAGCTGTGGCATGTTTACGAAACCTGGCAGCTAAGAATCTTCCAAAAAAAAAGAAAGAAAAAGCGAAAGAGGAGGGACGAAAGAAGAATCGCGAAAGCTGAAGCGAAGAGGAAGGTTTGCTGATGCTGCGAAGCGATAGAGCTTTTTGATTCAAGCGTCGCTGAAACTGAAGGCTTGCATTTTAATCAGTACCTTCGCCGTAGTCCTAGAATCCTTCAGAAACGCGAATAATGCATGCTCGACGAATTTTTGTTTTTCCTCGAAAGACCGAACGTTGTGAATATCAATCAAATGCAATATTATCATTCTTACGCGAGCATTCTTTTATACAGAATATTTGGATAATCGGAGATCATAATGTAGGAATGCGATCGAGCGGATGCGAGTTTGGGAAAGTCTGAAGAGTACTTGAGTTGGGCGATTGTCGTGTGATAATAGAATGTTTGGGCTCGAATGTTTCTAAGGCGTGAAAGATGAGGACTTGAGAAAACGTTGCGACTGAGAAATTCTGGGTGGTCGTGACTGAACGCATCAAGTGAGAAAGGCTGACAATTAGAATGAAAAGGAACGAGTGTTTGAAAGAATATATGACGAGGAAAATGCGAGCGCGTGGCAGAAAGTATTGGACGGTGAAGCAGAAAGTGTTTGACTAACGTGAAAGAAAGGTTTTGATTGTGAACGTAGAACGAATGTTGAAGTTGCTAAGTTGTTATTGTTAAATTGTTTTAAATATACTTTTATTAATACTTTAATCGCGTCACTTTCATTTTTCACACCTGAATTCCACCTTCCGTTCTCCAAAAATCATTTTATAGAATTTTCCTATAATAATATGTTACAGAAAACATTCGGCAAGTCCCTAACAACAAAGTATATATTCTACGTAAATACATGTTCAGTTACGAATAATTATAAACATTATCCCGCGTTATAGTAAAATCCTAGCACATCGTACTCCATTCAGGTACGCTGAACACGCCTCGATTACGCAGTGGTCGCGTCGTTAAACTTTAATCGCAAAAATGCATTGCCCATTGTTCTGCGAGCCGCTTCGGGGACAGGCTGGATCCGTCGACCGGAGAAACTGTCACGGGGATTCCCCTATTGCCGTGGCGATGGATGCGCCACGGTTGAAAGACGACGCTAGCTAGCCAGCGAGCAGAACCACGCCGAAGAGGGGAAACGCGAAGCGAGAGGACAGTTCGGGCGCGAGCGTTCGAGCGTGTACGTGTACGTGCGTGTGCACGCGAGAGTGCAAAGAACGGTTAAGAAAAGGGAAAGACAGCGGGAACGGAGAAAATGAGAAGTAGCGAACGGGAGGGAAAGCGGTACGCGTGCAGGCGTGGATTTGTAGCATTGTTAAACGTAGCAGCGCACCTTTAAAAAAAACTGCTATTGTCAGTTTAGCGCTCGCGTTCCCCTATTCTAACCGGGCTAAAGTCTACGTACACCCGGAAAAGTCCCTTTTCATCGTCTCTTTGTCTAGCATACGCCTACGTTCGAGTTCTCTCTCTTTCTCTCTCTCTGTGTCGACTGTTGTCTTTTTCGTCAACCTCCAACGGCATTCTTCCTCTTCCGGTTTCTCGCGCGAGATATCCGGCATTGTACCCCTCCACGCTGAGAGTGTCCTGTCGCGACACGATAGTTTCGTGCGACTTGGCCCACGCGTTCAACGTCAGTAATACCAACTAAAAGCGACGCGTTTCCGTGGAAGGGCGTCCGGTACGCCGTCAGATTTCTCCGGTCCACGCTTTTTCTATCTTCTCTCGTTTTCTCTTTCGCTCTCTTTCGTTCTCTTTCACCCTCTTGCACCCCCTCCGGTCGCATCCCGCCATGTTTGTCCAGGGATCTTGCCTGTGTTCGTCCATTTCGGTTGTTTCAGTCTGATCAAGACATCAGAGTGCCTGGCGGAATCCACGAACAAAGAAGCTTTTTAATTTTTATGAGTGGCAACAGCCCGGGGATCAAGGTGGACGAAAATTTAAAAACTTTTCGGCAGGTCCTCCTTTCGTGTCTGCCGACTTGATGAAAGCGTTCGTGCCTTTCTCTCTCTCTCTTTCTTTTTCTCTTCTAGCAGCACGCTGTGTCTGTCTTTTGTATCGGTATAAGAAAAACTTCTTGCTTTTGTCGTACTACTTATGTATAGCACCTCTGCGAGGTTTTCAACTGCTATGAATACGCGATTGCTAAAATAAGAAGAACGGCGTCCTCGTCGTTGCTACGAGATTAAAAGCGAGAGAGAGAAAGAGAGAGAGAGACCTTTTTATACCTTTTCCAAGTAGGACAAGTATCGTAACGGCGAACAATATCGTAACACGATAATAAAGATCATGCTTCTTAAAATTTTTAAACGATTCGAAATCTGTCCCAACAGAGCGGTGCATTTTTAACAGCAAATGAAACAAACTCGAGAATTAATCCTGAATATTAAATAGGACGATCTTTCGCTTTTATACTTTAACAACGTTCGCGTAGCAATTCTTAAATTGCTGGTCTCGCGACGTCCAAGATCGAGCTCCTCCGTGGCAGGAAAGGAAGTTTCTCATTCGAGTGCTAATAAGAACTCTTTCCGTCCCTGTGTAGAGAGTTTTGATGATTAAAGGTCGTGAAAGGCGGATAAGCTCGCGCGAGAATGTAATTCCACGGAACAGAAATGAAAATTGAACCATCGTCGTCGTCCCGCTCGCCGTTAAACACCCTTCCTTCTCCGTCCTCTTATTCTTCCGCTTTTAATTCTCCGGCGGAATATGAAATTAGTCGCAAGCCCGTCCGGCGCTCGGAAATTGATTGCGTTAATTATGCAGAATATTGTTCGTGGCAGCGACGAGGCATTCCTTCTGGCCCGGAGTGTCGTTAAACCTATGCATGAATTTATATTAATTCCAGGGAAATGCGCCGTTCCAATAATCTCCCTTCACCTCGAGCAGCCAATATTACATAGGGGCGAAGCCTCTGCTCTGGACGCGTTAGGCTAATCCGAACGGCTTCTTTAATATATTCTATTGCACTTTCGAGTTCCGCGGAAACGGTAGTTTTACCGAAACTTTCGCGCGTTGCCCGGATTACTCAGCGCAATTTAATTCAGTTCTTTCGCAGCCACGTTAGAAATTGCGTACAAAGTGAATCACGTTGTAATTTGTATTGTACTCTGTTCAATTTAACGATTCGTTACTTGTTACGCGTTTCATTTCATTGCACGCTTTATTCTAAACTTTGTACTTTTAAATAATTTTGAACGATCAACGTTGCAACCACCGTGTTCTGTTGATGCTGTATGTTGTAAGTTACGAAAGAGATGAGCGTAGGATAGAGATATAATATGATATAGAGATATAATTATAATAGAATGTAAGAATACCGATATTATTTATTACGCGAATTGAAATTGAACGGTAAATATCAATTGAAGCGAGAGCAGTTAGTATCCAAGTACATACTTAATGCGTGTTTCATTCACTGCTGTGCATAATCTCCTGCCGGAGTAGCGTAAAACCCTTGTCGAGCCTACAAGAGGATATACACATACCACTTCGCGCAGTTTAAAAGACCCTTTGAACAATTTCTACGGCTCCCAGTTACTAAACCACATAATCTGCTACGGCTAATTCTCTTTCAAAGAGAAACTGTGAAATTACACGTCGTTTAAATGAGTTATATAAGCATAGAATTGAAAATGAGAAAAAAAGCATTTCATTCCGCAATTATTATAATTGAAGGTAGAACAAAGGAAGCAGTTACACATGAATTCTATCGAAACTTATTTTTCTCCCTCGCTTTTCGAATCTAATTCTTCGCAACACTGATTTCTATTTTATCGAATCTTTAACCCTTTGCACTCGTCTGTCTCAGGGTATGCGACACTACAAGTATTACCGTGGAATTTTTATTTTTTTTTAATTATACTCATGAAATGTTACAGCTAAGTATGCTAATAACGTATTGGAAAAGTTTTGTTTTGATTGAATAAAAAGATAAATTCCGGATTGGCGGTAATTCATGGTCATATTAAATTCGAGTGCAAAGGGTTAAATTCTATTTTAGAGAACTTCAGAGTTTTTAAAAATAGCAGAGTTACGTTTAATACTTAGGGTTGATTTACGAAGTCTGTATATACTATTGCTTTAATTTAAAATTTAGCAAACTTGGAATAGTTCGAAAGAATAGTTTTGTCCCTATACTTTGTCTTTCTAAAAAAAAAAACTTCCATCAAACAAATTTTTTTTATTAATACTATAATGCTATAATATTCTTTATCGAAAAAGAAGGAACAATTGAAACTATACCGCAACGAGATTTTTCACACGATATCAATGCCGGTGTATAAAACAGAATTGACTGCTTTGTACAAGTGTCTACACGTTCACTCGCATATTGTGCGAAATGAAAGCAATCCACGATGCACGAGCGGCGCCATCAAAGGATATGGGAATGCACAATGGAGGACGACGTGCTACCCCGACTAGCGTTACCGTTGTTCCCCGCTCGGGCTACGCTGGCAATTTTATTGAATGAGTAATGGAACAAGGCTCTTCGACACTGTCGTTAGCACTGCGTGTCGGTAAAGACGTAACTTTCGCATCCACTGTTTAATATCGGATTGCACTTTTACTACTTCCGTTCTACTACCTGTCCCGCAAGCAATAATTTTGCTCACCCGGTACAATTCTGTTACTTTAAAAAATACAAGAAAGAAGTTGTCGATTACAGCATCGCCAATACATTTTTGCGAACGAATGTTGCGTATCGTTCTGATTACACTTAACGAAACGTTATACTTTCGCGATTTACGATAATTTGAATAATAAACAAAAAATTAAATAATCTTAACATTTTGAAAAAATGACACCAAGAGAGAGTATTCTTTATCACAGTATTTATATTTTTGCAAATAACATTATTTATTTTTTTTAATTTCCAATTGATGCTTGTAAGACAAATATAAGATAGAAATAAATGTTTCGTCAATTTTAACGAGCTACGGTACATATCTTATAATTAAGTCCAAGTTTCAATCACCACAAAAAAATTAAAAAGTATATAGGAGTTATTTGAATCGCTAAATTTGATTTTAAATCGTTTCTCAATACCTCTGGTAATATATTAAGTAAAAAGATTATTGCTTGATCAACCGGACAGAAAGAGTTGAATAATCATTAGGTAGACGGTAATTTATTCGTTTCGTCTTGTGTTATACTACCGCATAACGATGCGTTCTCGAATACAGGACCGAGTAGGTCGTAAAAATGGGAAGAGTCATTAAAAGACACTCGCGGGACTCGCTTCGAGCGCCGGTCTCGTTCGTATCGGGCTAATAAGATGGAATGACGAGTGCCGGCCAGATAATTAGCTACAGACGCGAGTAACGCAAACATTAATTAACCTACACAACGAGGAGTGTGTACGCGTCATTACCGTTTACAGGGCGGGCCCTCAAACGCGACTGCAATCTTGGGACTAGATGGTGCAATTCAGCCGTGACAATGGAAACGTTTCGTTCTAGCACTGCTTCGTTTACAGGGGAACATCTCGAAGCGACAATCAACGATTTTTACGAAACATTGCTTACTGGTAGTTTCTACGATTCCTTATGCATTTATTTCTTAAGCTTAACAAATTATGTTTGAACAAATCGCGTTGCAAAGCCGACTTTTCATACTATGAAACATTAAACTCCCACTTTCTTCCGTTTCCATTAATTTTTTAAATTACTACTATAAATTCTTACTTCTCAATTGTCTTAAATACTCCTTATTCTCTCAATATTTAACACCGCATCCTTCAAATATCAATTTACTTTACTCTGTCCTGAAAACTGCAATCGATTCATTTTCGTAAACGAAAACCTTCTATTTTCTATTTCTCCGAGGTGCCAGCGAGGTTAATTCGCGTGCATCGTAAAATAAAATTCTACCGTGCTTCAGAATTCAGTTAATCCGTAGAATCTGTGCCATCGGTGCAGTTCGCGATCGCAAAGCGACGAACCTCGCTGCTCGTTTCAGGACAAGACACCGAGGAACACTTCAAAGCCGACGTCTCGGATCGCGAACGCGTGAACGATGGAACCAGGAAGTTATAGGAAGTTCGACGAGTAGGAGGAAAAAAAAAGAAGGAAGCCGATCAGATCCGATGGTAATTGAAACGTTCGACGCTTTCGAGAGAGCGAGCAACTCTTACACGGTAGAAGAGGAGCGCGGGAGATGAAGCGGAGGAACGGCAGAGAGGGTTGAAGAACGAGCGAGGGGTGAGCTAGACGCGGCGCGGAATTGGATTGGTTTTTTACTAATTAAAATTTCAAACTTGACACCTGAATGTGCCGTCTTTAATGAGACGCCGTCTGGCCGTGGGTTTCTCTCTCATTATTCTCGCGGGCGCGGGTTACACACTGCCGCCTGAGAAAAAAGGGGATCGGGGTGAAGCGGCGTGGAAAGGGACAAAACGCGGGGGTGACGATGAAGGGGAGGGTCGAGAGGGGGGGATGGAAACGGTGTTAGTCACACAAAGTAATTTTACGCGCGTGCCTACCGTTAAAATTCACTCGCAGACAGGTGTTTGATACGATCAAATGGGGAAAAAGAAGCGGACGACCTGCGCCGATTCTTGTTAACCCGTCCGGAAATTATTGCTCGCCGCTGTAATAATTAACGTGCTCTGAGCTTAGCCAGAAAATCGGAATGCGTTTTGGTAGATAAGCAGATTAATGAATTAAATTGATGAATGCTGTTTTTCCCTCTCGTAAATTTACCATCCTCAAAATACGGGAGCATTTTGTATAAATTATTTCCTCGTAAAAACTGACTGCTGCGCAAGCGGTCGAGCGATCGATAGTTTCGTGACTTCGCGGAAGTTAATAAATACCAATTAAAAAAATGATATCGATCATGTAGGAATGCGATCGAGTGGGTACGATTCTGGGAAAATGTGAAGAGTAGTTGAGTCGAACGATAGTCGTGTGAACGTAGAATATTTGGACTAGAGTGATGCTGAGGAGTGAAAGATGAGGAATTTCGGGTGAACGTAACTGAATGCATCGAGTGAGAAAGGTTAGGATTAGAAAAAAAGGAAACGAGTGTTTGGAAAAATATATGACGGGGAAAATGCGAGCACAAGACAGAAAAAGTGTGATTCTGAGAGAGTTAAAGTTGTCAAATTGAAAAGTTGTTTATACGTTACCATTAAACTATTTTAACCCTTTGAGCGCTGAATACTCTTGGTCTAAGTGATAGACAACTCCACTGACAATCGCGTTGCAGTAAGCGAAAGACCGGAAAAATTGACAACCGCATATATGCGTCCATAGCACTCAAAAGGTTAAATATATAATATCTAAGAACTTTACTTTGTCTCGCCTACACCTGAACCCTACCATCTCTCCAAATAAAAATCAATTCCCATAATTATGATTGAACATTGTGCTCGATGTGAGTTCGAACGCTGATCAAACGTTAGAAGAGTTAAGAAAATTGTTTCCCATTACAATGTATCGCGCTTTGGAACACCGTAACAGGGAATGCCGCGCTACGTTTCCGATTCGATTGAACATAGAGAGGTTCCTCCGGAGAAACACGCTTTTTTTTCCAATTCGATTACAGGTCACGGAACCAGCCGTTGCCAGCACAGTTGTTACAAGTGAACGCCTGCGACACGTAGGCATTCCGTATCACGATCCTCGTGCAAAGGGAATAAAGATCAAGGTGCTAGGCCAGCCGGGGAAGAGACACAGGTACGGTGCAATGTATGGATCGAGGGGGCGCGGAGGGATGCAGAGGGAAAACACGGAGGCAGAGGAAGCGTGTACCAGGCGAAGATGTTGGGTTTGGCCTGAGACGCGATACATATCAGTCGACGGTGCAGCGTTATTCAATTTGCAGCTCGGTCTTGTTGATTGTGCACGTAATGCCATTACCACGGCCGCCACCTTCGGCCTGGAATCCGTTCTCCTATTGGCTGTTGCGTCGAGACAATGTATTTACAGCGACGACATCGCCAGGATTTTAACGCGAACGAGCGAACGACTGGATCCTCACCCACGCCTGCCGAAATTCCACGTTCACGTGGAACGATGAATTTAACAGCGAACGTTAAACGGTAACGAACTCATAAGTAATAACGGGCGGATAATAGATTCGATGAAATTGATAATGGTTGGTAAATTTAATAGCGGTGTTAACAAACGATAATGAATTAGAACAATGAATAAGGTTTCAATTAATTTTGATGCTTTATTATCGCCTCGACGGTTAACGGAAGCGTGGTCAATATTTGGAAATGAAATTGTTATCAAAGCAACTTTAAACATGGTCTTCCCTTATTACACACTCGGATATTGATTACATTCGGTTATAAATTAACGCACAGTTTGCATTACCTTCGGCGATTCTGAAACAAAATGTGGACATAAAAAAGTAAGAACGATCACGGTCTAACAAATGTAAAACAATTTTAAGCGTAAAGTACGATATTAACCCTTTGCACTCGGCGTCATCTCGAACGTATTGGATGGACGTATTTTCGGTTCCTCAAAATCACTATTTTTTTTTATATACCTTGGTAACTGTACCATATTTTGATTTGATATCTTGTGCCATTTTAGTAGAAAACTTCACAGAAACATGCATTTCTGAAAAGGTTGCGCTGGGAATCATTAATAAATTCTAATGTCCCCTGAGAGGGGACAACGGAGTGCAAAGGGTTAATACAGCACATTATCTTTAATCATTTGTTAGATATCATTCGCAGCAGTAATCGATTAATTATTCGTATGAATTTTAAAGATGTTGTAAAGTAATTCTCTAACTTCGGTGGATTTATTCAAACGCGATCTATAATGTTCAATTCGATGTTTCTTCGGAAGAACTCTATCATATAGAACACGATCTGACGATAATACAGATATTCCATAATCGAAGCAATACTCGTGCGCGCATGAATTAACGCATCTGCATCGAGCGATGGGCGTTGGTGTAATAAACGCGATTCAAGGCTTACTTGGTGAATTGACTGAATGAGCGAGTAGGACTACGCACGCGGAAGTGAATGGTTGTGAACGAGGGAAACAGAGCATACGGATGAATGAACTAGTCACGTGATACGCGTGCTAGTTCGTTACTACAAGGACGCGTGGATACGCTTGAACGAGAAGTGCCTGCGTTAATGACACGCGGCACATACAAACGATCGCCTCTAAATGAGACATCGACGTGCTACAACTGAGAGCATAGGTGCAATAGGGGCGCGAGATCATTTGAAACCTTTTCTCCGGAAATCGTTGTTACGTCTTTTTCACAATTGAAACTAAAAATTGGGACGTGTATTCTCCTATTAGTAGCAATCATAGAAAACATTAATATTTAAGTATTCCTATCACAATCTTTACTTTACTTATTACTATTACAATCTTTTATTTTCGATATTCTATTAAAAATTTTTAATCGTTCAATGGGGGGGGGGGCTATTTTTTACTTAAAAGTATCCTTTAGTTAGCAATAACTAATTTAAATGCACTAATTGTCAATTTTTATTCAATTCTTACAATTGTAAGTAATTTAAGCACTCCGGTCACCATTATGGCGTCACAGGAGAAATCATGGCCGGTCATATGTGACCAACGTGGCAATCAAAGTGTTAATAGCAATAATAAAAAGCGGGGATTATTAACATTTAGGTATTACTACTTTTAGTTTTTTAAACGTTGTACTTTTGAGACCAGGAGTTTGCATTCGCGCACTTTTTGCAGCTAACGCCTCAATCGTTAACCGCATAGTGATTAAATCGAGCCCAAAATTTTTGTACAACTTCAACCTTCGGGCAACGTTGCGCCAATTCCGTGCAGGGGGAGAAAGCAGAATATCCCTATTGTTCTCTTGCGTATCGTAACAGGCGATAAATGGAGACCCAGTTCCTGGGGGTATATTCGGGTTTCCCCCTCATGGGGGTTGGGCACGGGGCTGGCAACTCTGCCCTGTTAAAAACTTCTTGTTACGAAATCTCACGGGAGTAACTCCGGGGTTCACCTCGAGGAAAACGGATTGCAAAATGTTCGTGACGCTTGATTTCTGGAACGAGGAATGTTTATTCTTTGTGTTGATTCAAAGGAGTTCGAATGTTGACCGAGCAACCGAATGAAAGATTGGGTCGGTGAAAAGTACAGTTAACGTTGATTTTTAAATTGGACATGGATGTTTATTCGTCGAATAAAAGCGAATTGAACGATATTCAACGATGTGTGAAGCGATGAATGAATGATCGTGGAATAGATTTGAATGATTGCATTATTAAATGCAATTGTCTTAGGGAAATTATTTGTCTATCGGATAAATTGTACGCCATTTCTTTTACAATCTCTCGACGTAATATTTAAAACAGCTTGAAAATTCTAATTTCCCAGAAGCTGAAACTCCTCGTTCTTTTTCTCGGAATTCGCTTTTCTATAATTACAATGGAAAAGAACGCACTTCGGAAGCTGACAGTATATTGAACAAGCGACTGCAGGCATCTTGTTTTCAACTACAAAGCGAAGTCACCTAGCCTCTGCAGAATTGGGTTGAGAGGGTTCTTCTTCAATTACTGCATAATAAGGGCTCATGCACCAACAGAGGAGAAAAGAGAGGGCGGAAACGAGGTCTTTTATGAGGATTTAGAAGAATCGCGCACCCCCCGCCTCTAAAAATGATGTCAAGTTATTATTAGGGGATGTACGTTTGTCGAGATTGAAAAAGGAGATCGCGTGCAGGTGGACTATTAGAAGATATAAATGTGAAATTTAACGATGAAGAAATAAAATTGATCGAAAGATCGATCGCGTCAAGAAGTGCATCAACGAGAATTGTAACGGAGACACTCCGAGGCGAAACGAAGCGCATGAAAAAATTGGTAGAGAGAAGACGCGCGAGCAAGCAATGCCATTGTGGAATACAAAGTGGCAAGGAGGGAGGAAAAGCGGTCCGTAAAAGGCAGCTTCGAGGGAATCTTCTACGAGATGTTGAACATCTTGGGGGGCATTGAAGGAAACAAAGCTTCCTATCGACGAATCAATTTTGAATGCAAGGTTCTTCAACCAAAAATCGCTTTCGCAAAAGTAACAATAGAATAAAATAGCTATTAGTTAATCAAAGTTCTCGTTTTTTACATGCCAAAAAATTGATAAAAAGGGGAAAAATGTTGTTGGAAAAGAAAGATACGTAACGGAGGTCAAGGTCTGCATTAAAGTTTCAGTCAATTACGTTAATTCGCATCGTTACTTGTCCTGCGAACATTTTTTACTATTCTATTATTGTGATATCACGCATATCGTTACTTTGAAGTATTTTAACACTTAGTCAACCGAACTGGGGTCTTCCTTTTTTTCCTCTGCCATTGGCTTTATATACTTTTGTTATTAGTTAGCCTTGAACTAGTGTTGTTTACAGTTCGTTCAATGCATTTTCTACTTTTCCAAAATACAATTTTTAATAAATTCCTAAAATTCGATGTACAGTGTTCGGTTAAGCGGGTTGCCGTGCGATTAACTAAATGTTACTAGACTTCCGGTCGGTGAAATGTTAACACTTAGCCAACCTAACGAGGAGATTCATTTTTCCCCCAACAAAAGGGTTGCCATTGATTCTATTTACTTTTGTTATCAGTTAGTCTGGAACTAGTGTTGTTCACAGTTTGTAAAATGCATTTTCTGCTTTTACAAAGCACAATTTTTAATAAATTCTTAAAATTTGATGTTCAGGGTTCGGTTAAGCGTGGTACCGTGCAGTTAGCTAAATGTTAATAGCCTCTCGGTCGTTGAAGCGTTAAAGTACGTCTAACAACGTAAAGCGGTGTACGAGCGATAAAAATTTGAGCGCGATTCCAGATATTAATACAAAGTCGAAAGGGTTAACAAAAATCCAGAAGAGGGCAAGCTGCGAAAGCTGGAACGAGCGGTTGAACAGACACTTCCCTTTATTTTTCGAGAAGAAACGAGTGTGCCTGAAGGTTCATTTGTTACACGACGGTACGTTTAAAACGGTTAATTTTTACGGCCGCGATTTTTGCTTCGCCCCGGTGTTCGTTCTACCCGTTGCGTCCCTGGTCCCCGTTTTAATGCGAATTTATTCCTCAGAGTTAATTACGCGACACTAATTTTTGCTCAACTTCGTTCGCTCGTACAACCCGGAGTCCGGTCATCCAACTTCCGTCCCCAACTTTCCCACGGGCTCGCCTTAAACTCCTTTCCCCCTCGCCCGCCCGGCCACGGTTTCGTTCTTTCCCCCGCGAAAGAAAGACGGTTTTCACGGTCCTCCTTGCGAAATTTCAAGATTCGCCAAAGATTTACTGGATTGGCCAATTAGCGGAGCCGGCCAGTAATTTTTTCCCTGTCGTTTATAGGTCTAACCTCGGTGGTCTCCCGCGGTCGCCTTCCGGGAAGTTTCCCGTTGGATTAATCCGCACGTAAGAATTATGAAATTATTGCTTTCCGGAAGTTTGTCAAGGGAGAAGTCTAAAGTGCTTTTGGACGGCACGGTACTTTGGCCAACGAGCTTTTTCGCTGCCAAAAGAAACGCCATTCGTTCCCGACGAAGGGGGAAAGAACCTGATTCCGATTTTCTTTCGCCTGTTTTTGACGTGGGACCGTCACGCGTTGAATTTAGGAAAGAATCAACATGGATGGAGGGGAGTTTACAATTTTCTTAATCAATATTGCTATAAATACTAAATTATAAATTTGATTATTATGCTAATTTAAATTTCGTTGCATTACTCGTGTAGTATGTTAAATCGGTAACACATTTTTCATATCGTCGCTAACGAGGTCGAAATAATGTCGACTTTCGAACAAAGAAAATTAATTATCACGGTTCAGTCAAGTTAAACGACTTCGAAGATTTTACGTAGTATCGTTTACTATAATTTGCATTAATCAAAGTTTCCCTACGACCGGTGAGATCAAAAGTGATTCATGGTTTTTCGTATTCTTCGAGCGAGAGCCATTATCTCGAAGATATTCGGTTAATTTCATTGTTCCTGGTCGTATCGGTGCGAAAGTTCTTGGCCAAACAATACCGTCACAATGAATAATTGCAAATTAGCTCGGTTGACGTGCTGCACTTGGATAATGTTTCGACGCGTCTATCCTATGGTCATTTGTCTTTATTCGCTGCGACAGAATCAATGGAACGAACTGGCTAAACTTACGCTACCGTAACAATGCGCACAGGCGGAGACATATATCTTACGTGTAATTGAAAATAATTACGCCTCGTTTAATTTTTTACGATCGAACATTCAATTCCAGTTATCCAGCCTGTTAAGCATGTTTAAAAATTTCTCAAAAATTTCTTCGCCCGTTTCCCTAGCCATTTTCAACTGTTACAAAAATACCACAAGTTTCTAATAAGAAACACCATCCGTTACAGCATTACCATCACCGTTTATTTATGAGATTATTTTACATTACAAAAGAAAAGAACATAAAATTCCAACTCTCGATCCTATCCACATTTGTCAAAAAACACGCTCGACATAAGTACATAAGTTCCACCGAGCCCAAAGTAATCTCATTTTCAGGAAAATTGAAAGAAGCTCGCTAAGAAAACACAGGAAGCACGCCGCTAGTCCCCTCTCTCTCTCTTCCTCTCTCTCTCTAGCTTCCGCTCTACTCGAAACGGCAGCATCTCTTTCATAAAGAAATTCCCATGATCCTCGGCCGGGGATGCACGTGTAACGGCACCGGTAAGCAGAGTCTGGCCATTGTGTACGCGGTTATCGATTCGCAGGGAGTTTCTCTTCTTTGCTAGCCGGCTATCGTGCATTTTCAAGGTCTGAGATACTACACAGTATGTACTACTTTCCCCGGAGAGGAAGCGAGCAAGTAAGCATAGCACTGTATCTGTGTAAACGTGTATATGTGTGTGTGTGTGTGTAGGAGCCCCCGCCCTCCCGCGCGCGTATGCATTTTTTAGAAAGCCTCAAACTGTTTCGAGCTGCACCGGCCGGCCATTTTCATGTCTGAGACGCGATAGCGCGCCAAGGAACACGAAAGAAGATAGCCGTGGAGCGAGAAAGACGAAGATATACACCGGGGCCGGGGAAAGAACGGTCTACCCCCTGCACCCCCGCCATCCGCCCTCCGTCTCTTTCGGCTGTGCGTTGGAAGGGGTTGAGAGACAGGGGCGAACAGGGTTGAAGAGGGTCGAACCGGGTTGTAGACGGGAGCGATGATACGTGCGCGGAATAGCCCCGGTGTTTTGAACTCCTCGGAGATTTGGTTTACCAAGCGAAGGCCTGCCTCCATCCCTTCCACCCTCTCTTTCCCATCTTTCTTCGTCTCACCGTTTTCTTGATACTTTTTTAAAAATCTTGGATTTTCGTCGACCCTTCGTCGCTGACGCTTGATCAAATTCGACACGTGGAAATATTATGTTTAAACGTTGGGATGAATCTGTTAAATAGTCTGGTTGGTAAAAATTTTATCGCGATTAGATTGTGGATTTTTATGCACTCGTAGGGAGGAAAGTATGGGTTATAATATTGAGAGGGTGAAATAAATCTGTGGACAGATTTCGTTTGCTTAGTTGTTATAAAAGTGTGAATTTGTTTCCTGTAATCTATAATTCCTGGTTGGTGACATTATTTTCGAAAAGGTATTTCGTTAACCCTTTGCACTCCGAATTATTTTTTAATCTTATTAATAATAACTACCTAGTATTTTAGGTGCTTTATTTGAAATTTACTTCAAAGGAAAATTCCTTAAGTGGTACTTATTTTTGTTTATTAATTATATGAAACATAGTTTTCTAGCTTTGTTGCAACTTATATTTGTTTAATTTCGTTGACTCTACGGTCTTAAACTTTTGTCCGTTATTGTATTTGAAATGGCACTTTAAAAATGTCGAGTGTGACTCAACATAGGAATTACTGTGATAAAAGCTGACGTCGAGTCACTCTCGACAAAGTAGTGCAAAGGGTTATGAATTTAAAGGTATATATTAACGTTTTTGAAAATATCAGAGACTGCAAAGCCCTTGTTACATCTCTGATGAGCGTGTGACGGAAGAAAAGACAGACAAACGAAAAACTACAAGAAGTGGTATTGAAAGATTTGTGAGTCGATGACGATATTTAACTTTAATCGAAAAACACTATTCTCCGCGCACTTGTGTATCTACCAACACGTTCGAAAGCCGCGGGATTTCCGGTTCATTTGTATTAAAATATGAAAAGAACGCGTGCAGGAAGCACGCCGGAATTAAACGCACACGTACACGTGGAAAATGGAACACATCGACGTGCGCGAAGACATAATCCGCTTATACGAGCACGACGTTTTTCCACCCCGCGCGCGCGTGTTCAACCAACGAAAACACTCTAAACGCATAGAAACAGTCAATCGGTTTCACAGCGACACTTATTTATAGATTTCGTTCACCTGTATTTGTCCCGGCCCGCGATCCGCGTCCGACGCGTCGGCCAATTTTTTCGCGTCGCCTGTATTTGTAGAATTCACGAATCCTTGTAATATCGCCACGGTTTTTGATATAAAGCCATAAATATTGAAACTGTGTGCGCGCGGCTCCCGAACACGATGCCCGCGTTCGCCTAACATTCGTCACTTGGCGAAAAAATATTTATACCCAAACACGGGAACGCGACGCTTGGTTTTTCGTACCGTTTTCGGTTGCTCTAACACATTCCGATTATCTATTAATGATTAAAGACTGACAGAATGGAATCGGGTAAAAAATATCTATATCTATAAATTGTTGAAGAAAATTCCATTCGATTCCATACGGTTTAAATAAATGTTTTAATGATTGACGAGGTTCATCAGTTTACAAACATATTCTTCGTTGAATTCGTGATCGCACGATATTTTCGAATTACCGTTTAATCTGTTGGTTTTTTTTAAATCCCTTTTAAGCGTGCGTTGTTAAAACAACTTCATAACGGTAATAGATTTGAAATAAATGAAAGACACGAGGCCGTGGGGCTTTTCAGATTCTATCGTGTTTCATAAAAACGCTCGATAAAATCGCGTTTATAGGTTAGCGTATTAATGAAAAATGGCATTTACAGATTAATGAAATTTTATAACACGGCAACGACCATCTTTTGTCCCGGCTTGCTTCTAAACTGCTCTCCCAGAGATATGGGTTTTCAATTTTAATTTGCCGCTCCGATTCTACTACATATTAAATTCCTTCAACGGGGGAACGCGGTTCATTAATTGAATTTTATCGTGTTCTGGATTTCTCGAATAGAAAAATGAATTTAAACGCTCAGCTCGTGGTCCCTCTTCTCCTCGGTTCAACCAGAGAACCGTGCATTCAAGAACCGTACAATAAATATCGCTCTGTTGCGTAAAAGGTAAATAAAAGGAAGACGGAACAGGCTAAACCAATGGGAGTAAACTTTTGCGAACGCAACGTTTCGTGAATGATTTCTAGGGAAATCTGTCGCGTTAAGCATTACCTAGGGAATTTGGTATGATGATCAAGTAAATCGAGGCACACACTTGTCCAATGTATTCGAAATTGTCACCGTGCTAGTTACACGAGCATTGGATACATCCATGTATAGGAAGTCCCACAGGATTGCATACAAGTTTGATCGACATGTTTCATACTTGAAAAGCAGAAAATGTCACACAAACAGAGGTTAGTAAGTGCTTCATTGAAAGATTATAATAAAAATATGAAATACAGTGAGTTGACCAGATGAAACTTTAAATAACGTGTATGAATCTGCTTACTAGTATTAAATTATAGCTTTTAACACTAGAACAATTAGTGATTATTTATAGCAACCTTATAAGTTTATTGTGGTAAAAGCTTCAAAATTTATTATAAGTTTCTGCAGAAGGTATAAATAAATATTTGTTTTCTATGTATCCTGTATTTTTTCCATGTAATTTCCAATTTTATCTCTTCCATGCAAATAAGTACATTTTAATTGTCAGTAGTTATAGTGTCAAATAATTATGGTAGAAGATAAAGATGATCTATTATTACACAAAATTGTGAGAGTAAAGTTAACATTTAACAAAGATATCCTGCCTTATTTCGATGATGAAGATTTCAACTTAAAGAAATCAAACATAAAGAAATATATCAATTGGTCGAAAGTAATTTGTTTCTACAAATTATGCGATCGAATCCTTATTACTCGCTAATCTGCAGTCCAAGTCCTTCGGTATTAGAATGATTAACCGGAGATTATTCGAAGTCTGGTTTGCCCCTTGTGAAACGGACTTCGGAAGTCTAATTGCTTCCGACTCCGGCTAATTCTGTTTAACAACTTGAAATTCTCCGAGCGAGACCGGTTGCTTCAAAAATCGATCCGTTTCCAATACGTATCGCGCTCGTACCGTTAATCCCTGTTTTCTTTTGCCCCGTAAAAATAATACATCCGTTCATCGATTCCGCCTACGTTCACGTCGAGGGTGTTCCTCTTAAATCGACCGAAGGACGAGACGTTTAAATAATTTCGAAGCGAGTATCCGACTGCGGCAAAAAAAGGATCTCCCAAAGTCGAATATCCCGCTGTCACTTTTTTTCTACCCTCCATATTAACGGAAATAATTTAAACGTGCCATTCGAAAAGAAACCCTGTGCATCGATCGAGAGAAGTTAGAAGGCAAACATTTTAAACCCCCAAACGGATTGAATTTTTCCTCCCCCGTCCGCCCTCTCGACTTTATTTCATCCTTTTCGGCTAAGTGCTGGACGGAGCCGGGGAAAAAAAAATATTCTTTCCCCTAAAAAATAGCGGATACCCTGCAGCGAGCGTATCATGAACGCCGTCAGCGGCAAACGCTACACCCAGGATGAATGGTGTAAAAAATATATACGGCGGCGTTGTCTGCCTTTTACATTTCAAATTCGTTCCGGGGAACGTGTACGGCCGTTTTGCCTGTAAAACGCATTTGTCGATTGCAAATGCAGTATTCCGCCGGTTTTGCAATCTCCATTGTCCCGTGATAGGTATCTCTCGTGCAGGCCGTCGAACCCCATAGGGTCACCCGGCCGGCCCCACCTATCCTCTTTTCGGCTCGCCCATTGACGAACGGGGGATCCTTCGCAAAAGTTTACGCACCGACGGAATAGATGGCTGAATTTCCCCAGCGAATTGTGCGAAAGTACGTGTACGTTACCGGGCCGATCCCCACGAGGCCGCGCGGAAGCGTCGGAGTCAGTGATTCAACTGGAATCAAATCTGGTTCCGAGTGAAGAAGAAGGAAAATGTTCTGCCTCCTATAACCAGAAGCGCTGATATCATCCAGACGAGGTATTCTAAACGGATATGTTAACGTTAACTTTTACGTTAACTTAATCCTCTGTGGATCGAATTTTTGTTTGAGATATGAAAAAACTTGATGGAACGGAAAATCGACAATTATAATCCTATATGTGCAGGTGAAAAAGAATTTTCCAGTTTAAACAATTATATAATTATTATGTATACGCCATCTTATGAAAAAAAAACAAATTATTTGTTAAGATGTGAATAAATTAGCATGTGGCCTGAAAGTTACACGGGCCTATAGAGGGTTAACGTAACGTAACACAGTTCGTTTCTGTCCTTTTTTTGAAGGATGCTGTTTAGTTTGTAGGTATTAACCTTTTGTGCTCGAGAAGTGACTGTTAGTCACCAAATGATAGTTTCGCAAATTTTCAGGCTTTAGTTAGTTTGTTTATCGGTCAAACTCAGAGGTTAAATAGCCATATATGTAAATTTTAGTATATCGCTTAACTAAACTAAATGACGTTTAATACAGGCAAATCTTGAATTTGAAAATTTTTGAAGTTGGTATTATTAGACGATTAACAAACGATTCAACGTTTTCAACGAGGATCAAAATTTGTAATTTAACTTCAATTTCAGCTGCAATTTTGACCATGTGAGATTACGAATCGTCGAATATACATAAAATTACATGTTGTATCTTAATACGTTGACTTGACGCAGATTTACAGAATTTAGTGGACGGCTAACGTTAATATGCGAGCACAGGCAGATTGAAAATATCGTTCCGCAAATATTATTGCGCGACGTATCTACTTCGCTTAAAAGATTAGTTTACTTTAAACGTGGATGGGGTATGAAGTAACCTTAACGCAGAAATGATTTCTAAATTATCGAGGACCGTGGAAAAGGGAAAGGTACTATTGGTAATGGCCGTTCCTTAAGCAGAATTAATCTCGATCACGCTGGATCTGATATTGATCTCTTGCTCGAACGATAAGAGAGCTTAAAAAGGTTGCAGAAAAGGAATGAAAAGGGTGGACGTCATGTTTTTCAGATGAAATGGATCGCCACCCCCCTTTCTGCCTTTCCACCTTGTCAACCGGCAAACGTTAGCGAAGGAATGGTAATCGCGTCATCGATACTTCCCAGTGAAATCTATCTGGAGAAGTGGAAACGGCCGTTTCATCTTCGGGGTGAAAGTTTCTCTTTCTTGATAAGAAAAAGGTATAAAAAACAGAAGGGATTCGATATTCAACCAAAGGCATCGTGAAACAGTTTCTGAAGAAATTACGATCAAAGGGAAATTTCTTGCGTAAAACGTCTGTAGAGGGTATCAAATTACCTTTAAACTGCCCGTGCCTCTCGTTTTATATCTAATTAACATTGTTAATCGTGTTTAACGTAGCAAACCCTTCGTTGTATTCAGCGTATAATAACTCGACGTACAGTATTGCTTAAAATATGTAAGTTTGTAATTTATGAATACATAAGGACAAGTATGTATTGTATAAATTAATGTATATATAACTATAAACAGAATTTTGTTACTTTAGCTTCTGTTTAACGTTTCCAATAATTTTAACATTTATGAAATCATTAATAATAAAAGTTCTTCACATTTCAAACGAAATGAATAACTAATTAAACTTCCTCTCCTGGTATTATTACAGAGATTATCATAACATGTATTACGATGTATAGACCAATATTTGTAATTTACATAATAAACATCGAACCGTATCTTTCACGCAAATTACTAATCCTCTTGTTTATTAACGGTTGTTCCTCGACTCGAATAACTGTCAAAATATATACTTGATACATTCGCTACAGAGACTTTAATGAATAAACTAACGACTTCGTCGCGAGCACACGGATACGTGCTATCCATCCCTAGCCGCAGCCGAGTCGCCTAGATAATCCGTTTTGCATATTTCGAGCTGCGTACAGCAGGTCGATGTAAATGCGTGGCGGTGCCCCGCCAAACGTTACACGGTCCCGGCCAAATATTCACCGGAAGTCGCTAATTAAGTCGAAATATTCGTCCATTTGGATGCAGCTGCGACTGAACGACGGTCAACTTAACGACGGCTCGGAAAATGCGAATACAAACTCGGAGCGCGGCAACATGGCTGATCGTTTACTTCAATTTACGATTCTTTAACCTTTTGAGAGCTATGGACGTATATATGCGTCTGACGAAAGTTGCTCGTAAGGACTATGGACGCATATATGCGTCTGATAAAAGTTACTCGTAAGGACTATGGACGCATATATGCGTCTGACGAAAGTTGCTCGTAAGGATTATGGATGCATATATGCGTTTGTCAATTTTTGTCTTCTTCACCTTATGACTTTTTCTGGGGCCACACATTTCGATGTTAACCCTTTAGTGGTAACGGAGATTGCTTATAGGGACCACGGACGAAAATATGCGTTTGTCAATTTTTTCTCCATTTTTACTCCATCTCCAACGATAGTACGCCGTCCCTTCGAAGCACTTAGGCTAAAAGTATTCAGTGCTCAAAGGGTTAAACGTCGTCCGTTAGTATAAGAAATAGCTGACGACGTTCGATTAAGCGTATACAGATTATGGTAATGAAAATTATCCTGCAGGCATTGTAAATTAATAATAGAAGTTAGTAGCATTTGACACTAGAACCATCGACAATTAAAGTGTACTTATTTGCATAAAAGAGGTGAAATTAAAAATTACATGAAAAAATATTAAATACATAGAAGGCAAATCTTTATTTATACCTTCTATAGAAAATCATAGTAACTTTTGGAAGCTTTACTACAGTGAATTTATAAGGCTGCTATGAATAGTCATCGATTGGTCATTTTGACTGCTGTGATAGTTCTAGTGTTAATGGATGTAACAAGGGGTGGTTTTACGAGCAAAGCGAAGCAAAGTTAGGTAGAAAATTAAAAGTGAAAAAATTGTGTTCGATGCTTCGTTCCTTAGTTATAAGCACTTGGAAATTAGCCAAGATTCCCTCGCGGCCTCTTTACACTAATGAATTTAGTACAAGTGAAAACGCGGAGGCTACGTACACGTTTAATATCAAGAACACATGTCTAGTTAATTGAAAGCTGTTACATTTGAATTAACAATTAGACGTTATCACGTTCGAATGCGCGCTGAAACAATTTTTGAGGATGGAAAGGATGCATGTACTACGAATTCCATTTGTTTCCATAATAATCAGAATTTTCTATCAACTCCAAACCGCTCGGTTTGGCGTTCAAAATCACCGATCGTGTGTCAGATACGAAAATATTAATGTTTCGCGTTAATTTATTACCAACCGTTAATTTACTACTAACTTAAGTGCTCAACGAAATTATTCAATGTCGTGCGTATACTTTTCGCCACGCAATTATTTATGCCGGAAGATGAACGCCGGTCATCCTGTCCCGACAATATACGCATACAAATGTGGGATTAACCTAGGTGTATCGCGGAACCGACAATTTATCGGGGACAATGCATTGTGTACACAAATTGTGTACCGGGCTTCATTATAATAATTAACTGGAGCAAAGGGAGAATCCTGGCCGTCGTTTTGTGCAGCCAGCTCGTGACTGCTGCTTTATGCCCGGTAACTCCTCCGTCCGGATTTGCATAACCACCTCAGAAATTACGGAGTCGAACATTAAAACGAAAACGACGAGGATACCTCGTATTAACTCGGTCACTTCTTAACCCGTTAGGTTCTTCGTTGGCACGGCTCATTGGGGTTTCATTTGAAATTCATTGAAGATGTTAGGCCATCGCGTTAACCCATTAAGTGGGCCGATTGTTACATCAACGCAACACCTCATTCGCGGTCTTCACCTCGATTAATTTCCGTGATGGAATTCTATTTGTAACGTTGCATTTATGATAGTAGATTCCAGAGATTTGCTTAATAATTTTGCGTAATCACGATACGAAGCAGCAGAGCATGATGTAAATTGATATTAGGACAAATTGCAAACGAAACGATGCATTAACTTAATTCAACGATGTCTTTTATCCTACCAACACTAATATTAGGTATTACCTGTTAACCCTTTGAATCGCGAAAATCTTGTAACGGGTAATTTTCGAAACCGAACAGCTTGTCATTCGACGATTTAGGTACCTTTCGAGTGCAAAGGGTCAATTGGTTAATGGTGTATCATCTTCCCTGACCGGTACTTTGTAAGATACACCTCTAACCAGGAAGGCTACAGGGCGAAGTTAATTGTCACCCGGGCATCGGATCGATAGCCAGGGTTATCAATTTCTATCGATTATCTCGGCTGACGATCTTCGAGTGAAAGCGTTCGCGTTCGCTAACCGAACATTACAGCTCTCCTCGTAAACACGAGCGAGATTTATTCGTTTTTCGAGGAGACTTTCTTCGGCATGTTTAATCAGTTCGATTCGCTTGCAACAGCTACTCTCCGTGTTCGCTCGTTATAAATGGAAAGTTCCGGGCAGCTTACCTGAAACACAAAAGAAGGGACACAACGATCAGTATCGCGTCTAAACAGAAACGTATAATTTAGAAT
The DNA here is from genome assembly GCA_033822845.1 of Tetrapedia diversipes. NCBI lineage: Eukaryota > Metazoa > Arthropoda > Insecta > Hymenoptera > Apidae > Tetrapedia > Tetrapedia diversipes. The sequence goes on along the minus strand of JAOPTO010001613.1, from coordinate 2,462 downwards.
GGACGTGCAACAAGTAACGGTTACTTATAATTTCATAACGACAGGTTGAGCAAATACATAATAATGGTGCGCAGCGAAACTAAACGTTACTTATAGGGAGGAGCTCTTAGAAAACTGCAACTAACGAATTACAGTTAACGCGAACGATAACCTGTTTCTCTATTAGCTTCGAAACGGTAATTTTTTACTGGATTTACTTTTATCCAGAATTAACAAAGAAAATGTTTCTGCACTAACTTTCACCCTACCACCGTAAACGATGTAAATCATAACGCGAGGTTAGTATCTTCGTGAGAAAGGATCTTTGACTGTTGTGTCGCAACTTTCCCACCTATTTCAACGAACCGTGACTATCTCTGAATTACAGAATTACCGTGATTCCTCGAAACATGGTAAGATTTAAGCGAAAATTTGCATATAATGGATTTTCAGAGAAACGCCGAACAAGGATCCTCGTTATTTCTGATTTATTCACCGATAGACACGTCACCCATACCTATCGCTTAATTTCATCAGTAGTACCTTTACGAGATGTGTACGTCAATTATACATTTCCTAGAATTATTATAGTTAATCAATCAAATGCCTTTTATTATTATGTTACTGATTCATATATTCTACCGTCGTGGTTAAAGTAAAATAGAAAGCTGACGACGAGTCAATTTCACACCGTGAAGCTTCTTCAAATAGCCAAGATGACTCCGCGCCAGCACGATTTCCATATCCAACCGTAAAGGGTTGATATTTCATACACGGTGTCTCGCCAAGCGTTCCGTTCGGTACGCGGCTAATTCTTCACGGTGCCATACGGCGATAAACCGATTTTTATCCACGCCTGAATCGCTGTTCCTTCCGTTTCGACAGCGATAAAATTTATTTATCTGCCTACACGTACCTCCCCCCCTTCCATCCTTCCATTGTTCGCGCATGCAGGAAACGACGTCTTCCCCCGCGTTACACCGCGGGTGGTCTATCGATGGATTCGGATTACGGGATAATGGGCCAATAAAAATGTATATAAGTAGCCGAACAGCTTCTTGGCCGTAGTCTTCGTCAGCACATATGTACGCTACTGGCCAAAAATTTGCAATCATTTTCAGAATTGCAGCCAGTATCAAGTCTGAGATAATTTATTTTTCATTTGGAATTAACTTATATAATAACCTTATATAATAACTTATATAATTAACTTAAATAATAACTATAACAACAGTTTCCTTTCCTTTATCGTGGTCGATTTTTCATGGAAGAGCTTTCTGAGATGCCATCATTCTAAACTCCTTTTCTTCTAAATTCGAATGTTTCTTAAAATTTCTGGGTGATTCCAAACTTTTGCCTGGTAGTGTTTAGGCAGGTAGCGAAGACGAAGCACTGTTTTGCTATGCGTTCGCAAAAAATTGGCTATCAGGATGGCACAGGGGCGAGAGGAATACTTCACTCGCTCAGCCCAATCATGCGTTGACATTTAATCCGATTCGTCGACGTCATCATTTCGGTTAATAGTGAAAATACAGTAGCGTACAAAAGTTTAAGATCAAAGGGTTAAAGAAAATAAACAAACAAATTTAGGGGGCAATTCGAAAATGAATTCTATATATGTTTTGAAATTTTACTTACTGTGTTTCGTTAACAATTTCATAGTGATTTCTTTTTAGAACCTATTACTTATGTTTCTTAAGTGAACAAATCAATTTTTTAATGTTAAAAATTATGTGTTACATAGGAGGGGCATAAAAACTTTAGAAAGGTTAAGGTGGGGCATGGCACGAAGAAGGTTGGGAAACACTGCCCTAGACACAGGGTTAAGAAGGGACAAGTCAGAACTCGTATATATAGAAACCGTGGTTAGGCTCGGACACTTGCGAAAAAAGTAGTCGGTAAATCCCTCTTAGTGGCGAGGGCAGGAAGATCGCCACAAGTATTTAAATATCGAGACAGAGCGAGGATGTAGACGCTGCCTGGCCATCTTCTGGTTGACGGACTATACATGCGTAAGTAGATTAACAGGTCGCCGTGAGAGGTAAACGGCAGACGGTTGAAAAGGCGGTAAACAGGATAATAAAACCGCGGTGAAGTCGATACTTGGTAAATTGATCCTGGCTTTGCTTTCGGGGTGACGACAGACGGACCAAACGACGTCCCCATCAACGGCACAGCCTCCCGACGGTCCCGGGGGACGCGGCAGGCTTGTTTAAATGCAAATCGCTCCGTCACCGGCAAAAATAACTCTGGTAATTCGGCAACGACCCCGCCTCGCCCCCGGTGATTCCTTCTGAATAAACGAGTCCGGATTACGTAACGACGTCGAAATTCTTTGCTCGTGTTCTGTCAGCGCTCTCTTCTTTCTTCTTTGGTCTCCTTTCAGGTTTGCATTATATGCGCGTGCATACAGGAAGATGTTCGAGGATACTTTTCAGGGTTCGAACGTTTTGCTTTTAATTGATAGTCGAATTTATAGTTTG
>JAOPTO010001612.1:0-20593 GCA_033822845.1 Tetrapedia diversipes | reverse complement strand
GTGGTTAATTAATATTTATGTTGATCACATGAAGTTCGTACCGTATAAAGTACTAAATAAAAATACTAGAAGGAAACAGAAAGTATTTTAATATTCTCTAATAAAGGAACAACCCATTCTTATTTCTTTGTTTATTTGTCTCTTTCATTCTATGTTTCACTGTTTCTTTGTTTCTTTTCTCCTTGTTTCTTTGCTTCTTTCTTAGATTATTTCTTTGTTTCATTGTTTCTTTTTTCATTGTTTACTTATTTCTTTGTTTTCTTATTTCCTTGTTTCTTTGTTTCATTGTTCACTTATTTCTTTGTTTTCTTATTTCCTTGTTTCTTTGTTTCATTGTTTACTTATTTCTTTATTTCATTGTTTACTTATATCTTTGTTTTCTTATTTCCCTGTTTCCTTGCTTCTTTGTTTCATTGTTTACTTATTTCTTTGTTTTCTTATTTCCTTGTTTCCTTGTTTCTTTGTTTCTATGTTTAGTACTTCCAGCGAAGTTTATATCTGCTTCTTATCTATAATCCTCCTCTTCGCATCCCCCGATCGAGGGTTATCAATCGTGGGGCAGAAGCAGATGGGAAATGGAGAAAAAAGGGTTGGAAACGCGCGGCGCCATTCCGGAAACGCACACGGAATGTATGCAAATACGATGGCGGAAGGTTTACTTACGTTAAAGCACGGTGTATAGGGGCAGAAGCGCGGCGTGGCAGAGAGGGTGGGGGGAGAGAGAGAGTTATTTCCATAAAACTTGCCGATCCCTACCGGATCAATCTCGATATGCATGAAATATTCAAAAACAAAATGATTACAGCCTTAAAAGCGGCGCGATGCAGCCGGAAGTATCGGACGGGGGCGCGGAACGAAAATAACGAGGCCCTGGCAAGTAGAGGCGAAACAAAGGCATGAATATAAGATGTTGGGAAGCTCCGCGGGGAGGAAAATATTTTCACGGATAACATTTTACGACGAGAACCCCAACGATGATCATAATGGAAACGATTTCACTTCCTGCAAGATCGATTTTACGATCTTAATTAGCGTATTTTACTTTCGTACGATCGACATTGTGTATCGATAATTTTTGAACGATACACATACAATAGTGGAAAAAAGATTAAGACGAGAATACAATGTAAAACATAATTTTATGGGTTGCAAATATTTTTATTGTTATCATAACGTAGAACACTATTTATAGAGTAACAGAATACGAATATTTTTCATAAATTAATTTATCTATTTTTGTTGACCTTCCGGTCTTAAACTTTTGTCAGCTATTGTACGTGTCAACAAAAGCTTTGTATGAATCAATAAGTGTACCTGTGATTATAAAAATGACCTAAATTAAAAAAATGTTTCTGGAATTTGTGTTTCAAGTTTTTGTAATGGGGTTCATTTGCAGGTGATTTAATTAACAAAGTAATTTTTTTTTAAATTCTCAACTTACGCTATTTTCATAGTGATTGGCATAGGCATGTATAATTAAATGCAAAAGTATGAATAAATTAATAATATTTATAATTAGGATACGAGAAGTATATAATTCTACATATTAAGGAACGATGAACATTGTTTCACGTTTATTGTGAATGTTGTTTTAAAACAGATGATATAGTGAGCAGTAGGTTATTCTGCATGCAAAAATAAGTTGAAAATGTGGAATAAAAGTTTTTCGTATGTCGCTTCGTTTTTACGAAAATCGGATTTCAAGATTCATTGCGTGTCTGACTAATTTCACCGCATACTACTGAAATTTCATCTACTCGATACTTATAGCTACATAACAGTGTTTTGTCTACTAATTTTGAGATACTCTGTATAGCAATAACTTTTTCATACTTTTTCATCACATATCTATAATTGGTAAATGTACTTTTTTATAAATTACACAGGCCAAAAGAGGATTACATATAAGGGAAAAGGCTAAACAGTAACTGGATAATTATAAAACATTGTGAGGGTTACCGGATACGCATTAGAAGGGTAAATTATGGAAAAACGTGAAAATTCTAAAAAAGTTTACACGAGGGTTCGTTCCGTTTGACGCTGTTTTTAGCTGCCAATAATGTTTGTTTTATAAAATAAAGTTATTTTAAACCGACCCATTTATAATCTCATACCTAAACTAGTTCACTTTTTACAAGCATAAAATGTACATAAAAACGGTGTTCAAAAAAATTCTGTGCAAAGCAAAAATACAAACCTACAAAAATATTACATTCCGTTCACCAAAGATTACACCGCGATACAATTAAATATTTGAAGAATCACACCTAAAGCAAACACTGATTCATCGTGCCAATAAAAAGTATCGTCCAGCGATAACGAAAAGAGGGGCGGATTAAACGGTAATCAGAAGGAACAAGCCAGGGGGGAAAGCAAACAGGCGACCATCGCAATATTCTCAATGATGGCGTGTAATCCTGAAAAAGCCGCTTAATTGTTTCAATAATAAATAAACGTCCATTAAACCGGCTCTCGCGTGACCGGTCGCGACTCTTAATTAAATTATCCCCTCTGTTAATAAATTTCGCCTTCCCGCGACCCATCGTGCCCCCGTCCCCCCCTGGACCACCCCGACTTTTCTTCTTTCCTCATTAATATCCCCGATTAATTTGTTTTGACAGGCGAGCTCGCTGCAAACAGCAATCTCGAGAGCGACCACTCCCCCCCCCCCTTCCTATCCTCCATCCTTGCGAAAAAGAGATAACCTCGTTCGTCGATCGATGAGTTCCACGCTTCAGAGACGTCCTTCGACCCTTTGCAACCCCGTCGCCCACCCTCTGAAGAGGCCACCCTCCCTACAAGAACCACCCTTCCTCGCTTGGTTCGGCCTGGAACCAGAAGCTCGTTGGTTGGCTGCGACACTTTTCGTGTTCTCACGGAGCCGATAAATCTCTTTCTCTGGCCCCGTGAAAACGAGAGTTTTCCTCGTGGAATCGAGGGACGACCGACGGAGGCTGCCTCGTACAGTCGCTCGCGAAAATTGACGAACGATCGCCGAATTTTTCACACGAAGGGACAAGAATTTCGTGCGTTTCAGTGACGATTAATGCATTAACCCTTTGCGCTCGAGAGGTGACTGTTAGTCGCCAAATGTGAAAAATTTTGCAAATTTTCAAACTTTAGTTAGTTTATTTATTATTCAGGCTCAGAGGTTGAATAATCATATATGTAAATTTTAGTATTGTCACTTAATTAAACTAAATGATTTTTAATAAAGGCGAATCTTAGTAAATATTTCGAATTTGAACATTTCTGAAGTTAGTATCATTAGACGACTAACAGCCACCTCTCGAGTGAAAAGGGTTAATTGTCGTAATGCTTAACCCTTTGCGCTCGAGAAGCGAGTGTTAATCACCAAATGATAGTTTTACAAATTTTCAGACTTTACTTAGTTTATTTATTATTAAGGCTCAGAGGTTAAACAGTAAACAGCAGGTTTGACTACTAAATTCATTTTACTAAGCTTCTAAAATTTAATATGATTTTCTGCAGAAGATATAAATAAAGATTTGTTTTCTATGTATTCGATATTTTTTCATGCAATTTTCAATTTGATCCGTTCCATGCAATTAAATACACTGCGATAGTTCTAGTTTTAACCATTCAATACCTTTGAAATTTAATTAAAAATTTAATCGAGCAGTTGCACGTAAAGTTTTTCAACACAATTGTGAACCAAAGATAAGAAACAAAAAAAGGGGATAAAAGAATTTAAATTTCTTTCGAATCCAAAGAATCATCGATATGAAACACTTGTAAAACGTTCGTTGAATAGAAAAAAAAATCCTGCAGGACCGTGAAAGTGTCGGAAAGTAGCTAAGAACGATTACCGTGTCCTTAGTTTCGTTGCTTTCACGGATCGAGTTACACGGCCGGGAGAGGAAGTTTCAGGATCATCTGGATCCGTGAAATTTTTGAGAACGTCAAAAGCCACGAAAGTTTCGGTAACACATTCAAAGCTTTCAAGATTTGCAGCACTCCGGAGACTTTCGAGCTTCCGAGCCCATCACGGTTCGGATAACATTCGAAATAATTTTAAACTTCACGCTGCTCCGATCTAGACCGAAGTTTCCGCGAAACTTGTCGCGGATCTCTTAGAACGTGTCCCGTTGAACAAAACTCCATTCTAAGGGAAAAATGTTTCGACCAGGCAAGCTCCCCCTCCCCCCGCCCTTCCCCGTCCCCCGATTCGTTTATTTCGATGTTTAAAAGCTTCGTTTACCAACTTCCGTTATCCTCGACTATTTTAAAACAACGATTTACATGCACAAAATTTGGAAAGTACACTACAAACGTTTGGAGCTTTTTAGATGTTTAACCCTTTGCATTAGGTTGTCCCCTGTCAGGGGACATTAGAATTTATTAGTGATTTCGGGGAATCAATTTATCCCAGCGCAACATTTTCAGAAATGTATGTTTTTGTGAAGTTTTCTGCTAAAATGGCACAAGATATCAAATTAAAATACGGTACAGTTACCAAGATATATAAAAAAATAGTGATTTTGAGGAACCAAGAATACGTCCATCCAATATGTCCGAGATGACGCAGAGTGCAAAGGGTTAACATTTAATTTTTGTGAAGATATTTCGATTCTTTTTAAATACGTTAAATCAAACACATTGCATTGGTGTAATTCGTTAAAATTTCTATTCTGAAGAAATAAAAAATTTCTCGATGTAGATCAGTCGAGATAAGTTACAAATACAATGTTGCGTTATCGAAATTATTTCATTAAATTTAATGGATTAACGACAAGCTTTTAAACGCCGCCCAAATCTAAAGCTTAAAAATATGAATATGAAGCAATTAAAAAAAGTAACGTCAATTAATCCTTAATATCACCAAAACAGCACTGTATGTTTCTTAACCCTTTATCTGGTAATGTTGACATCAAGTAACATGTGTTTCTAGCAGCTTGCATGTGAAAGAGCAACATGCCCTAATTATTTATGCCCATTGCATAAATTATGCTAATAAAGTTTTTCAGCTCTTCACTCCCTCAGAAAGGGCATATATACTTAACTTGGATAACTACCAAATTTGTTTATTTGAAATTTCAATAGAAGCTTGTCTGATAAAAGGTTAAAATAAAAAAATACCAGCTACGCTGAATGTGTCTACGAAAAACATCCCATCATAACCCCTTCCCACGATTAACGTTAACAATACAAGCACAATGGAAACGCTAAAGCGATCATGCGACCCAAACCGATTTTCTAGTTCCATAAAACACTCGGTTCCCCCCCCAAAAAGAGGAAGTCAGCGCACCATGCAAACTTCTCCAGCGCCAAGTAACACGAGTGACAAGTCAAACGATCGACGATCACCCCCACCCCCTTACACCCTCGGTGTCTGTGCGCCGTAAGAAGGGTGGAAGGAAGTTGGAGGAACGGTGGAAGGAAAATCCCATTCGTCTCGGACGAATCCGCCTGCGCCCGGAAAAATTCCGGATCTTCTAATAAAACTTTCACGGCTCCTCGAACTTCGAATAGAGTCCCTTATCTCTCGATAGTTAAATTCCAGATTATCAGCGGCGGATAACTGCGAAAGAGGGAAGAACGAAGGGGTAGCGAGAGAGGAAGCACGCTTTTCCAAGGGAAAACGCGCCGCCGGTGGATTACGTCTCAAGTGTTCGCGCCGTTTAGGCTGTCGAGCCTCGAATTAATTACCGTGGGCCAATTAATCAACGTCGTTTCATCGGACGCATTCGGATCTCTGGACGCCCTTCCTATAACGCCTAAATGACGATATCATTGAATCGGCTGATTTTCGAACGCCCTCGCTTTGTTCGTTAACCGTTTGACCTATAACTGACTCGTGGTAAAGAATTTGTGCCGTAAACGTAACTGAACACATCGAGTGAGAAGAGTTTAGAATTAGAAAGAAAGGAAATGAATGTTTGGAAGAATATATGACAGGAAAAATGTGAGCGTGAGGCAGAAAGAGTTTGGACAATGAAGGCAGAAAGAGTGCGATTCTGAAGGAAGTAAGGACGTTGTAGTTACTAAATTGAAAAGTCGTTTAAATTATCATCATTACATTATTTCAACATTTAGCAGAATGTGTATTATAGTTTTAAATAGCGATTATTTTGAAGAATATAGTCAAGTCAGAATACGATTAATACAATTAAATTTGTAGGACAGTATTAAATTTATTGTAATCTGATAATTTTAGTAGAACACGTATTATAATTCTAAATAGTGATTAATTTGAGGGATATAATCAATTTAGAATACCATTAGTACAATTAAACCTGTAGAACAGCATTAAATTTATTGTAATCTGATAATTTTGGTAGAACACGTATTATAATTCTAAATAGTGATTATTCTGAGAAACATAATCAATTTAGAATGCACGCGTGTATTTTGAAGGAACTCTATGGAAATATCGTTTAAAAAAAAAAACTAGCGAATTTGCGTACTCGAATTGATAAAGCTAATCTTTCCCTAACACGGAGGCTTAATTAACTCGCTATCCCGCAGTCGGCAATATTACCACCGAATCCTCGTACACGATCGCAGCTTTTCCAGCCTCCTGCCCCCTTCGGAGAATATCGACACGGCATCGCGTTTGTAACGTTTTCAATTGAAATTTCCATACAGCAGCGCGACCGGAATACAAGCGACCCGGCGGGCCTGGCTGAAAAAAAGCTCGGTTCGAAAATTAGACACGCTGGCGATCCACCGCCGGGGAAAAAAAAAGAATGAAATAAAATAAAACTGAAAACCAAAAATCCCCAAAAAAAACAACAACAAAAAATCGTAAAAAATAAAACGAACCGCACACAGTGAAAAGGAGACGAAATCGGCCAACAAAGGAAGGAAACCAAAAAAAAAAGGAGAAAAAAAACAAAGAACGACGATAGAGAATGAAACGCCGTAGACAAGCAATTAAGAGTAACAACTGGAATTACGAGCAATTCGAAAAGCTGTATACAAACAACGGGAACGAGCTTTCGGTGCTTACAACAAGCGCCGCGACCGATAACGATATCGGTCGGGTCTGCAATTCGCGACGCCGGGGAACAGGCCGATTTACACACCGTCGATGTCGCAGTTGTGAATTCGTTAATTAACTAAGGTAATTGTTCCTGTAGCCCGGTAATGCATTCACTCGACTGCGCCCCCCGTCCCTTCCCCTCGTGTCCTCCACAGCCACGCTGAATAGGCCGGAACACGCATCATACGGCCGCCGAAACAGCCGCGCCAACGAGTCCAATTTGAATATAAGCAGTCCCGCTGTCGACCGTTCCGCGAAATTTCTGCGGCTCGCCAGGGGTTTTCGTTTCGCAATTGCCCGGCCAGGCCGAAACGGGGCCTATGCTTGTCACTGGGGTTTCAGATGGGTGCTGGTTTTCTGGTGATACGACGCGGCAACCAAGGTGACAACGTTGCAACACGTTGGAATGCGGTGTAGGATCTAACGTAACTTGTAATCGAGTCACATCGATCTTTTTATGATTTTTAAAGCGTTGTTTTAAACAATTTTTCTGCGATGCAACGTTAAGCTTTTATAGACAACTAGCTGTTGTCCTCGTTTTTTTTTTTATAGCGCTAGCTTCAAATTTTTTAAGCGGATTTTCAAATAAACGTTCATCCCTTATTTTAACTCCGTGGGGGTTGATTTTCCGAAAACGTTAAAACACGTATTTTTCTTTATTTCTAACAAAAAAAGCTAAATACCGGTTTTCATAGTGTTTACTTCAAAATCGACGGATTTTCAAATAAACGTTCATCCCTTATTTTAACTCCGTGGGGGTTGATTTTCCGAAAACGTTAAAACACGTATTTTTCTTTATTTCTAACAAAAAAAGCTAAATACCGGTTTTCATAGTGTTTACTTCAAAATCGACGGATTTTCAAATAAACGTTCATCCCTTATTTTACCTCCATGAGGGTTGATTTTCCATAAACGTTGAAGCACGTATTTCTTTATTTCTAACAAAAAAAGCTAAATACCGGTTTTCATAGTGTTTACTTCAAAATCGACTGATTTTCAAATAAACGTTCATCCCTTATTTTACCTCCATGAGGGTTGATTTTCCAAAAACGTTGAAATACGTATTTCTTTATTTCTAACCAAAAAGCTATATATGTACAAGTTTTCATAGTGCTTGCTTCAAAATCGGCGGATTTTCAAACAACCTTTCAACCCCTGTTTAACCCCCTTAGTGGATGCCTACTAGCAGGGTCCAGATGGAACACCTCATCATTTTTCTTTTCTTTCACACTCCTTTTTTTCGCAACAACCATATAGTGGGTAAATATTTTCATAAAACAATACGATGATTTTTAGTAAGAACTCATTTCACTGAAATTGCTAATCAAAGTTAGGGGTTGTATAGGTTGTAAACTGAAGCGAGTCATGTGCGAGTACAGAAAAAAATGAATTTTAAATATAAAAGTTGTTCAGTTTTTTTAATACGAAGAATAGTTTGAAAGCCAGTTCGATTCTATTTTTTTTCTTTGGTATAATTTATAGGAGAATCGAAGGAAATTGTTTGAAGGAAAAGATTGTTCGAAGCTTCAACCTTCACGGTAGATAATATCGATATCAGGCATTAAAACACGCCCTGGCCAGAGCTCTTGGCCGATTTCCGTTTCGTTCGTGATCCAACGTCGTTCCACGGGGCCGATAAAAGTTGGGCGGGAAATTCGAGGCCGAAGAATTCAATACAGGGATACGACGGGGGAGTTGGCGCGATCAATCCGAGGATTAATCGCCCGGCGGGTCTATTTTTCATAGAAACTTGGAGGAACTGCATTTCTCCGTGCGCCTCCCCTTTCTTCCGGGAACTTCGCCCGGTTTCTTAGCATCGCTCTATTAATTAATAATTCACGGCCCATTTTGGCCGCCTCCCTTCCCCCGTTCCCCTGTCGATCCGTCTGCACGATCGATATTTTCCGCCTCAACTTCTGACGTGGCCGCTGTAAATTTTCTTTTACGGCTTCCACGGTTTCCTTAACTCCGTTTTTACCGGTTTCGTTCGGTCGAGAGGAAAAGAAAAACCGAGGAACTGCGAGAATTTTCCGTCAGAGTAACCGGGTAAAATTTACTTTCGAGCACGCGTATTTTTTTTTTTTTTTTACAGAAATTCTGATACCTAATGGGAACTCTTAATTGGTGAAGCGAAGTCGAAGGAATTCCGTGAGACTTAGGAATTTGTTTCGCAGACTTATTTGTTATACAAACACATTATTATTTTAATTCTTTGTGTCATTCTTATTGTAATCCCTTGCTTCACGATTACTTGACTGTTTTTCTTTTTGGAAGTTTTTTTTTTGGGAAGTAGGCAATTTGAAGGTAAAGGGAAAAGTTCGGGAAAGGGAACTTACTCTGGGAAAGGGCTCTAACCCGTGGGATTTTCGATCGCCAGGCCCAGACCCAAAGTGGCTATAAACCAATGGGAAGCCAACCATCTGTCCACAATAAATATAAACAGTAACCAATCCCTAACACCTTTTTTTTACCTGGAGGAAATCTTCCGAAAGATTTCTCACCTCTCTGAGGGGGTCAGTTAGGTTATGTGGAATTTTCACCCACTAAAACCTCCACAGCGACCACCTACTGCTATTGAGAAAACACCAAGAACTCTAAAAAGAACACATCCAGTATTTCCCCCACGCTGCGTCTCACGAGAGACCATATCCCTAGATAGGGCAATCATTGCCCTTCGCTAAACTAACTAGACCAATCTTTAATACCTTTCTCTTTCTTTTTTGCATAGAGGAAATCTTTCAAAGATACCCCACCATCTTTGTAGGGGTTACGGGGTTTTATGTGGGGTTTTTACACACTAAAACCTCCATGTTGGCCTACCTTTGCGTATTGAGGGAGCACCGGGAACTCTAAAAGAACACATTCAATACTCCACCCACGCTGCGTCTCACTAGAGACCCTATCCCTGGATAGGGCAACCATTGCCCTTCGCTTAACTAACTAGACCGATCTTTAACACCTTTTTTTTTGCATAAAGGAAATCTTCCAAAGATACCCTACCACCTTAGGAGGGGTTGCAGATTTATGTGGGGTTTGTACCCACTAAAACCTCCACGTTGGCCTACCTTTGCATGTTGGTGGAGCACCGGGAGCTCTAAAAGAACACATCCAGTGTCCCTCCCGAATTTCTAACACCTTTTTTCTTTTCTTTTTTTACGTAGAGGAAATCTTCCGAAAGATTTCTCACCTCTCTGAGGGGGTCAGTTAGGTTGCGTGGAATTTTCACCCACTAAAACCTCCACAGCGACCACCTACTGCTATTGAGGAAGCATCAGGAACTCTAAAAAGAACATATCTAATACTCCCTCCAAATTTCTAACACTTGACTCAAACCAAACCCAAACCTGACCGATTCAACAAGAATCGCAGGACGCACGAAGCCAGAATTCGCGCAGGCGAGATTAGAAGGCTCCGCGGCTTCGAAATCTGCGTGGCCGCCATATTTGCCCTCTCTCGTGGTAATGTATGCGCGCAATCCGGCCGGCTCCGCTGGATGAACCGGCACCGAGAGAGTTGGTTTCCCGGAAACGTATTCTATGCATACATGCATGTTCAACACCTGCGAAGCACGGTCCGGCCCCGGCAGGATGTTAAATTACGGCATTTAAATAATTTCATTTAATCTTTGCGCCATACCCCTTCTCCACTCCATCTCCCTCCCTCCCTGTCCCCCCCCTCCCTTTTACGTTCTTGCAACCGCGCCGGTTCGACGGTCGAAATATTTTCCCAGTGTAATTTCGCGGACCGTCGAAATAGCCGCGAGGACTGCTGCTGGCTCGCAACGGCCACCGGAAACGCCTTTCCACGTTCTCGTTACACACCCGGTTTCGTTTCACGGGGATCAGCGCCCGATGAAACGATTTCCGGGCGACGCGAGAGCCAGGGGAGATCGTTTTCTGATTGCTCGTACGCGTCATCGATTACTCACGATCATTTATTCAGATATTTGTTCGCCTGTTTCCTCGACTCGGTTACTGGTTCAACCTTTCAGGCACAAACGAACAGAAAACAACAAACTAAACTTATGCTTCGCAAACTACACATCTCTTTGTTTTGTACTGACTACTCAGCTTCTGATCTATTCATTTCTCGATCGAGTGGGATCCCAAAACACTCAGCCCCACTCTATCGAGCCCTTCACACACACACACACACACACACACACCAAACGTACCATCTTATAATACTAATCCTTAAATGCATTATATTATATTATATGTTTTATACTATTATACTATTATATTATAATACTAATCTATGCATTACCACAAAACGTTGCAATAAGTGGTTGAATTACTTTTCAGCAGTCCTACGAAAAATTTTTCAATAAGCAAAAAGGTTATTTATGGGTTTAATTTTTTGTTACATTCCGCGATAATCGATACAGAGACTTATATAGGTATGTGAGAACGATAAGGTAGAAATTCGACACGCATCATGGGATTATCATTTAGTTTCATGTTTCAATATTAGTAATATTATTACAAGTACCAATTTTCGTTGCTCTGCTATCAAGAAAGAGAAGAAGGAGATATTAAAGCAGAAGCAACCCCTTTTCTCAAGTAATTTCTACTCGTTTCAATAAAATCCCAAACGATCCAGTCACTCACGGTAAACAGTTGAAGCGTCGGCGATGCTTTAAAACTCGGTTCCCTCGATCTCCAAGTAACGTTGCTTTTAATCCGACTCCCTCCGGATATCGTTATCTCTCCCCCGCCTTGCCCGTCCGCTTTTACGAGACTTCAAAACACCGCGAGGATCGGTATACCGAAGAATCCGGGTTGATCCGGCTGCGAACGGCTTTGTTCGGCTTTTCCTCGACGGCTAGAACCGTGTCAAGTCTTAAGTCAGCTCGCTTGCATTCATCGGCCGGCGATAAAGATGGAAAGTGGCAGGGGCATTTGCATGTTTATTTCGGTTCTTTAATTCCGACTTCTCGACGCGAGCCCCCGTAAAACGCTCGTCTTCCCCCTCGTGGAGCAGTTAAATTCCACGCGTACGGCGACTCGCAAAGATCGATCGAACAGATTCGTTTATTGTAACTCACAGTTTGCTTTGTGCAATTATTCAATCTAATAATTTATATGATGGTTAATAAATTATAGACGATAAATTTAATTTTAAGGGAAATTACTTAAGAACGATCAAAAATTTCCCCCTTATTAAAGTATAAAATTAAATTTAATCTAATAATTTATATGATGGCTAATAAATTATAGACGATAAATTTAATTTTAAGGGAAATTACTTAAGAACGATCAAAAATTTCCCCCTTATTAAAGTATAAAATTAAATTTAATCTAATAATTTATATGATGGTTAATAAATTATAGATGATAAATTTAATTTTAAGGGAAATTTCTTAGTAACGATAACAAATTTCCCCCTTATTAAAGTATAAAATTAAATTTAATCTAATAATTTATATGATGGTTAATAAATTATAGATGATAAATTTAATTTTAAGGGAAATTTCTTAGTAACGATGAAAAATTTCCCCCTTATTAAAGTATAAAATTAAATTTAATCTAATAATTTATATGATGGTTAATAAATTATAAATGATAAATTTAATTTTAAGGGAAATTTCTTAAGAACGATCAAAAATTTCCCTCTTATTAAATTATAAAATTAAATTTAATCTAATAATTTATATGATAGCTAATAAATTATAGATGATAAATTTAATTTTAAGGGAAATTTCTTAAGATCGATCAAAAAATTTCCCCCTTATTAAAGTATAAAATTAAATTTAATCTAATAATTTATATGATGGTTAATAAATTATAAATGATAAATTTAATTTGAAGGGAAATTTCTTAAGAACGATCAAAAATTTCCCCCTTATTAAATTATAAAATTAAATTTAATCTAATAATTTATATGATGGTTAATAAATTATAGATGATAAATTTAATTTTAAGGGAAATTTCTTAAGAACGATCAAAAATTTCCCCCTTATTAAAGTATAACATTAAATTAAATTTAATAATTTATATGATTCAAATAATTCCTTATGCATCTCATTTAATCAAGGTAACAGCTGTTGCTTGTCAAATGATGTCTAATAACTAACGTAGGAATGCGATTGAGTGGGTGCTATTCAAGGACAGTGTGAAGAGTGTTCGAGCTGAGTGATGGTCATGTAAACCTAGAATATTTTGGATTAGAGTGTTTCTGAGGCGTGAAAGATGATTACTCGAGACGACGTTGCCGTTGAGGAATTTTTAGTAAACGTGACCGAATGAATTGAGTGAGAAAGGTTTACAATTACAAAGAAAGGAAACGCTTTGTAATAAAAGCTTTGCTTTGTCACACCTACTACTGAACCTTATCATCTATAAAAATGAATAAATCCTACGGT
This sequence comes from Tetrapedia diversipes, assembly GCA_033822845.1. Classification (NCBI taxonomy): domain Eukaryota; kingdom Metazoa; phylum Arthropoda; class Insecta; order Hymenoptera; family Apidae; genus Tetrapedia; species Tetrapedia diversipes. Next base: position 7,223 of record JAOPTO010001612.1, on the reverse strand, counting down.
AAGTGAAACCATCGGAAGGTTTAAAGAAGGACTATTTCAGGATTAAATATTAATGCGATTACATTTGATAAAGAAATATCCGTATCTTTGTGGTGTTGGATAAAAGTTGAATTAGAGAACAGGGACGAGCGAATAAGAAAGATGTCAGGTGAAATGGTGAACGCGTGAAGTGAACTTAGCAATGAGAATTTTGGAATGATCGAAGGGATGCGTGAATTGGCGGAAGTGTGAGTGTGAGAATTCAAGAATGATTACAGTGAAGTTTTGATCGCTTGGTGTCTTTCGCTGCAGACTTAATTTTTCTTTCGTTAATTCAAAAACAAACGGAATAATTTTAATACCTCACATCTGATCTGAATTTATACCTTTCATTACATTTTTCTGTTCCTTAAGTTTCCCCAATAACAATTATTGAAGCTCACAATGCCTAAATACGCGGTTTATGACACGTTTTTGGCTATTAAGGATGAGAAAAAGTGAAACACTAAAAACTCCAATTCATAAACGACACTTTCTCTCGCCAGGACATAGATTAATCTTTTAATAACCTACGAATCGTAAAGCAAAATTTTAAACTGAAAAAATAACCTTCGTTCCGTGTCCGTATCATAAACTGAGTAAGAAGCAGTAGTAAGTCTTTGGGTAATAGAAGTAATTGGGTATTCTGTGCCTCAACAACAATTCCCCTCCAAAACAGTGTTTGTCGCGAACAAATTGATATTTCCGAATTATTACACTTTGTTTCCACGACCCTTCCATCGATTTGCATCCGTGCCACATGGACGCATCGAGAACACCGAAGTTTCCGGTTCAACGACATCAGACAAATATTTTCTTTCGCGCGAATTTCGCGGCAAGCTCCCTCGAAAGGGCGGCCACCAGCTTTTATTTCACTTACTAAAATGTTATTCCGCCCGCAGAATCGAGGTCGAACGGTTCCGCTCGCGAATCGAATTAGAAATTGCAGCTACGTTCAGATTCCCGGAGATCATTCGGAAGCGTTCACCTTATTTCATGCATCCCGGCTACGAATATTCCCGGACGCTCGAATATTCATTCGCTTCTATTATTCATGGACCCGCCCTACTTTCCCGCTTTTCGAAACTCTTGTTGCGTCTCACGCCGCGGGAAAACGTTGCCAGGCCGTCTCTAAGGGAACCCCACGATCGCCCCCCCCTGTTCGTTTTTCGAACGTTGATCCCGACGTTTACGTAGGCTGGGAAACTTTGTGTTTCTGTGAATCGATTATGGATCTTTATTTCTCGTTTCCTTTCTGATGTTTCACACGAAAGGAGGGTTCGGTACTGCAAGGCTTGACATCTCATCAATATTTGTACAAAATTAATGATTACAGACAGATCAGACGGGGTCGGTATACGTAGAAGTTCGTTTGCCTGACTATGCGCCGACCTATTCTACTTAGCGAGCCGATGAAGTAGTGTCTGACGAATTTGAGCGAACAGTTTTCTTTATTATATTTTTTATATCATCGAGATACAGTTGTGGGCTCGAAATTATAATGATTAATTTGTGAGTTTCAAAGGATACAAAGAAAAATATTTTTTAACAAAATAATTAAATATTAATATTGCAGTTGCATTGTACAAAAAATGTGGCTTCAGCGTTTTATTATTACAATTTTCGTAGTTCCTTTTTAAAGGTGATCTGTTTTTCGATTCGACGACACGGGATCATAGTATTAATTGCCACGAATTCTGGACTGAGCCACGAATCAATCGAAAGGGGCTTAAAGCTTGTGCTTTGCTTATGTATCGCGATCGGCACGATCAAAGGAATTAACTTGTGTTCAAATATTTCCATTTCACAGTATATCGCTTCCTCTTTAATCACAGCTTATCAATTCCAACAGTTTGCGAAAACAGTGCGTTCCTCAGGGTCACGTTAACGTAGAGATGATTATTTGTAAACAAAACAAAAATGAAGAAATATAAACTTAATAATATTGCTAAAACATCGTGCAAGCGGAATAAATAAAATGAAAAAAGAAGGGAATTTAAATACGCCATGAATTTATTTTATTTTATATTTGATTTTTACTTTATTTTGTGGTGTAAATACTATCATGATTCATTCTTACTTTATTGCACTCTACATATGTACACTAATGAGCCTAACCCTCAAATTATTAAAATGAATAAATAAATAAATAAATGAAACAAACATAAAAATTTTAAATAAATTCCAGCTGTTGCCATTCTTACTTTATTGCACTCTACATATGTACACTAATGAGCCTAACCCTCAAATTATTAAAATGAATAAATAAATAAATAAATGAAACAAACATAAAAATTTTAAATAAATTCCAGCTGTTGCCCATTGAAAGCTCCTTCTTTAAACGTGAACAGTTTCCCTTTATAAATTTAAATCTTAACAATGTAATGTATCGGCTGTAATAAATTAACGCGAGGAACAGAAAGCGGAAATTCTATATTTGTCTGCGGCGTGGCTTGCCGTTCCCTCTCCAAAGGAGATTATCCTGGTATTGTTCAGACAAAAGGTCTAATGTCGCCATAGCGATGGAACATACGGCATCAAACATTCATAACGCGACGGCCGCGAGAGGGAAGAATAGATGCTCTCGCAACCGCTGTCAAATGTCATTGAAATGTTAACGTCAAAAGAAAACTCTTGCTCTTTTCACCTGTCGTAACAGAACACACACCCGTGTACCTTTCATTTGTCCCTGAACTTTCCGGCTCCTGTTATTTTCTTAGCGAACTCTTTCAATTCTCACTGAAACCCAGTCGAACAATTCACCGACTTCGTTATTTCATTATTTTCATTCTACAATTACAGAATACACGTGGTACGAAAAAATGTATATAACATAATCAATAGATCGCGCAAAGTAAAGGTTATGTAGGAATCCGATCGAGTGAATACCGTTATACCATGCATCTCTGTTACGTTCTTTAAATTAACCTTTTAGAAACGGCTGAAATATATAAACGGCACAGCACTGCAATATATAACTGATAACGCCGTTCTCTACGCAAGTACATTGGAATGAAATATTTGACGATTAGATTATAATTTTTTTCAAAATAAATATATTACGCATACTTCAGCTTTTACAATTCACTATTTAATAATTAATAATACAATTGGGTATGATGTATAAAAAGTTGATATCCGCGAAAGCCACTTTAGTGGCGCGTCGTTTCTAAGAGGTTAATCATCGTCTGTCGATGCAGACAAGTCGCAGAATAGATAACGTAAGAAGGCCAAAATAGTCTTTGACCCAGTCCTTATCCCATGTGAACCCTCAACAGACTTCTTTTTGGCATCACCATCGAAAACTCTGAACCTCAATTCAATAAATGGTGTCCAAGAGTTACCTTGTCTGTAATTTCAGTCTATAGAATAAAAACTTCAATAAAGTGCCAAGGGAGTGTTATGTTTATTTAAGTGTTGTTTATGTTTGTTTAAGTGTTTCCAACCTTCCCAAAGTTGTTTTAATCATTAAACTATATACTATTAAAATTGTTACAATTAAACTAATTTATATATATATTATATCTAAGAGCTTCACTTTGATTTACCTACACCTGAATCCTACCACCGTCTCGCTAAATAAAAGTAAAAAATTTCTATAGTTACGATTAAATCGCGGATTTCCATGCAGATCCAAATCGTTTTTAAGACAAACAGACAAACAAACGAAATTCAGATAAAAATTCGTCCGAATCTTGGATACAACCTGTATACAGCTGTGCGAATTCAGCGGTGTTCCGTCCATTCGGATGTTCCACAAACGCGTACAAAATCCGCGGTCTAATTAAAATATTTAAATGCCCAGACTCCGTGTATCTTCCAGTTGTGTTTATAAAAATGCGAATCCGCATGAAAATCCGCCCGTCTATTCATTATCCCTCAAAGCGATGTTCGTTGCGCGTGAAGTTTAAAGTGGCCATCTGTAAACTACGCGATTCAGCGTTAGACAGCGTTAACGATGTCAGGGGGAATCCGTGGCGATCTTCGAAACCAGGCCAACGCACATTTATTTGTTTCGCCGGATAACAGAGAGGAGGCCGCCGCGATTGTTGCCTTTCACTCGAATTTATAAAATAAACCCGGGCCTCCGCGCTTTCAACGCGGCTCGGCTTTCATCGTAACGAGGCCTGTTCCGTGAAGTGCTCGCTTAATAACTTCCAAAAGGCCGTCTACGTGCCTAGATGTTCCACGGTTCACCGCTTTGGAATATCACGAGGAAGAGAAAAGGAGCTCAAACGGGACAGGGGGAGGGGGAGAAAAGAAACGAAGGAAAGAAAGAAAGAAATTCTCGATGAATGAGAGTAGTGGCACGAATCGAACGATGCGCCGTCGCGGATGAAAAAAATTTCATTTTGCTCCAAGAATTTCTTCTTCCACCTCCTCCAACCGATTGTTCGACGAGGGGGGCGGATGAAAAAGGTTGTTTCGCGAACTGCTGGACGTGGCCGCGCGTTAATCATCGCGAAGTCGACGCGGGGAAAGCGATGAGATCGTCGAACCGTGTGATACTGGTTTATCATAGAGTATATACTATAATGAGGATATGAAAGTGAGTGATGTTATATCTGTATAGAAGAACGAGTGTGGCGAGTGTTTATGAATTGATTGTGTGATCAATTTTAGGCTTAACCCCTTCACATACAAATAAAACAAAATTTGAAGCATCAGAAAAATACCATTTAATTTAGTTTAACCGATCAATTATGTGCAAGCTTAGAAATAGAACATTTTATTTTGAATTTTTGCATTGCTATATAAAATTTAATCTAGTTGATATATAATATTAATGGATGATAATTAAGTAACATTACAAAATAATAAATTTGTAGTTCTGTAAAGCATGAAACATTTCAAAACATCTTGACATCTCTCAGACATCAAAGTTTACAATTACACGTGAAATGAATGACGGTCTCCCAGACGTTATTACATGTGAAGGGGTTAAGTTTGTATTTTGGGAATGAGTGTAGAATAGTATGGTCTAGGTGTTTTTGTGTACGGAGTATGAGTGACGAGTGTGAGAGTGAGAGGTAGTTGCGAAACGAATATTGAGAAAGTGAGAACGAGAATAGAAGAAGTAACAAACAAGCACGAGCAGTGGAGAGATAAAAGCGTAAAACTAAATTCAAAGATTGAAAGCAATTTTTCGATTTATATTTAATTGTACACTTTAATCGCTGTCTAATTTATATCCACTTACACGAACGGAACGTATGACGCGTCAGAGAATTACATCGCGACAACATTCGGTACAAGTGGTACGTGGGGAAAATTACAAGGCATTACGGTGTTATTTATGTGCAATTATTTTTAATTACTCCGCGCTGCTCCTCGCCTATTGTTCGCTTGATTAAACGAGCCGCCGCTCTTTTTCTTCCCCGCCTTCGCTCGAACTATTTATATTTAACGACGAGAACACGCAGGAGGAACTTTATTTTATTGAACTATTCAATTACCGCTTGTTTGTAACAGTAAGCAGAGAGCCAGCCCATTTATATGTAGAAACTGAGTGGATACGATTCTGAGAAAGTGTGAAAAGTGCTTGAGTCGAGCAATAACTATGTCAATGTAGAATATTTGGACTGGAGTGTTTCTTAGGCTCGAAAGGTGAGCAATTGAGAAAATTTTGCGACTGAGGAATTTTGGGTGAACGTGACCAAATGTATCGAGTGAGAAAGGTTGAAAATTAGAAAGAAAGGAAATGAGTGTTTGGAAGAATATATGAAGGCAGAAAGAGTTTGATTGTGAGGGCAAAAAGAATTTTTCTGTGAAGGCAGAAAGAGTGTGATTCTGAAGGAAGTAAGGACGTTGTAGTTGCTAAGTTGAAAAGTTTTTTAAGTTGTTACTATTAAATATAATATTAAATTTAATTACTATTGATATTACTATTAAATATACTATTAAATTTAATTACTATTAATATTACTATTAAATATACTATTAAATTTAATTACTATTAATATTACTATTAAATATACTATTGAATTTAATTACTATTGATATTACTATTAAATATACTATTAAATTTAATTACTATTAATATTACTATTAAACTGTTTTAAATATACATTAATAACGTTCTAAGCTCTTCACTTAATTTTATTCATACCTGAGCACTGCTAAACAAATAAAACACTCTACTAAATAAATAAAAGTAGAATTTCCTATATATATATATATATATATATATATATATGTTTCTTTGAAAGTGGCTACTCAGCTGGTTTCATTCGTGGACGCCACGTATAACAGGTTCATCAAGGTTAACTACCCTTTGTGCCGACCGGCTAAGAAAAGGTGGATGATAAAAATCCGTGTCCCTGTGACGACCCTTTGCGTCAAATTACGGTCCCCAGTGTATACGCCCTCGGGTCTTTGTCAAAGGGCGGCTCTCTGTTAGCCTTGCACGACCCTCCGCTGAACCCAGAACCGATTCGAAATGACAGTGAATTCAGGGACAATAGAGGCAACCTTGCTTTCTTTCGACGGGCATCAATGAAACGAACGAGAAGGACGGATATTTTTGTTTCTGTTTCACACAGCGTGTACCTTTTTAGAGTCCTCGACCCACTGTTTCCGCGTTCTCTTTCAGCAGTTAATATACAAGGTGTAATACTTTCACATTGCGCCCGGGTATTGTTACCAATTCTATTTTTCTGGTTTTCCAGTTAGGCTTTCTTTAGTGCAAACACTTTTCTTCTCTGTTCCTGTTTTCCCGTCGTCGATTAGCAATTATTTGCATACATCTTTGAATATCGCAATTAATTAAAATTTAACTTCATCCTCATCAACATCTATTCCTCTCCCGTCTTAATTATTAGTGTTGAATGAAACGTTAGAGCCTGTAGTAGAGTTATATGAAGAGTTAAAATTATATACAGCATTGTAACCCTTTTCCCTTCTTAAACAATAATAAAAAATTTCCTTTTAATAATACTACATATTTGAATGTTTTAATTAATATAAATTTCATCCCCATCAACGACTATTCCTCTTCTATCTTATTCGTTAGAGTTGAACGAAATATTGAAGCGTGTAGTAGAGTTGTATGAAGAGTTAAAATTATACATAGTATTGTAACCCTTTTCCCTTTTTAAACAATAATAAACAATCTTATTTTAATAACACTACATATTTGAATGTCACAATTAATTTAAATTTAATTTCATCCCCGTCAACGTGAGTTCCTCGCTCGTCTTATTCGT
>JAOPTO010001611.1:0-64129 GCA_033822845.1 Tetrapedia diversipes | reverse complement strand
AAACCGAAACGTTGATTCAACAAATGTTCATCTATCTTTTTTTAAATTTTCATTAACGATCTGATTATTCTAAAAATGTTCGTAATTTAAAAAATTTTAAACTGAAACCAGAAACCGAAACGTTGATTCAAAAAGTGTTCATTTATCTTTTTCAAGCCTTTTAAATTTTCATTAACGTTCTGATTATTCTAAAAATGTTCGTAATTTAAAAAATTTTTAACTGAAACAAGAATTTTTCTTGTTTTCGCAGAAACACAAAGTTACCCTTGAAATAAACAGAACTTTGCGTTAAACAATTTGTTCCCTTTGCGCTAATTAATTTTCAGTCGATCAACTTGGGTTCTGGTTGTACAAGAAAATACGTAAAATACAGAAAAGTAAAAAAAAGATTAAAAGAAACGAAAAAGGGAATAGTACACGCGAGACACCCGATGTGTTCCGGTGCAAAGATTACAAAGAGGAAAGGGGAAAAAATTGAGTGCAGCGTACTCGGACGAGAAAAAAAAAAATACGCCTCTGGCGCACAGAGGAGAAAAACAGGACACGCAAAACAAAGCCTCGTAATTTTTCGGCACCGACGTTCGTTCATTCCCCGGTTTTCCTCGCGATTCGACCGGTCGATCCGTGATCGAGTCACGTACAGCCAGCGATGGCTTCGAATCGACTCAGAAAACGGCGAAAATTTTTCAACCTTACTTTAATTTTGAAATCACTCGAGAAAAAAAAGAATGAAACCAAGAATATTATTTACAGAAATATATATTTAAAAGTTGTTTGCCATCGAAAAATCAAAAATTGAGATTTCTTCTCATTCAATTGAAATTCTTAAGAAAACGAGATTGCTGAGCAATTCAGGATCATGAGTGTTTCAAACTTTCTCAATTAAAAATTTTATTAGAATCTTTTTCAATTCAGTCTCGTAACATAAAAAACCTTCAAGACCGTTTATATACACGTTAAAGCAATTCAGAAAACATTTCCCTTCAACAGAAAACTCAATTTCCTATCCTCTTCAATTAAATGCAGTATTTCCAACTGAAATCCTTTAACTTATGAAATTTATCATTATTATTTAGTATCATTTTAACATGTTAACCAATCATTTCCTTCGTTTCACAACTATAATTTCCACCACGTTCAATAATTTAACGCATTTGCATCACAGCTCTAAATACGCTACTAGCGTTATAGAATTAACCGGTAGATTTAGTTAGTTTAACTACCACATCCACAATTTAACTGCAGTGATCTAATTACTCCTCACGACATTGTAATACACCCGAATAATCTCTATATATAAAAATGAACGTGTGTCTGTCTGTCTGTCTGTACTCGATAGATTCAAAAACCGTACATCCAGTCGCCGTGAAAATTTGTGGAAATTATTTGGGAAGGTAATTGAAAATTTTTTTAAAAATCAGAGTTGGGGTTCCATCTGCTGTCGAACGAATATCCCAAAAATATCAAAATAACATTTAATTAGTAATTATTAATAATAATAAATAATCTTGAGAACCATTTTTCTACAATAATAGTAATTGTTTTGGCAAATTTTGCTCATGGAGCTCGAAACTCGTCAAATCTACGGGTCCCGTAAACCTAGTTACTTATAATTCTTGCTGAGGATTCATTGTAATGTACTCTTTGAAATAATAAAAAAAAAATAAACGAAAAAAAAAGAAAAAACATTGGTACAAACCGAAGATTCATTTATTTTCTGGAATTCTCGCTTGCTCGAAAGCTTTCGAGAGGATCGTGTGCACCCATCGCTAGCAACGACGGTGCAATGCACGGAGGACGGTCGAGTGCAACGAGCACTCGCCTGTGTATGCGTGTGCACTCGCTCGCTCGCACGCGCGCGCACGGGCTGGTACGTGCACCGGCACGGAGGAGAGTAAACGCAATAACTGTATCTCTGGTCCAGGGGGTCACTGTTCCACAGCTACGAGAGTCCGCTCGACTGTTCTCAGCTTCTTGGCTTATACAGGGTGTCCCGACAGGATCGCGCGACTTTACTCCGTGAAACGCGAGGCCTCGTCCTTTAACGCTAGATTTACGAACATTTCTTGTATGTCTATTTCCAATATACATATACCAAGGAATAAGGTATACATAAAACAGAATTTGAAATTGCAGAACTGAGAGGGAAATAGATTTGGGTATATTTGTATCGCTTCATCGATAAAAGTTAGCAAAAATTGCTAGGAATAATAGTATAATAATTTTTTTGCAAATTTTACTCATGAAGTTCCTACCTAGTGTTAATAGATGTAATATTTGAAACAATTTAACAGTAACAACTTAAACGTCTTTACAACTTAGCAACTGCTATGTTCAAAATCACACTCTTTTTGCACTTGTTTTTGCAAATTTTGCTCGTGAAGTTTGAAACCCGTCAAATTGACGGTAATGTAAACCTAGTGTTAAATTGGCAACAAACTTACAGGAAGAAACTTTTTTCTGAGTGTTTCACCTTTTTAAGTTCCTTTCTGAGTGTTTCACCTTTTTAAGTTCCATCACCTACATCAAACAGACGTCGTTTATTGGATCTACGTCGTTCCTTTGAATTATACACGATACTTTTTTACAACTACGAAGTATCGAGGAACACATTGCGTATTTTTCTAGCCAAGAATCTTTCAACACACATCATTTTTGCTTATAATCGGTATACAGAAGATTGTTCGCGAGTGAACGCAGGGTTAAAAGAGAAAGTTCCCATTGCAAAGGACCGAGGAAATTAAACGCGTGTCTCGTTTTGAAAATAAGGATAAGTTTCTTTTTAAACAATTTCAAAGTATCGTGTTCCGTTTAACGGTGTTATTTGTGAAACGAATACGACAGAACGATTGCAGCCCTAAATTTCACTCTCTCAGCACACCCCACAAGTTACTTACAATTTTCGCTGTAAGGAATTCTTTATTTCATGTTCACCCTCGACTTCAGAAGGTCGGATTTTTACAAAATTTTAAAAGCTCACGCGTGATTCCGACTTAACCCCATTTTCACTGATTTAACTTTCCCACACACACACACGTACACGTATATTTTCTTTTTTTTCTCAAGTCTCTTCAGCTTCTATTGTTCGACTCCGTAGAGCACCATTATTTTTTTTTTTTTTTTACTCACAACGAGGATTGTACTCGTTCCGGATCGATACCCGTTTGCCCCAGTTCGGCCACCCTTGCATCTCGAAAAGTGAAAACAATCGGATGTCCACGTGTCCCTGGCCACGTCGTCGTTTCCCTTTCACTTCTTACCACCGGACCCATATTACCCCTAGGAACAACGCACCCTTTCCCTTTCGTTTTCCCTACTGATTTTCCGCCACGCTGAACGAGCACTTATCAGAGAAAAGGGACCGGACGCGTGCAATTTTTTTTTTTTTTTCACGCTGAATTTTTCTCGACTACCTCGCGACATGTTAGGGGCTTCAAGAAGAGCTAGTTTTTACGAGATATTTTTCTATATTCTGTATATTTTGCATATCTTATCCCATAAAGAATAATTTGTAACGATATGTTGATATGTGCAATATGAAAAATTATTTATTCGTTTCGCCGTACGAAGGAAAATTGGTATTTAAGAATAATTCTTGCTGAAACGTGTTAGTTCCGTTGTGGTTAAAATTAATTCATCTTTTTATCTAACAAGATTAAAGTGTTCCAGAACAATTGTAAATGCCGCGATCGAAACGATACGAAGATTAAATTGGACGAGAGGGAGAGTAACAGAGGGAAAGTAAGAGAAAAAGGTGCGTGAAGTGGTGTTTGATTACATTTGAAATGTGGAATTGAAGGGATGCACGAAGTAACGCGTGAAGTGAACTCGATAAGAGGAACGAAAGCTTTGCTGCGTGAAGTTGGGATGCATTTAATCGCTCATTTCTCATCGTGAAATCAATTGATGGTAAACCGAAACGTAACGCGTTCTTCCGTACATCTCTTTGGATTGAATCCCCAACGAAGAAATAAAAAATGAGAAATTCAAATGGTACCCCCAACGTCTCAAACCTAAAACCGATTTAACCCTTTCGCGGTTTAATACAATAGAGATTCGTGTGAACTATGAATTACGGAAATACAAGTTTTATATTTTAAACCGTGCTATATAATAATATAATTAACAAAACGGATTGTATACAAAAAGTTGAAGTTACGTATTTTTTTTTTTTTTAATCTAGTCTGAGAAACGAAAAAGGCTGTGTTAACGATACGACGGTCATTTTGCAAATTGCTTCTTACGTATTGTTCGTTAGTTCGTCGCACTGTCAAAGGGTTAAGCGCGACAAGAAATGAATTCAGTGATTCGAAAAAAAAAAGAAAAAAGAAAAAATAGCAAATTTTCGAAACCCCTCTCGAACGATCCGACCATTCTCTTTTTTTCCAATCGATTTGCCCAAGCAAAGTTGATCCGGTCGCGTGAATTCGCGCGAACGCTCCCCCGCACAGCTCGTTTTCCAGCCCCAACAGGGGTAACCTTCCCCTCGTTTTTCTTCTTCCTCGTTTTTTTTTTCTCGCCCGCTCGCGCTTCCTCACGGTTTACCCGGAATAATGACCCAATAATACAGCTGACCGGGATTTGCGTTCACAGCCCGTGAACAGGACCCACGCGTTAACGAGTTACCGGGAACAATGGGAGAGGAGCGGAGAAATCGCCCGCGAAAATTTCCGTTCGAACATCCCTCGCGCGCCAGTGACACGTATTCGCGTAACGATTCATGCGAACGAACTGAACGCGATCTTTTTTCGGTATCGTACTGTTGGATACCAATTGCGTTCAGATATGCGTGATTTTGTATCATTTGAGCGAGATTGAGCGTTGAATTTACCGCGAAATTGGAATATGCGTTGAGTGTGTTGGGCAGCTACCTATTTTGACCTAGTATCTAAGTCAAAAACATTGTTTAATGGTAACAGTGTAGGTTGTATACGCACCACGCTGAATTTTCCGTTGAAGCCATTGGGTGGGCATTCTCATTGTAAAAATTAAGAATTTTTAAAAAATTTTAATTATGATTTTGTACTATTGAAAAATTGTAAACTGTACCTAGGCCAAAAAGATTGTTTAATGGTAACAATGTAGATTGTATACGCCCCACGCTGAATTTTCCGTTCAAGCCATTGGGTGGGTATTCTCATTGTAAAAAGGAAGAATTTAAAAAAAATTTTAATTATGATTTCGCAATATTGAAAAATTTGAACGGAAAATCTTTAAAAAACGGTCCGGCACGGAACGTGTTAACACTTAGCCGACCGAATGGGGAGATCTCCCATTCTGTCCTCAACAGAGCGCTGCAATCGATTGTATTTGCTTTTGTTATTAGTTAATCTTGAACTGGTACTGTTCACAAATTTTCCAAAATACAATTTTTAATTAATTCAACATCAGCTTAGGACCAACTAATAACAAAAGTAAATAGAATCAATGGCATTGCTTTGTCGAGGAAAAAAAGGGATATCTAAGTGTTAAGCAACGTCGCGATTGTTGCTCTCTAGCGAGCCTCGAAAATTGTCACCGTCGCGTAATACCGTTCCATTTTGATTCGAAAGGGGATTCGAGTGTCCGTTCCGTAGGACACGATGACGCATCATCGAACACCGTAACCGCGCTGCCCACTTGGATCGCCCACGCGGTCGCGAACCCACGGTGTTTATGCAAAAATCGAATTTCCCGGTGGCGGGCGAAAAGAGCTCCGGTCCGTTCCCCATGGACAAATCTGGTTGCCCCTTCGAAGTGACGTAGCCGTAGCTCCTGTCGCAACAGAAATTACCATACCGCCGCGTCGGCCATACACTCGTGTTTGTCGCACGTTGTCGCGGCAGTTAGCGCGCAAAAGTCTCTGGCTGAACAGCGAACGCTGATAAACTAATTAATTTATGCTAATCGATAAGTAGCGCATTTTCTCGTTGGCGACGAAAATACATACGCGTATACAATGACGTACCGTGTCGATCGACATTTTATGGTTGGCAAACACTGTTTATCTATTCATTTTTATTGTTAGTATGGTAGAACGCTATTTATTGATTAACATGGAATATAAATTTTATTTACACTGTTATTTGTTATTAATTAATTAACTTTTTTTTTTTGACCATTTGATCTTAAACTTTTGTCCAGTACTTAATGTCTATTTCTAAACTATAATAGCGGACAAAAAATTAAAACGACAGGACAATGTAAAATGTAATTTTATGGTTGGCAAATATTGTTTATCTATTCATTTTTATTGTTAGTATGGTAGAACGCTATTTATTGATTAACATGGAAAACAAATTTTATTTACACTGTTATTTGTTATTAATTTATTTATTTATTTTCATTGGCCATTTGATCTTAAACTTTTGTCCAGTACTGAATGTCTATTTCTAAACTATAATAGCGGACAAAAAATTAAAACGACAGGACAATATAAAATGTAATTTTATGGTTGGCAAACACTGTTTATCTATTCATTTTTATTATTAGTATGGTAGAACGCTATTTATTGATTTTATTTATACTGTTATTTCTTACTAATTAATTAATTAATTTTCTTTGACCATTTGATCTTAAACTTTTGTTCGTTTCTGTATATATTGATCGAATAGAAAATTTTAAAATTCGAATTCAATGAGTCACTATTCATCCGTGACCAAATCATTTCTTGACCACAAAAAAGTGAAAAGAAAAACTTAATACTGTTCTGCTTTACAATTGCGATTACACTTCGATAATAAGCTTTAAACGCAGGACGAGCACGACAAAGAGAATGAGATAGTTCCGAAGACGTTCCTCTTGGCAACTCAAAATACGTTCTTTTTGTTCGTCCGCTTGTGCGTATGTTGTGTCTCTATTCTTTTTTTTTTTTTTTTTTGCAACGACAACAACGACGACGCTGAACTCGCCGACCACCCGATAACATGGCGTTATCACGGCCCAAAGCGAGGCAACGTCAAACAAAGCGGACTGGCGAGTATTCTTAGCCCCGATAAAAAAGAAGCTCCGAGTTACGAGTGTCGTTGCAAATAAATCGCAACAGCGAGACTCGTATTTTTTCGCTTAGCCGCGCCGCGATCCCGTTTTTTCCGCTCCCCGAACGCGAGGATGATAGCAACAACGCGTGTGCATCGCTTTTGTTCGACGCCGATACGGAAAACAGTTTCACATTGGGCGAAACCCGCGACTCTGTTGCGAAAAGCGGTAAAATCGAGCCACATTCACTTGTATCATGTAAATTGAGAATTTTACAAACTCTTAAGAAGAAAATATTGCTATCAGATTTCAATGTTTCGAATTTAACTGAGCGACTACTGAGGGACTATTTTAACACTATTCCTACAACAACCGGTCAAATGACCGTTTTTAAAATTTCGATTAGAATTTCGTAGATACAATGTAATTGAATCGCCTTTAAACTTTGGACTTTTCTTCAAATATACGGATAATACATTTTTCAATATTCACTTCTTTTTTCATTATTTACTTTTTGAGAAAAATTTGTAGTCTGTCTTACGTGGGAATGTCACGGTAGGAATAGTGTTAATTTAGAAACATTCTAATGTAGCTCTGATAGCAATTAAGACTGCGAAGAATTTGTTTAAAATATATTCTATGCAAAATACGAAATATGTTAGAAAGAATATAAAATATGTAATATTTTAATGTAGCTCCAACAGCAACTGACGATGAGTAGAATTTGTTTAAAATATATTTTATGGAAAATATAAAAAGTACCATAAGAAATATAAAAGATGCAATTGTTTATAAATGTTCGGAAAGGAGCAATGTAATTAGTGAATGGAAAAGAGAATTTCGTGAATGGAATCAGGTTCGAGATAGGAGTAACGAGAAGCCGGCAGTAGAATAATGACCGTGTCTAGTCAGACATAGACACTGTCTAGGTCGCCCGGAGTCTCTGACGATTTTAAAGCAAACGAACGGCTTTCATACCTCAATACAATTTATCTGCGCTCTTTTCATTTCATATTAAACAATTTGCAAACTGAATTCCTCAAAAATCTCACAGATTCGCTAATATTCTTTAACCTTTTCAAATACTCCCTATCTAAACTAAAATACGTCATCCTAGCATTCTGAAGTTCAACCATCTTAAACTAGCAAGCCCTCAGAATATTTCAATTTTACACAGAAACCAATATAACGGTATGGAACCTCAAATATTTCAATATATCATGAAAAAAAAAAAAATGCAAGTTAGCATATTGAAAATCACTTGGAAATGAGATACCGCGAAGCCCTTAGAATTTCTTAACTTCACATAAAACGCGAATTCCTTCTTACATTTCAATATATCCAGAAAACCGAAAACTACGAGGTACAATATTTCAACTTAACAAGGTAAAACATTGTTCATCAGAAAATTGCAAGTACTTTCGCGGCTCCTTCGATTTTCAACACCCCGTGCCTAAAGAGGAAAGTAAAAGTGTAGCAGTATGCATTGCGTACTCGACGCGGTGCAACCACAAACGCACACACACACAAATACACACGCACACAGACACATTGCAACAATCGCGTGCGTGCAACTCGGACGTTGAGTGATGATATCAAGTATATATACGACTGTGTGTCACGGGTCATCGGCCCTTGGATATTCTTGGCAATTCTCTCTCTTTCCCTCTTTCTCCCTCGCGCCCCTCGTTCGCTCGATTTCTCCCTCCCTCCCTTCTCTTCTCCCTCCTCTCTCTCTCTCTCCCTCCTTGTGTCCCTCGGTCTTCGACGACCCTAGGGAGAGAGAGGAGGCTCGTTTCGCTCCCCTCGATATCTCGCGCGCGCCTCTCTCCTCCCTCTCGTCCGGCTCGAGACTTCTTCTCTTCCGCTGCCGTTGCACGGCTATAGCTCTGTTCCTCTCGCCTCTATTCCCCCCTCCTCCCCCTCCTAGCCGCGCCACCCTCTTCGATCGCCTTCTAACAGCCCGGCAATCCGAGGGACATCCTGCCCTTCCGGACGCGGCTAACGAGAAAAATCAGAGGGACGGAGGCAGGGAATCGATCCTTTCCTGTCGCTGTCTTCCCTCCAAGATTCGCTTACGTTTTTATTGTCGCGGGCTCTAGCGGACTATCTGCAGTTTCAACCCTTCCACGATCTAAATCGCGTGCAGATTTTTCTCATCGGTGGATTCTTTAATTTCCTGTTGTTGTGGAAATTGAATTCGAATTGCACTTCAAGCATTTAAGTTTACTTTAAATTGAATTCAATTCAATTTCAAGCTGAGGGTCTAAATTGAGTTGAATTGAGTAAAATTTGAATTCTGCTATATTCGTTACCGTTTTTTAAAGGATTGCAGAAAGCAACCCAACAAACATCCCCCGAAAGACTTCGTTCCCTTGAAATCTCGCGTCACAAAACACAAAAATTTCAAATTCATACCAAACACGTATGAATCTATATCCCCAACCAAAGTCCAACCACTGAATCGAACCCTTCGAAATGCCCTCCCAAAAATCTCGACGTCAACCTATTACAATACACGATGGATTCTTTAATTTCCTGTTGTTGTGGAAATTGAATTCGAATTGCACTTCAAGCATTTAAGTTTACTTTAAATTGAATTCAATTCAATTTCAAGCTGAGGGTCTAAATTGAGTTGAATTGAGTAAAATTTGAATTCTGCTATATTCGTTACCGTTTTTTAAAGGATTGCAGAAAGCAACCCAACAAACATCCCCCGAAAGACTTCGTTCCCTTGAAATCTCGCGTCACAAAACACAAAAATTTCAAATTCATACCAAACACGTATGAATCTATATCCCCAACCAAAGTCCAACCACTGAATCGAACCCTTCGAAATGCCCTCCCAAAAATCTCGACGTCAACCTATTACAATACACGACCTCCCCTTCTAAAGAACACCCTATGCTTTCGCCCTAGCCAATCATTTTCAATCGCACCCGATCGTTCACCCTCTTCGACCTACTCTACAGGATCCTCTCGTAATCTCCCTCCCCCCATTCCACCTCCTCTGCTCCGTTTCGACGCGACGATGGATTTCAATTCCCGCGTCGCCGAGATCTCTCAGGGTTAATTCGCCGGTAAAGCGTTTTACGAGGGCCGCGAGACCAAGAATTCTCGAAGACGCAACAACGTGGCGATAAAACGTCCCCGTGTATTCGTCGTCGTACGACTTTGGTCCGAAGGTCGAACGTCACGACTCGTCGCGACGCGTCGTGGAAACGTTGGATTTGAACGATGAGATCGTACAGAAGTCGATGTCGGGGGCTCGTAATCCTTAATCATTTGTGAACCTTCGTCGAGTGTGACTCGACGTCAGTTTTTATCGCAGTAAATCCTATGTTGAGTAACAGTGCCATTTTAAATACAGCAGCGGACAAAAGTTTAAGACCAAAGGGTTAATGAAATTAAACGAACATAAGTCATTACAATACTTGAAAGCTATGTTTAATATAATTAATAAAAAAAAAAAAATAAGTACCATTCGGTCGTTTGGAATAAATTTCAAATAAAGTACGTAAAACACTAGGGAGTTATTGGCAACAAAATTGAAAAATAATTACTAACCTAAATGTCAGAAGGGGTTACCTGCTCGAAGTTGCTGGAAACAGGTGATCGCTCCAGGTCGAAGAGTAAAATTCATCTAATGTCATGTATTCTTACCTGCAACAAAATAAGAGGACACAAAATTAGAAGAAACTCGAGACTTGTGTTAACTCGTAAGAAACAGAATTATATTATGTTACAAATTCAACGTTAGAAGCTATTTGAGACTCGTACGAAAGAAATGCTGTAAATGCGAATGAAATTCGGTAGGATAAATTCTAAAAATAATGAGAATGTCAACAATATAAAATTCATCCTCCTTCACTCTAGGGCTGGTATTTTTTTTTCAATTAATTCCTCGAATCTGATACAGTTCTGCGTTGCACAGGTTGAAAAAAGGTTCTATTGGAATCTGTTTAAAAATGTTTGGTACCGCGATTGCTTCTTAATGAAATTGATAAAAAATAAAGAAAATATACATTCTATTTTTCATCGTATCTCTTCGTATTCCGTTAAACGAAAATTTAATTCACGCTTGAAAAATAAGTATAAAATTGTTAAAGTGGGGAAAAAAAGATTATTTTCCAGCAGTGCTGTGTTTTGCAATGTATCGTGCAAGCGAAAATCGAGCATAACGATGGGAAAGGAAAAGGAATACAGCAGTGTTCGAGGTGATCGGCAACGCGTCGAAGATTCATGACACGAAATAACAGAGAAAAACAGAAACGATGGGCATTAGTTATTCCCGACAACGAGCGGCCATTAAAATCGCAACGCGTTCGGGTAGCTTCATCATCGTCATCGTGATAGATCGTGGCGAAGAATCACCGTGTCCGACGTGAAAACTGACCGGTCGTTCGCAGACCATTTCAGGTTTCACGGAAAAAAATCACCGGCCACGTGTGCGTAACGCGTTTGAAAATTGAAACCAGAATAAACGATTCGTAAAACGAGCCCAAAAAACATGGCCATTATTAAACAATGGCACGACAGAAGAATGTTTCATTACACGTTTAGAATATTCCAAATTTTTTTTTAAACTTTTTAAAAATAATATTTAAAAGGATTTTGTGAATGAATATTTATAATGGAAAGTTTGCAATAAAATCTATGATACTTCATAGTCTATTCCGTTGTAAAGTTATTTCTCACTTTTTTCAATTTCTGACAAATTTTTTTTTTAATTAATTTCGTTATACGGTTATAGGTAACAGGGTTAGAAAATTATTAAATAAGTGCAGTATGCAAAACAAAGAATTAGTTAAAAGTTTAAACAATTAGTATGTCTGTAAAATAATATAACATATGTATTCTAGATGTTATTTCAATCTAAAACTTGAAGGATTGCAGCCTTTGATAGCCGTCGCATTTTCCGTAGTTTTATTCTACTAGCTTTCCGATCCCGGCCGAAAAATGCTTGACACTCATCACTAGCTTCTCTATTTCTACGACTAGAAAACTTCTCCTCCTTTTCAATCTTCTCCGTACATATCAAAGACACTTCTTAAACACTTTATAGTGTACAATTTCATTGTTTAAAATGTATCAATGTTCTATAATCTATAAAAAAAATCAAATCATCAAAATTAACCTATCCCTTCCTCCGTTTAAAATTTTTCTACCGCCATAACTCGTTTATATTAAACGTCATCGTTGAACCATACAAATTTATGCATTCACTCATAGGAAATGGAGGAAAAAATCCGTTTTTACAAAATTTCTGAATCACTTCGTTTCTGCCATAGTTACATAATGGGCATTGCCAAACCACATAGTTCAAATCGAAAAGAGAGCCCAAAAAACATGGCTATTATTAAGCAATGGTACAACAGAAGAATTTTCTAATTCCTTTTAAACGTTTATAAAATAATCTTTAAAAAGACTTTGGAAATAAATGTTTATAAACGAAGCTTGGTTTTTTCCTCCATAGAACCACACCGACGCCAAGCAACATTTACCAAGTTAACCCCGAGGAACGTTTCTAGTTGCGATTACAAAAATTGCATGCGAATTCGCTTAAAACGAATTTGTCGTCATAGAACATACGAGTTCGAGTCTCTCTGTTCGCATAGCACGGATCGATATCCGATAAGGAATCCTCGATATCGTTCGAGAGAAGCTCGACTCTATCGCTGTGCCACGGGTCGTCGCACGGAAAGTCGATCGTAGGACAGTTTCACCGTCCGGGAAAAATTCTGTTTCTCTCTCTCTCTCCCTCTCTCTCTCTCTAGATCTCCTTCTTCCTCCTTTCCATGCAAATCTGTCTCTCTCGTCCTCTCCTTCTCTCTCCCCACCGATTTCCCCTTACATCAGCCTGCGTTCCGCCTACTCCCACTCACCTAATGCTCTTTTTGTGGATCTACGAGCGCGAATAGCAGTTGAGGATGTAAATAAACAAGATCGTTATTTTCTTTGCCGCCTACGGGTGAGAGTTTACGTGCGCTTCGTGTGCAACGGGAGAGGTGTTGGCGTGCATCCTCGTCGAGGGTGGATTACAGTATTTTCTTTCGAAAGGGGTGCAATGTAAATGAGATATTTACAATTTTCTTAGGCATCACTAAGAAGTGTATTACGGCGAGCTTGTAAGTAGGTGAATTCGTTGCTTCGTAACAATAAACCTTCCAACGCCTGTAAACGCCTAAATAAAAATTAAGGACCACCTCTGAGGAATAACGTAGAATAATAAAGCTTTAACGGCCGTAAACACCTAAATAGAAACTAAGAATCGCCGCTAAAGGGTTATATAAAACAGTAAAGTTTTTAGCACCTCTACACCTCTAACGAATTATGTAGAATGATAAAGCGTTTGAATCCTTTGCATTTGAGAGCTGATTGTTAGTCGTCTAATGATATTAACTTCAAAGAATTTTTAAATGCAAGATTCGCCGTTATTAAATGTTATTTAGTTTAATTAAACAGTATACTAAAATTTACATAATATCTTATAATTTAATACTCTAAAGTATTCTTTAGCATCTCAAGTTGCATAACTAAAGTATTGTTTATCATATGCTTGGTGTTAATCTTATTATTAGAAATGCAATAGCTGAATCTACAAAAATTTACATATATAACAATTTAACTTCTGAGTCTGTCTAATAAACAAACTGACCGAAATCTGAAAATTTGCGAAACTATCATTTGATGACTAACAGTCGCCTCTCGAGCGCAAAGAGTTAACACCGATCAATACTACCTAAATTGAAATTAAGAAGGTCCAAACCTAACCCGAATCTAACCCAGATCCTAAAATTTCCTGATCATCCATCGCCTGTTCCCATTCGAAGCTTCGTCACCGGGCTTCCAAGCTATAAGAAACGAATTCTTGGCAATTCCGTCGCATTCGACGAGCAACAAAATGTCTATTCTTCGCGGAGGGAGGAGAAATGACCCAGGGAAAACAAGCGCGAGCCGATAAACGCTCCAATAAAGAGGCAACTCGGAGAGCAAACAACGCCATAAATAAAAACGCGCTCGCCACCGGCCTGCAACAATCTCACCCCCCTCCCCCCTCAACCCCTCCGGCCCATTCTTACGCCACGTTCGATGCATTTCCCGGGCTCTCTAAGCGCACAGACGAACAGAGGACGCGCGTGCCAACGGGTTAAAGATAAAGGGAGCGATCGAAATTGCCGCGATAATGTTGGACGGACAACGTGACACACCAATACACGCGCGTACATAAATTATTGCACACAGCGGCGGACAAATAGTTTAAGACGACCGGACAATGGCAAACGTAATTTTATATTGTTTATCTATTCATTTTTGTTGTCGTTATGGTAGAACGCTATTTATTGATCGGCATAGAATACAAACTTTATTTACACTGTTATTTCTTGTCAATTAATTAATTTGTTTCCTTTGACTCTTTGGAACTTGAACTTTTGACTGCCACTGTACGCGTGCGTGTACACTTATGGGAAATCTAAGTATGCAAAATGACACAGAACGCATACAATTTAAAAGTGTACAAAATATTTTAGGTGAAGCAAACATTGTATGTGGATTCCATTTTGCTGCGTGTTGTCAAGCTTATAGATTTTGTAAATTTTTTATTTGAACATGTAGATATGCACACTTATCGTGATATAACCTACATCGATGAAAGTTCACATTTTCGATTTCAATGGGTAACAAAAATGAAACCTACGTATAAGTTCGTTTGATTTTGGGCAGTTTTAAGTGCATATTTTTGCAAATCTGCGTATTTTGAATATTCCAATTGTCCAGGTATAAAAGCGCGCTCGCGCGCACGCATCCACAGCGGAGTTAATCGATGCGATACAGTTTCATTTTTCAGCCGTAAAGCACGCTTTTCTTTATTCTAGATTTATTAACAGCGTCCAATGAATTATGCACGGTAGTGTATGTAGATGTGTACGTGTATGCACATACGTGTATATGCACTCGCACACATACAGAAGCCAGTAGTATGCAACGCGTGTGCCATACTGCACCGTCGTCGTCGGTTGTTTTCCAACCGTGCCGTTGACCTCGCGTCGCGCATGCATTCGTTCATGTGTGTCTGTGCACGGTGCAGCGCGCACGCGCGAACAGCCTGCGCTGCCGATGTGCATAAACAACGGTGTTACTTCCTCGATCGAGGAAACGAACTGTCGCCGCGTTATCGAGACGGTGTACGCGCCGTTGATAACGCTATTGCGACGCGATTTCGCGTTGATTGCGAGAAAGAAACCGCGATCTTGCGTAGCGTCTGTGATCGATGCTATCGAAGCTTAGAGAAACTAGAGCTTTCCCTGATTGCTTGGCAGAGAAATTTGAACTTTCGATCCGACGTGCTTGTTAAAATTTTACGTCGACTAGGCAAGGTAACTGCAATTTTTCGGTAATTCGTAAAATCACAGTCTGGGGCTACATTTTATTTCGAAGGAGACTCGAAATTTTTGCAAGGAAACGAACCTTGGGCTTGCCATTCAATTTACAGGTCTGACGAAGAATAAGATCTTGATTGGGTAAGGTAACTGCAATTTTTCGGTAATTCGTAAAATCACAGTCTGAGACAGTTTTTCATTTCGATAGAATTGGAAGGAGACTCGAAATTTTTGCAGGAGAACGAATCTTGGGCTTGCCATTCAATTTACAGGTCTGTCGAAGAATAAGACCTTGATTGGAGAAGGTATTGCAATTTTTCGTCAATTCGTAAAATCACAGCCTGGGGCAATTTTTCATTTCGACAGAATCGGAAGGAGACTCGAAATTTTTACAGGAGAACGAACCTTGAGCTTGCCATTTAATTTACAGGTCTGACGAAGAACAAGACCTTGATTGGGGAAGGTAATTGCAATTTTTCGTCACTTCGTAAAATCACAGTCTGGGACAGTTTTTCATTTCGACAGAATCGGAAGGAGACTCGAAATTTTTACAGGAGAACGAACCTTGGGCTTGCCATTTAATTTACAGGTCTGTCGAAGAACAAGACCTTGATTGGAGAAGGTAATTGCAATTTTTCGTCAATTCGTAGAATCACAACCTGGGACAGTTTTTCATTTCGACAGAATCGGAAGGAGACTCGAAATTTTTGCAGAGACATGAACCTTGGGCTTGCCATTTAATTTACAGGTCTGATTAAGAACAAGACCTTTCGAAATCATTTCTTTAAGAAGTTTAGCGCTCAAAATTACTCGTCGCAAGCTCTAGATGTAGTTATAATCTAGTCTAGGACATAAACGGTGTTACAGTTCAGATTTCCTTTTCCCCTACAATTATTATCTCCCTCTAACAGATACAGTAATAGACTCTAGGACACAAGTATTGTTAACTTCAAGTTTCCTTTTCCCAATCCACGAGAGACTTTCCAATTCTATAATAAAGAGAAAAGAAACAGCTTTCTTACAAAACGTAGCAAGCAAGCGATTCGTCCGACCAAAGAAGGCGTATCTCCATCCTGGACGCATCCCGACGCCATTGCCAAGCATCGGCGTGGCCATAAATCCGTCGCGTTTCATCTGGCAGCAGCGGCCGCGGAACGGAAGCGAGCGATCGAACGATCGGCAGCTTAATTAAACGAAAGATCGAATCTGGATCTTGGGAAGGGGAATGGACGAAGGGGTCGCGCGCGGAGAAAGAAGACGAAGAACAAGAGTCGCGCGTAAGTGTGCCTCTCGCGATGCCGGCTCAATTAAAGCGGACGATAAACAAGTCCGCGGGCGTACAATGTGAAAGGAAGCATCCGCGAAGTTTCTCCCCGGCCTTAATAACCAGGATAATTGGAAATTAAGGACGCTGGCTTATCGAGCGGAGCGCAGCCGTGCCGCGTGAGAGAGGAAGGGAGAGAGAGAAAGAGAGAGCTGATAAACTGCTCCTCAATTAAGTAACCCCGTTGACGAAGCGGGGGAGGCTTCAACGACCCCCCTTCGATTCGTTGTCGACGACAATGCCAGCGAAAAGTTGCTCGAACACAGTCACAATGACGAGGAACACGAAATTTCGACAGGCTTTGGCGCGAGTTTGGGTGATCACGACTGGACTGCGGATTTTTATGCAAATTCGAAGCTTTGTAAGCGCGAACGAAGAAGTGGAACTTAAGTGGAGGCCTATTTCACCCCCTAGATGGCGTAACGTGTCGTACAGTTGGGATAATTTGTATATTTTTGCATGCTAAGTGAAGCCTGTACTTGTGTTTTCTGTAAATGTAGAGAATAGAAATTAACGGTGTGGAGATCGCGAATTGTGAAAGCCTTTCGTTTATCTTTCTCCGTCACAAATTATGGAATTGAAGTGTAGTTTGGTGGGTGACTACACAGCGATAAGTTTTGGAATGAAGAATAAGGGTGGAAAGATAGGGAAAGAATTTAGATTTATAAAGGTAGTCCTGTATTTGTGATGGCAAAGGGGTGGTTTAAGTAGCTTAGAGTGTTTCTTTAAAATTAGTGTATTTTTAGAGAAACATGTGTGATTGCCAGAGGATGGCAAGTTGTTTGAAACAACGAAAGGTTTTAATTTAAGGGATGAAATAGTAAGGGTAGATTTCAACGGTGCAAGCTGTCGCACAACGCGCGAGCAATATCGTGCGTTAATTGTAAATCAATTCGAAGTATCTGTAATGGAGAGTATCAGGAAGGAAAGGACGGTCGCGAAATGCGGAGAAAATATCCGGACGCGTGAAAGTTCGCGTCTAATCGCGGATGCTCGCTCGCGGGATGCGGTTTTTAAACGCGATGCAGCGCTTTCTATCGTTTTCCTTTTAGACCTCGAACACTCCTCGGTTATATATCTTACTTGCCATCTTATTTGCCGAACCTACCTGTTCTTAATTTCTATTAGACCCAACCGTGTCTCATAGTAGTCGAACAGGTTAAAAACCTCCCCACCATATAAAAATAAAGACACAATTTCAGTTTAACACTAGATTGCCGAAATGAGTCAATTTGACTGACTTGTGATTTTGTCAAGTTCAAGGATCATGTAAAAGGAATAGAAGTAAGGGTGTTTGTGCTAAATTTAATAAAAAAAAACTGTGGAAAATGTATTTTAAAAACAGTATATGTATGTAAAAATTGTTTCGAACAAACTTTCTTAAAAATAAAGTTTTATTTTTTTTTTAAACTTTAATTTTCATGTTTGAGTCGAATTTGACTCATTTCAGGCAAAATAGGTATATACTCAACATTCGGCAATCTAGTGTTAACGTTCAATCGTCTTAGTACATTTAACATACTCAACATTCTTAGTTGAAAACAATCCAAATCAGAAAGCAATCAATTTGCAACCCCTTTCGATGTAATTCCCCCTCGCTCTTTTCGCTAATACAAATATCGAACATTTAATAACGCAACACCCTGTATAACCATTGTACCGGAAACTCTGTGAGAACTCTGAATTGTACGATTTTACGAAACTAATGTTAAAGAAGATCTAAATTTGACTTCCTATAAAATAAAACGAATTTAATCCTATTAATCTCCGTGCTTCCGTGTGATCCGAAATAAAGATGATCGTTCGCTAGATGTTACGTGAATTCGACAAATGAACATTAATTTCGTTGCACACGATGAACAATATCGACTGCATAAATTGTATAATATTCTTAAGGTATCGTAGAGTTTGACTGTGAAGGTAGATAGAGTGTGATTCTGAAGGACGTAAGAACGTAGTAGTTGCTAAGTTGTAAAGTCGTTTAAGTTGTTATCATTAAACTATTTTAAATATATATTTATTAATATTCTAAGCACTGCACCCTTACTTTATTCACATCTGAGCCCTACCATCCACTTTACTAATAAATAAATAAATAAAAAATAAAGTAAAAGTAAAATTTCTTATAATATATGACGGGGAAAATGCGAGTGCGTAGCAGAAAGAGTGTGATTGTAAAGAAAGAAAGAACATCATAGTTGCTAAGTTGAAAACTAAATCTCGTTTAAGTCGTTACTATTAAATCATTTTAAATATATATTATTAATATTCTAAGCACTTCGCTTTATCATACTCACACCTGAACCCTATCATCTCACTCTACTAACAATAAAAAATAGAATTTCCCATGCCAACGATATCAAGATTCGAATAATGCCGACACGAAGAGTGAACGAGGAGACGAAGAGAGGGTTAAAGGAGAAAAATTCGCTAGAGGAAGGAGAACGGGGCGTGTCGATTCTAAGCGAAATCGCAATCGAGAAGGAAAGAGATCTAGAGGGCTCTCTCGTGGCTCCATTTAACCGCGGAGAGTGGCCTGATTCACGGATCATTTTCAAAATAATACGTCGGCGGAGGGTTCGTTACTTCCAATTGACCGACTGGCCCAATTTCCAACGATTTCTCTCCGGCTCCGTTGCGCTCCGCGAGCGCAATTTGCAGTTCGCGTGTGCAACTTCGACGCCCGCGTCCCGATCGATCGCGGATGCGTCGTCCTCGCACGCTTCATTTTGCACCTGTTGCTCCGGCCCTTTTTGCATCGAGGGCTCGTCGCGTGGCGTGCAAGAAGCGGAACGGGAAGTGGATCATTTTTGTTTCCTACTGTACGTTTAATTTTCTGTTTCCTCTCTTCGTGCAGGTTGCGCGCTCGAGCGAGTCACAGGTTGGGGTGAAAGTTGAAACGGAAATCTTTAATCCGTTGCAACGGCATGCAAACCGGCAACTGCGTGTATTCCTGCATTTTCTGTACTGTTAACTTTCGTTTTGGTTCGTTAAAAATTCTATTCCGTATCGTTACCATTATCGTTACTCGTAGTTGTTACGTATATGTATGTATAGGTGTTCGTAAACTTCCGTTTCATTTCCTTAAAATTCTATTCTATTATTTATGTGCGTTGAATTATCTGTGGACTGGTATTCGCAAATTTTCATTTTATTCCCTTAAAACTCCACTCTCGTTTACTATCGACATCAATATTATCATTGTTAACAGCACCACTGTTACTATTAAATCTTTTATTCATTATTTTTCTTTTTTCTTCTCATTCCGATTACTATTAACCTTTTAGGTACGGCTGAATTGTGCGCGAAGCCTATTCCCTGGACGGCGAAGTTTGACGCGAATTACGCATAAGCGGTATAACACTCCAATATGTGACGGATAACGCCGTTCTCTACGCGAGTACATTGGAATGAATTATTTGACGATTAAATTATAATTTTCTTCAAAATATCTTACGCATACTTTAACTTTTACAATTCCCTATTTAATAATTAATAATACAATTGGGTATGTTATACTATATACTAATAATACTAATAATACATATTATACTAATAATACAATTGGGTATGTTATACTATAATGGCTCGTCGATCCTAAAAAGTTAACGTTCAATTTTTAATTTCCATTGATTTTTAATTAATCATTATCCGTTTGCTCTTCTCATAAACCTTAATCGAATCTCGTGATCCTGCAAAGCTCGCAAAGGGAACCTACCTCATAGCGCTCGTTCACCTTCGAATCAGTCGGCGTCGTGCCCTGTTCAAACTTTCCGTTTACCCCGACCTCATAACGCGATCGTCTCGTTCGACTCGAAATTTGCCAAGCTTAAAAGCTCCCTCGTCCACTTAAGAGCTCCATAAACATTCGCTCGAATCGAGCTTTCCTCGTAGCCGCGCGCAAACCTCGAGCCGTGGCCACCATCGATCTTCGTGGAATTCGACGCGGGTTCGGGGCGTCCCGACGCTGCGCCTCTCGCCGGGCGCCGCAGAAAACGTGCAATCTCATCTCTCTCCAGCGAAAGAAAAGCACACTTTCACGACGTCGAAACTCAACCCGGATTTCTCGAGCACGTTCTCCTGCGCCTCCTCCGAAACCGGAAGCCCGGTGAATCAACACACTCGAGCAACGGGCAAAACAGCGAACTCAGCAGTTTCTTGCGATCTTGTAAAAACAACGATCGTTCAATTCGATCTTTTTTTCACAGACACGCTTTCTTTTGAAAGAACGTATGAATTTTATGAGAAGCGTGTTTGGAATTTTTCTTGGGACAAGGGTGAAGTTACACGATTCTTGTTCCGTTCTTCGCGAACAGAATTTTATTAAACGTTTGCGATCGAGAGGTGACTGTTAATCACCAAACGATAGTTTCGCAAATTTTCAGACTTTAGTTAATTTGTTTATTAGTCAGGTGAAGAGGTTAAATAGTCATATATGTAAATTTTAGTATGTCACTTAACTAACCTAAATGACGTTTAACCCTTTGCACTCGAGAGGTGACTGTCAATCGTCTAATGATACTAATTTCAAAATTTTACAAAATTCGAAATATTTTCTAAAATTTGCTTATATTAAACGTCATTTAGTTTAGTTAAGCGGTATACTAAAATTTACATATATGACTATTTAATTCGAGCCTGATTAATAAACGAATTAAATAAAGTCTGAAAATTTGCGAAACTATCATTTGGTGACTAACAGTCACCTCTCGAGCGCAAAGGGTTAAACAGGCTTCCGGTCGTTCGATTCATAACAATTCGATTTGTACAAAATTTTTGTTTTCTCAAAACGAGAATACAGTTTCGCCAGAATGATAACACACGCTGCCTGAATTATTTCCAGTTCTTAATATTCATATTCGGTGAAGCATTTTCTGATACGACGCGCGAATGTAGCCGTAGAATATATTCCCGACGAATTCAGAATTCGTCGCGACTCCAGACGAGGGTTTAATCGAGTTTCCGGTCCCCGACGGGGCCTGTCGGTTCACATAATTGATACCCCGTAATTTCCCTTACGTCCGCCTCTAATTGCTCGTAATGAACACGAGCGTTGATCAACATTCGGTGCTCGGGCTAGAAGATTGTCGCGGCCCCTTGATGAATCGTTCCAGCAACATAAATCAAACGTGAGCGGTGTTTGATTGCTTTCGCGGGCGTTTAAGAGGCGAACGAGGACGAATATTTCCGACGTAATAATATCGTCGACGGTGATATAAAGTAATTTTTTTAACGAAAACGAAGTGAAGCTTAAAAAAATTTTTTAAACGTATTCATAACACAACAGTCGACGATGATATTAACGATTAAAGTATTTGAAAAAATACTCGTTACAGCGTTTATAGTAATTTAACCCTTTTAATACCGAGCAAATTTAACGAATTTGCTAAGGTTTAGGATAAAGCTGATAAAAACGGAAGTAAGAATGATATTTACAAAATTCAACAAGAAGCGTATTACGGAATAATAGAAAAAATTGAAACGTATATAACTTTTTATAAATTTATTTTGAGATCGAGCTCTTTCGCGATGCAAACAGTTAGGCGCCATGGCATACGCAACGATATATCGTCGTTCGGTACTAAAAGGGTTAAAGAATATACCATTTTTCTAAAATTATAAGGAATAACAGGTACCGTTAACGAGCATCTTATTCACCTGCCCGAACCTCGATAATAGCACGGCAAACAAATATATATATCTGAAACTGCTAAAAGGTTCACCAGAAGAGAAACAGAAGCAAATAAATAACACGGTAACGAATAAAGAGCAAAAACAGCCTCTCTGCGATGCAAAACCAGGCTACAAATTTGAGAATGCCATCAGAAAGTTAGAAAAATGAAACCAACGAACGCAACGCCACGATCTGTCGCAAGACATATTATTTAATACCTGTCCCGTTCTCCTCAAACAGTACAATTATCCCTGGCGATTGTTCCATTAATACTCGCCGGCCATTTTTGCGCCGGCAATCATTATCATTAATCGTGCACCTGCTTCTCATTAACCGGATCAAGAGATTGGAAGCGAGACGTTGAAGGGAGCAACGAGAGGAAAAGAAAGAAAGGGAAGGAATAGAAATAGAAGAAAAAGGAGAGGAGGAGGAGGAGGAGGGAGAAACGGAAACGAGAAGCATCGAGCGCGAGTTGGAATAACCACAGGGTGAAACGATGGCAATTAAGTTTTCAACGGTGAAGAGCGTCGCGTCGTCGACTTCGCGAGTCGCGGATCGAGATAAGCGGATGCCCGCCGCCTAATAAAACGCAATCGAAGCGCCAGCGTTGGAGTCATTCCGCCGTGATCCGATTAAAAATCGCGACAAACCACGCTGCTTGCCCGGCAAACAATTAATTCACGTCAATTCCTAGTGGGCGCAGGCAGGCAACGACTCTGTCCTCCCTTCCTGGCCGACGTTTTACGGTCAATTACAAAAATCATCGGGCAGGAAATTGGTGGTTGAAGAAAAACGAGGAGTACAGCTGAATAGGAGGTTATTTAATTTCTGTTTCACAGTTTTCTATGCAGATTTACGAGATAGCGTGTATACATTACGAATCGAAAGTTTGAAAGCACTGTCTATTTTATTTAAGGGGCGTACGTGAGAATGTAGAAAAGAAGGGATTTAAAAGGGGTAGCCCAGCTTGGAAACCTCTTAGGATATACATTGTTAATACAGAATAATCTGAAGGTAACAAGAAGGTTGATAAATGGTGTGTAATTTAGGTATGCATATTTCAGACAGTACTTTCGCAGCTTTAGTGTATGCCAGACTAATTATAAGGATCATAGCAGAGTAAGTCGATTACTTAAAAAAATCGTACAACTGCGTTCTTCTCTGTATAAACAACGCGTTCCTCCGTTTTCGATTAAACCACAAAAAACGAGAAAAAAGGAACGTCGATTTCCAGCGAAACAACATCGCCTAATGTGCCCTCCCTTTCACAAAGTACCTACTTCCACCAGCAACAGCCTCGCTGCCATCGACTTCCATCGCGATCATCAATGCGTATTTGCATCTACCGGCCGACGAGGATGACGAAAGAGGGGCGAAACTATCTTTCACCGAGGCTAGCGACCAAAGTCGACCCAATTCCCCTTGATTGCCTCGCGGAAGGGAGTGACTGGCCGCGCAAGAAATCGCTTAACGATCGTCAGGAAGTTCGTTTTACGAGAGCGCGCCGGAACACGCGGCGGCCATTGGGATTCGCACGCGGGAAAAGTGTGCTGAGACGCAAAGAAACGCTCGGATGGATCGTTTCCGCGGATCCGTCGCTCCACTTTTTCTTCCTTTGTTTTCTTGCCCCGTTCAACCATCGATTAGAAAACATCTGTTCCGCGACCGGGGAAAGAAATCGGGTTTAAATGGATCGCGAAAGAGGGACTCGATCTGTCGGTGTTGCGGCGAGCAGGATGCGACCAGTTTGATTATGGTTATTACAGATGCTTCGCTTTATTCTGACCTACACTGTTACGAAAGCTAAAGAATCCACGCCAGCGGAATTTTCTTCTCCGATCGATAGGATATGGAGAAATCGGTACCGAATCGGTTGAGGATACTAACGAAGATAAAATAGACTTTCTTGGAAGTTTGTCCTTTTAGGGATTAACTGCTATGAAAGTCACAGTCTAGGGGAATTTCTATTATTTGTTCTATTATTTGAAGTACTGAAAAATTGGACGCAAATTGGTTAAGAACTATAATCGAGCTTACTTAAAAACTAGACTATTGATGAGTTAGCTGTTACGAAAATGAAAGATTCCACGCTAGAGAAGCTTCTTTTCTCTGGTCGTTGGAACACGGAGAAATCGAACTTAAATTGGTAAAGAATGCTAAACAAGTTCCAGTAAAGTGAAGTTTTTCAAAAACTTCAATCTCGTTTTCTCTCGTTTTTCTCGGTGTAGAAAACTTAAACTCCCTTCTACCCGTGAGTACAATTGCACGACGTAAACTGATACAATTAAATGTACATCGAAGCCAAGCCCAACCCAAAAAGCGTGCAAACCTACATGCACCCACGGTTGTCCACAAAAACCGAACAAGCCCCTTCGTACAACGTTCGCTCCCAAAACATCCATCCTGCCGCAACAGAGTCGAACATCAAAAACCCCAACGCACACCGGCAAAACACGCGCTGCATCCGTTCTTGCGCGCCACACCGTGACGCCGGGCAAGTAAAATACAAAACACGAAATACCTGTTCAGCAAAAGGAGCACCTTGATGTACGCGTTCTCGTCCAGACAGTCGGCCACCATCTCTACCAATCGGGACAGCGGAACGGAGTAAAAGGAGCCGGCGATGTACACGCACCAACTGATCCTGGATCAATTAAACGCGTCGCGGTAAAGACACCGAACAACCGTCGACCGCGATCGATCCTCGCGAATTCGAATCGTTGTACACAAACTAGACACACGCGCTGATGCACGTGCATATATCTGTTATACACACGTTATATGTGGTACGCGCGGTGGTTGGCTGGCCACGCGTGGTCTCCGCCGTGGAAACACACTGTGGGCGTGTGTGTCGTGGCCGGCCACGGATCGACGACTACGCCACTGCACCAGGTCCGACGATCGATCCATCGCTTGCCATTCCGCGTTTCCTGTGCCGCGAAATCGATTTTTCCCCTCGCGCTCGATCGCCTCCGCCCCGCGCCCCCTTCGCCACTTTTCGTCCACCCTTTTTCTGTGTCCACCGATCCACGCATTGCTTGCCCCCGTTGTTGTGCTCTCTCTCTCTCTCTGTGTAAAAGGGGGGAGGGATAGGGGACGGAGATCGGTTTCGGGTTAGGGGCGACTGGTGAGTGGGGGAGGTTGAGAGCGAGCTGATTCGGTGTACAGAGCAAGGGACAGGCGGGGAGAGAGGGGGGTTGTTTCGTCGAGAAGAAGGTGAATGGTGGCGAAGCTAGAGGGGGGGACAAAGGGGGAAAAGTGGTCAACGTCGAGGAGTTTCTCGAGGAAGCGGTCGAACCTACGTCAACGTGCTCGAAGCATCCCCGGTGGTCCACTTCTGCCGCGGTCTCGTCTCGGCGTAGCTCGCACGGAAAAGCGAGTGGAAGAGAAACCGGGCGAAAGAGAAAACAACCAGCGCAGGAAAATTGGACGAAAAAATGGAAAAGGGAAACGGTGAGAGACGTCTCCCGAGTAGACGACGGGGCGCGTGTGCGCGTCGGAAGGAGGCGCGCGAGAGGAGGCAGCCTCGCAAGCGGGTGAAAAGGGGCGAACGAGATCAAAGCAAAAGGCAGAGCGCGCAACCTGGGCGAGAGAGGAGGACAGGGAGAGAAAGAGAAAGATGTGTATACGAGGAGGGGGGAGGGAAAGAATCGAGAACTGGTCACGCCCGGCTCGCCCAGGCCGGGCCTCGACAATCGCGACGTTTTCAGGGCGAAAAACCGACCCGGAACCCGGGTCTCCGCGCTCGCTCGCACTCTCCTGGCGCTCGCTTGGCCGCCGCTCGGGCTCTCGCTCTCCCGACGGCGGTGCAGCAGGCCACGCGGAAGTGAACGGCGCTCTCCCGCGATTTTTCGGCCCAGAAAACGTTCCGGCGTGGGTGTCAGCCTGGATACCTCGTTCGATGCACTCCCGGCTAGGAGGCACGGTCACCTTCGCGCCGGCACGTGAACAGGTAAAGCCCGTTGCAGCTGCAGCTGCATCCGTGGCACCGCGACTCTGTTCGCGGAGGGATCGATAGCCGCACGCGTGTCCGTACTTCTGTATGTACAGTGTGCGGCACAAGTTTAGGATATTACAGATGGTACATCTAACCGTGAACGAAAGACTTCTCGCCCCTGAGAAAATGGCGGAGGTGATGAAATAAATCGTTGCGACTATCCTGATAATTTTAGATCCTTGCACCGGATATTACAATTTATATCCTTGTATGTTCGAGAGAAATAACAATGAAAATAGTTGTCAATTTTTTCTCACCTTCCGAATAGTACCAATCTAAACTTACCAGACCCTCGACAACTCCCGAGGAAAAAATGAAAGAATGAATTCACCGTCGTCACAATTTTCCATTTCTGACACTCGAACAGAGCAACAACAAATTCATTCGTTTCCGTTTCAAAAATCACTAACCCAAGCATCCCAACAACTCCTAACGCTTGACCAACTACTTTTGACCGACGCTGTACTAGTAAGTACACGCGTCTATCCGATTCCGTTCACGTGTTAAGAGCGAGAATAAGAGAGATTACGGGTTGACTGAATAGCTCAACACAAGCCGAGCTTTCCCGCAACGGGACAGCATGTTGAAGAAAGAGAGAGGTGCCAGAGCGTTTCTTGGATATCGGGCAAACAACGATACCGGGCGGACGTCGCGTCGTAGGATTCATAGGCAGATTTAGGTGTACATTGTTTCCGACGCGACGCTGATGTGGGACGTTGTCCGGTTACCGGGCGTCCGGGTCCCCTCCCTCGACCCCTTGCCCCTCCAACGCCGCCCTCCTCGCAGAGGACTGCTCGTTGCCGCCGATTTTTCTGCGACACCGGTACCAGCGTGTGCCTGCTCTTCCCAGACGCTCTGCTCCGCCTGGGATCGGTGTGCGCTACTGTGAGACAGCGATTAGGTCAGTGGGATTAACCCTTTGAGCTCGAGAGGCGACTGTTAGTCGCCAAACGATAGTTATGCAAATTTTCGGACTTTAGTTAGTTTTTCCTTAGTCAGACCCGGAAGTTAAACAGTCATATATGTAGATTTTAGTATATGATTTAACTAAACTAAATGATGTTTAATATAAGTGAATCTTAGTAAATATTTTGCACCTGAAAACCATTGAAGTTAGTATTCTTAGACGACTAAAAGTCACCTCTCGAGTGCAAAGGGTTAACACTAGAACTACCAGACCAGGCAAAATGACCAATTCGTGATTGCTCTCAGCAACCTTATAAATTCACAGTGATAAAGCATCAAAAATTTTCTGATTTTCTGCAGAAGGTATAAATAAAGATTTACTTTCTATGTGCCAGGTATTTTTTCATGTAATTTTCAATTTGATTTCTTCTATGCAAACAAGTACGCTTTAATTGTCGGTAGTTCTACTGTTAAAATGGTGGACGCTGTTGGATGGTACTCTCGATGGTGATCTTCAGCGTTTGGCGAATGGGATTGGGGAGAATTGGCGAAGAATTGATGAAAGCCAGAATACGATTGATTAACAGGGGATACGGTTGATAATTGTTTAACGCTATAACTACCAAAACCGATCAAAATGACCAATTCGTAATTTTTCATGGAAATTTCATAAACTTATCGTGATACCTACACCTTTGGAAATTTACTGCGATGTTTACTGTAATAATTACGATTTGTTTCCCTTGTGTTACGTATTTTTTAAATACAATTTTCAATTTGATTTCTTCGTCACAAATAAGTATACCCTAACCCGATTGGTAGGTTTAGCGTTAAGGGTAAATTAGATTAGGTTCTAGCTGCTTTCGAATGAGTTACAATGATTCTATGGAAGTTTTTGATGGACGTGTCTATTTTTCGTGGAGAAAGTTGTCTATGATCGGTTAGAAGTAGAGTAGGTCGAATTTTGAATTTTTGCAGGTTTGCATCGTTCTTTTTTCCAGTTTCAGGATCTTCGTAGGTGAATATTAACGCGACACTTGCGGCACGTAAGATTCAGAACGCGAAACATAAAAGTACAATTTAGGATAGTCAGACGTCAAATTATAATTGCTAGTAATTTAATTCAGAATTCTAACAGTCGGCACTCGTACACATATTATGTCGTCGGGCGGATGTCGCCTATAGGCGACGCTCGTACTCACAGCTCGTCACGCGGATGTCGTCTATAGGCGACGCTCCTAGCGAAAGGGTTAAGTCCGATCATTGTTGTCCACGATGTCGCGCGTTTCTTATTTTTTAATAGGCGCACTGATACGGTAGTTTGAACTGCGAGGTACGGATCGATATAAATATTAGACGTCTGGTATGGCTTAGCTTTACGTGTTTGCTCTGTGATAGTTGGTGGCTGACTGGCCTGGATTGTCATCGACCAACTGATATTTCTGGACTGCGCGAACTTCATCGAGCGATCGACGATACAATAGGAATTGTAAGATATTTAAGTGGGTGACAAAACACGGCTTGTTTCTCGTTCTTTCTGTCTCTTTCTCTCTCACTTTATCTTACCGAGCCAAATTCAATCGAAGATTCAACAAAAACATGTTATCATTCCGTTGAATCTATTTTTCGAATCAAACCAGACGAGTCGTAACAGCTCTCATTTACAAGTATAATCTCAAGGACGTAGAATTTCAGCCTTCTTTCCTTAGACAAAAGGAAAAACGGGGAATAGAATGTTAAAAGCGACGGGTCTGTACAAATAACATACGAATCCGAACATGGAAACGTCGAATTCTTGAATGATAAATTCCAACAATGTCGTCAGGCTCAAACAGACAGAGATTACCGAATTTTCTGAAGTTAAGCAAATTGCTGAATCCAAAGTTTTAACGGATTTTATAATCAATCTCCCCAACAAATTTTGAACGCTTCCCAAAGTTAAATAAACGAATCATCATGAAGAAATCGAAGAAAAGTTCCTTTTCCTCCGCCAGTTATCAGCTTTCCATAAAACGATCGATCGCAATTCGAACTCTCCACCTCCCCCCTTAATCTTTCCTGTTTTCCTCGCCCAATCAACCCTTGTTCCTCTAAAGCGGCATCTCGCGCTCGATCTTCCCACGGGAGTTCTCGAGCTCGTCCGAAAGTTGGGCGGCTCTCGGGCTACCGGTTTCCGATCACCTCTATCGATCGACTCGCCTCTAAGAGGCTTAATTAACGAGCCGCCAACTTTCTTCGCCTCGCGGACTCGCCGCGCGCTTTTCCTCTTTCTCGAACTTTTTCCGTAACAAGTCGAGAAACTGTGCCGTGGAAATTTCGCGGCCTGCTCCGACGTCGTGGCGGCCGAACGAACTCGCTTGATCCACGATGAAAAAGAAAAGGAAAAAAAGAAGGTACTTTCTTTCGTCGGGTGATACCGTTTTTCTGGCCGATTCAATTACCCCTGGGAGAGAATGGCGAATTAAAAGAGGAAAAAGGGGGGGAAGGGGTGATTAAATTAGAGGGATTCTTTTGATGTTTCGCAGTGGGAGGAGGAAAAAGTTAGCACGGTCTGGGATATCGTACGGAAAAAAATTCTCTTTACGTGGCGTCGGTGGCGTTTTTCTGGTTAATTAGACTGCGAGGTTTCGTCGCGAGGAAAAAAGAGACGGAAAGAACGAAGACAATACAGAAATCTCGTGTTCGAGGTAATAAAAAAGTGTTCATTCAACTCAGAACTTCATTTACCAAGAAAGAATTCCCTTTTCGCGTTATTAATGCTTGTTGAAGTTGAGAGGGTAGGAATGGGAAAATAAGCACGATTTTAGGAAAGTTGTGAATTGATAAATTAGAGAAAACTAGTTTTTATAATAAACTACGTTTTCCGGTTGAAATCAAGCTTTCTGAGTGGTATCCCTCTCGAAACTGACTGGTTTTCTTTTTCAATGTGCTTGCAAAGGTGCTTTCAACAGCAGCTCGAGCCTAACTGGAACACTTGGTTTTCCCTGGGTTTCCCCGGGCTTTTCCAGGTTGTTTAACCCTGCACGATTTAACAATACTATCGTATTGGAATACCATTAACACCAATGCTTATACACCATAATGTAATTTATGCAGTAACTGTCCTACCATCTGATGGTGACCGATTTTCTTTTCAATGCGTTTGCAAAGGCGCTTTCAGACACAGCTCGAGCCTAACCGAAACACTTGATTTCCCCCGGGTTTTCCAGGTTCTTTAACCCTGCACAATTTAACAATATTATTTATCGTATTGCAATACCATTAACACCAATGCTTATACACCATAATGTAATTTATGCAGTAACTGTCCTACCATCTGATGGTGACCGATTTTCTTTTCAATGCGTTTGCAAAGGCGCTTTCAGACACAGCTCGAGCCTAACCGAAACACTTGATTTTCCCCGGGTTTTCCAGGTTCTTTAACCCTGCACAATTTAACAATACTATTTATCGTATTGCAATACCATTAACATCAATACTTATACACTGTAATGTAATTCACGCTGTAACTATCCTACCATCGAACCAAATTTACAGCTTTTTCGCTTACCAGCGAATCCGACAGTTCTGTCAGCAACAATAACACCGAATAGATTGGAAAAGGAGAGCGCAACGCATTGAATGAAATTGCAGGAGCTTCCTCTAACTGTTTCAAGACAATGAAAGAGAAAAAGGAGCGGGCGCGGAGAGATTTGTGAAACGAAAAGAATCGGGGCGATAGAGGAGCACTTTCTAGATGTTGTATCGGGCTTCATTAGCGATTACCGCGACCGTTCGAGGCACCGTGCCCGTTTCCATCCTCCGTTCGAAAGTCCCCGCGGAGAGCGTTCCACTTGCGAACGGATCGGTGACATGTAATTTTCTCCGCGATGTTACGCGGCCGCGTTTAACCCTTTGAGCGCTGAACACCGTACGGGTGCGATCGTGTGGATGCGAGTTTAGGAAAATGTGATGAGTGCTCGAGTCGAGCGATAGCCGTGTGAACTCGAGTGTTTCTAAGGCGCGAAAAGATGAGTACTTGAGAAAACTGAGCGACTGAGTAGTTTTGGATGAGCGTTCGACTGTGAAGGCAGAAAGGGTGTGATTCTGAAGTAGTAGCTGCTAAGTTGTAAAGTCGTTTAAGTTGTTATCATTAAACTATTTTAAATATAAATATATTAATAATATTCTAATCACTTCACTTTATTCTATTCACACCTGAGCCCTGCCACCCACTCTACTAAATAATAAATAAAGTAAAAGTAAAATTTCCTATAATATATGACGGTGAAAATGCGAGCAGATAGAGTGTGATTCTGAAGGAAGTAAGAACGTAGTAGTTGCTAAGTTGAAAAGTCGTTTAAGTTGTTACTACTAAACAATTTTAAATATACATATATTAATATTCCAAGCTCTTCATTTTATCATATTCACACCTGAATCCTATCATTCAATCTATTAGATAAAGTAAAAGTATAATTTCCTATAATACTCTTGGCCTAAGCGTATTCTGTATTTTAATAATTTTGCGAGTCGTTTCATATTAAAAATGTAAATTGTTAGATTAGATCAATGATTATTTTATTCATCACAGTTGTTATTGTAGTATCGTAATTAATTTTACAGCATAAGATAAAGTGAGGTGTGAACAGCGGGATTTCGGACCTGCTTGGGGAAAACCCTTGGCGACGCGCGAGGCCCTCGGAAAAATGCCCAAATATGGTCATACTTGAGGAATTTTTCCGAGGTACGTGGTGGAAGAAAGGCCAAGGGTTAGCGACAGTTTTCGCTGGTCGAATAGAGTTGAATCGGACGTTGTACCGAATAGAATTGAATTAGACGTGATACCGTGTAGAGAGTTGTTAATTAAGTAAATTAAGTAAAATTTGTACATAGTATTGTAATTATATTCCTATAATCGATAAATAAATATTATTATTATTGTAACACTACATTATTTAAGACATAGAAAAATTTATACACAGAAACCACGCGCACTGTGCATATTTTTGACGCGAGTTTCCGTTCAGCCACGGTACTTCGACGGACTGGACTACCATAGCGAAAGAGTTAATCCTCCCATAGATCGACAATCTTTTATCGCGAATTATCTCGGCTACCAATGATCACCGGCGACAACTCCTCGAGGAAGCTACGTTTTGCATAAGTCTTATATCAACCGGGTGGGAGGAGGGGGCGAGAAGAGGGCGAGAAGAGGGATGAGGAGAGAACCGGCAGGACCGACGAAACAGGTTCCCCGGTCGCGCACGTGAGCAGGAAAGTGGTAAAAGGCCTTGGCGGAATGCGCCTCGCGCAACCTTGAACGTGGTCGCGTCGCTGCTCGCGATAGCAGCCCTTCGGGATGGGTGCCGTTCCTCGAGTTGGAGAGATGAAAAGTGTGCACGATTTAACCAGCTGTACCGCCGATCGACTGTCGCGAGTGGCGCACCGCACAGCCATTATTACTCGCCCCGTTGGGTGCTCGTCGAGTACCCGCAAGAAAAGTTGGGTTAGCGAAGAGTGTTATCGACCGTAACAACGTTCCTTAATTTTTAAGGTGACGTATTGTTCCGGCTCGTGTGATGATGCCCTTTCCTTGATTATCACCTTGACTCAGGTCCCCGATGACGCGATTTTAATGAGGAATAATATTATACGTTTCCTTTGCCTTGCTTCTCTTTATTTCTTTTTTTTTGGTTTTTTGGGCGAAGGTCGATCGCCTTTTTAAGGGTTTGGAAAATAGGAAGTGAGAGAGGGAAGTTGACAACTGTAAGGTGGAGGGAAATCACTGGTAGAAGGGGGTGGTCACCCAGATAGGTTAGGCTCTGACCCAGGGGATACACGATGGTCAGGCCCAGACTTCATGGTAATAAACCAGAGCCAGTTTTTTATGATACAGACAATAAATATCGATTCCAAACACGAAGGATACCACCAAACCTAACCAGATGCAATGGCTAAATTAAAACACAAACTGCATCTGTTTTGTAAAGCTTGCAAAATTCTCAGTATAGACATATATCGAATAAGAGCGACGAAAGAAAAGTCCTGACCTTGATAGGTACAATAGATAGACAAATGTTTAAGCCAAATAGTCAACGAAAGTAAATCAATTAGTTCATAAGAAATAGTACGATAAACGAAATTCATATTTTATTCTAGTCAATAAATAGTGTTCTAGTGTATTTCCTCCTCGCCTGCGACGATATGTACATATGTACCTACTTGTTACAATCATGTGGGATCAAACAACATCCGCTTTGAAAACCGAAAGCGAAATACAAGTTCACGAAAACCCTTCTTTTATCTGCGATCTTAAATCAATGTTTTCTCGGTGTCGAGATGCAAAATTCATTCACACCCGTTAACGAAGTTTCCCAACCACGTACCCGATCCGGTCGAGGCTTCATTAACATCGTGTCGCCCGGATAAATGGTACTTCCCCTCCCCCCCCCCGCCCTCGTGCGCCTAACCAGTTCCGGCGACACTCTATTTACACAGAAACCTTGTAACAGGCGCGCTGCTTTAAAATAATTTATCAAGGCTACCGCGGCGCGATGAAACCCTCCTCCTCGATCTTCCCGCCCCCTCCGCCCCGTTTGTTCCCCGCGTTCGCCATCATTCATAAACACCGCGCATGTAAACGCTGGCTTGTTTAGACGCACGTCCAGTAATAAATTATCGGCAGCAATTAATCGTCGGCCGGGCTAGCAAGATCGCTTTATTGAATCCGGCGATCCTCGTTTTTCGTTACGCCTCGGTGAACGAGCCGAGTTGCAACCCCAGTTAGAGATCAATAATTATTTGTATTATGTAAATCGGCTCCGGTTTATTACTACGTGGTTTGGGTGTGACTATCGCGTGTCCCCTGGGTCAGAGAATCTAACCCACTTGGGTGACTATCACCCTTTTACTACAAAATTCCCTTTCCCGAACTTTTCCCTCTACCTTTCAATTATCCACTTCCCTCTCCCACCTCCTATTCTTCTGAACCCTTAAAATCGCTCTGCATTCGCGCCAATTATTAGGGGTTGATAATTATTTGTATGTATTATGGAAATCAGCTTTGGTTTATAGTCACTGTGTCTGGGCCTGACCATCGCGTATCCCCTGGGTCAGAGAATCTAATCCACTTGGGTGACTATCACCCTTCTACTAGTAAATTCCCTTTCTCGAACTTTTTCTTCTACCTTTCAATTATCCACTTCCCTCTCCCACCTCCTATTCTTCTGAACCCTTAAAATCGCTCTGCATTCGCGCCAATTATTAGGGATTGATAATTATTTGTATGTATTATGGAAATCAGCTTTGGTTTATAGTCACTGTGTCTGGGCCTGACCCTTGCATACCCCCTGGGTCAGAGAATCTAATCCACTTGAGTGACTATCACCCTTCTAGTAGTAAATTCCCTTTTCCGAACTTTTCCTTCTACCTTCCAATTGTCTACTTCCCTCTCCCATCTTCCATTTTCCGAACCCTTAACTATTGAAAGAGTGAAAAATTTGACGCGGAAAACACGCGGAGTGTCATTTTTGAGAAAGAATGGACTCGATACAGGTTGGCTTTTCAGTTCACATATTAATCGTTACTGCAATCACTGTATCACCAATATTAACGAACGTATAGGTACAAGATAACAAAAGTAAACGGATAAAATGTACAATGCAAACATTGTAATTACCAATATTCTTATTTTAGTACTTTAATATAGTTGTTATTATCTAATGATTTACGGCTTCGTATAAGCGAATAAGCCCATTAACTTGGCGTAGCGAATACCCGGGCACTTTGGAGTGTTACTGTACACTTGTTCTACACAGCCTGGTGGTGGTCTTTTTCGGTTAGATAACGGTGAAGATAAGCGAAACGAGAGATCGTCAGGAGCGTTGTCACTATTTAAAACGGATCCATCGTGCGCACGGTTATTACATAGTAATGCAGGGTTGCGGGATAAGATATTACTATGATGCAGCGTTGCTATCTATCAATTAAAAGGGACGAAGGGTATCGTTGTTTAATGGGCCCGATTATGATTGATATCGCCGCTTGTTGCTATTACGGCGCACGTTAATCATCGACGCGTCGTTAGTCCTCGTCGTTGCTTGAAAATACGAGCCCCGATGATCGTGCGCCATCAGGATGTCGGGAATTAAGATTTTAAATGTCGTAGCTACGGGTAGGTATACGATTTAGTTTCCGCCGTTACTGTAATCACTTATCAGACCGACGAACCGTTGCGAATCCGGCGTACAGGGTGGCTCGGGGGGAAAAAAGGAGCAGCGGGTCCGAGGCTATGCTACAATTATACTAAAAATATACACGAACTGCTCGGACATCGTGAAAAATTGCAGCCACCAATTAAACACGGTATTATTACCGCTTGTATAATTAGTGTCAGAGTAAAGAAACTTTTTTATGCTTCATTACGGAGTATTACAATGACATCCTACCACTGCCAATCAAAAGTATACTGTTAGAAATTGAATACAGAAATTAGACGAAGCAGAAATTAACCACAAAGCAGCTTCCTCTTAACGTATTTTCTCAAAGGGTTTCTAAAACCCCATTTTCAATATATACAATTTTCTTAGTACTTTAACACTATTCCTACCACGACCAGTCAAACGACCGTTTCTAAAATTTTGATTAGAATTTCATATATACAACGTAATTGAACCGCCTTTAAACTTTAGACTTATCCTTAAATATACCTATAATACATTTTTCAATATTCTCTTCTTTTTTCATTGTTTAGTTTCTGAGAAAAATTTGTAGTTTGTCTTACGTGGAAATGTTGCGGTCGGATTAGGTATACGGTGTAGTGTCAGTAGGAATAGTGTTAAGGAACTGTATGTACAAGTTCAAGAAACGAAAATTGACAAATATATTATCTGCGAAAACTGTTTGACAAAGGATCCATCGAAACAAATAAATTTAACACAAATATCTGCAACACTGCTATTAAACCGACAAAAAGTCGGCGAGGAATTTGAAGCGACTGTAACCTAACAGAGCGATTCCAAACTATTAACCGATAATGTATGCATTACACAAAAGCAATGCAAAAGTAGAAAGTGCATCCCTACCAACCCTCGCAACAACAAAACAAATTCGTCCTCGCATCCCATTGCCTTATCCACTCCCGATAAAAATATGCATAACCATAAACATCCGCAGCCTAGTTGTAAGTTATCCAGGTGAACTAGGTTGCGTTAGATGGGAGTGTCGACAGCAGCAACCTGTGTAACAGTGTATAAATGTGCATGTATGCGTGCGTGCGTCGTTTCGATACAAAACGCAACGATGCGCATGGCTTTCCACGGCGAGCATGGAAACGAGAAACCCGAGAACGGCTCCATCCGGGATGGCACAGGATTTACGGAGAGATACCGATCGTGAATCTGCCGCGGCCCGATCGCGGATCAACGGTAATCGTCGTGGCTCTAATATCGACCAGGCGACTTTCTAATTTCACGGGGAAACCACGCTCCGGAGGCGTCGACACCGATTCGCGTTGAAGCCACGAACG
Organism: Tetrapedia diversipes; assembly: GCA_033822845.1. Classification (NCBI taxonomy): domain Eukaryota; kingdom Metazoa; phylum Arthropoda; class Insecta; order Hymenoptera; family Apidae; genus Tetrapedia; species Tetrapedia diversipes. The sequence continues at coordinate 27,382 of JAOPTO010001611.1, read as the reverse complement.
CTCGCGCGGGGGGATGTGGCCTGGCGATTTGCAATTAGGAAGCTGAGAGCACTGCCGGTGTCATTAGAAAGTTTTATTAGGAAATTATTGCTACTGGTAAATATTCGATGGTAATTGGGGTCAGGTCGGAGGATGGTTCTCGTCTGGTTTTTCGTTGGTCTTGGATTTGCACGATTGGTTCGAAGGAAAGGGAAGCTGATGTGTTTGGAAATTGGGTGGAATGTTATAGAATTTTATAAAATTCTAAGGTTCGCGTTTGGAACCTTATTTAACGGAGTAGAGAAAGCACTGAAACATAGTATCTTCTATTTTCAAGTGTGCAAGACCTAATGCTTCCATTCGATAAAATACGTAGGAAGATTCTTTTACATACAAATACAATGAAACTTCAGTTGGGGACAAAATGATTGCCCATTCACCAGTTCTGATACTTCCAGGACATTCATTCCCCATGAATAAAAATCCAACCATTGATCTAACTACCAATTCACTCACTCAATACTCGCATTAAAGTTCCTTCAAATTCAGATACATGTAAGGAAACTTCATTTGTAACTTAACAGCACAACCTATGCACTCCAGTCGTGTTGGTGCGAAAGCAACTGAACCGCCAACTTTTGCTCATCGAACAACTCTCGCAAGATTTCTATCGAATACCAGAAAACACGAAGTTTCGCTAGTACATCGAGAAAAGAAACCACCCGTCGATCATGATGGTTTGAAAGCTTTTTCGTCCGATGGAAGCTAAAACGCAATCCAAGCAACCTACCTATCGGCTCACCCGCTCGACGAGACAAGATCCTCGGGATCACGAATCTCCAACCTGTCGAATTATCCATGGAACCACGTTCACCGATATCGGAGGAACAAGTTGCAGCCAACCAGGCGTCGAGGAACTTCGCCCCGATCCCGACACTTATTTCTGGCCTCCGGTAGGGCTCGCGTAACGGCAGTAGTAGCGCTTCGGTAGTTGCGCCCAAGTGCATTTCACCGAGATTACGGGTGCATCGACCCCGGCGTCACCCCCTCGTCGCCCTTCCACCCGCTTTCCTCCGGCTGCATCTCCTCTCTAGCCGGCGTCCCCCCCCCCCCCCCCCTACCTAGCCCTCCATGCACGCCCTGGCCGGAGGTCGTCGACGACCACGAGCCCCTCCGCACCATTTTCCACCACCCCTCCTGACCCTGCACCCATTAAGCGAACGCTGCGCCGCCAGCAATCGACACACCGAGACTCCTCTCGCTCGACCGAGTCTCTCTCTGCTGTTCGCTGAATCCACAGGGGTGGGTATTTGGAGATAGTGTTGGATTTAACGTTGAAACATGTTTCTGAGAGTAGACTCTGAGATCCCTTTGGTTTGGTGCGAATTTTTTGGCAGGGTCGAGCCTGGGCTCACTCTGGATTTAATGTTTGAACATGTTTCTGAGAGTTGACTTCTGAGATCCCTTTGGTTTGGTGCGAATTTTTTGGCAGGGTCGAGTCTGGATTCACTTTAGATTTAACGTCTAAACATGTTTCTGAGGGTTAACTTTGAGATCCCTTTGGTCTGTTGCGAATTTTTAGGCAGGGTTAAGTCTAGGTTCGCTTTAATTTCAACGTATAAACATGTTTTTGTGAGTTGAATATGAGTATTTTTCGGTTTCTTGCAAATTTTTTAACAGAGTTGAGTCTGGTTTGACTTTTTGGAGTGCAGCAATGGGAAGTTAGGTGGCAGTGAAACAATTTCTTTTGCTTCTTAGGGACGGTACTTAGGAACACACTGCTAATTTCAATAGCTGGAATTGTTTCCTAAGTTAACTTTGAACTTCCCGATTTACGCGAATACATTTTTCGGAGAACACCGATATCTGAAACGTTCAAAGGTCGAGGGCAGAAAGTTCGTTCATTACTTCCACTGCGACATCTTAAGCAAACACACTTGCCGGGGACGTCGTACATCAGGAGTCACCTTCATCAGCCAGAGTTCCCTGAAGGGATCCCAGCAACCCCTACGAAGGGTATCCAAACGAGGGTCAAGGTGTTTGCTCGCGTCAGGCTCATGGATCCTAGGAGGGTCCGCGTGTATTTGTCCTGCTGATGGAATTGATTGTTGAAACCCCGAAGAAGGGGTGAAGATGCATATAGTGCGAGTAAAACGAAAGAGATAAAGCGAGAGATGAGTTGATTTTTCATCCATAGCATCGTTGCAGAAGATCAGGATGCTCCGATTCAAAGGGACGCCGATGTTTGCCGGAAATACGTATCGCGAAACCCGCGAGCAGAGGATCTCGGAGAACCTTGACGAACAGAGGGGTTGCTGAAGAGGGATCGTGCCTCGCTGGCAGTCATTGGAAAGGTCAAGGCACTTGTCTCTCGTGAAAAGAATCACAAGAATATTTGTCTGACTGGTGGCAATGTTGCAAGAAGCATGAGTTGGGGGTTGGTTTTTACTTGATCGCTAGGAGGAGAAAATTTCAACCCTTTCACTAGTAAAGTCCACTATAGACTTCTTTTATTTAGCTATGTATTACGTTTAATTTATATGTTTAATCTAACTAGATATTTTTAATAATAACTTAATAATTACTATGTTTGTGAACTATTCTTAACAATTTTCACAAGAAGCTTTCCAAATTTTATGATTCTTTAATAGAATAATATTAATTTATTGGCTCTCAGCTATCAGTATCTTCAAAAATATCTTCTCGCGTAGTTATATGAAACTGCTCGAAAAGTTAACTTTCTTATAAAAATCATGTGCTGAAATTCAATGCCTTCAGCAACTTTCAAATCGCTTTAAAGGAGGTGAAATATTACAGAAAAAGCGATGCGCACCTTGTTGAATAAACAAACAAGGCCTCGGTATTCGCTTGAAAATCACCACGAACGACGCGTAAAAGAAATTATATAACGCAACGTTGAAACGCTGGTCCCGACCTTTGATTCTCGATGAAAACGCGTGCGTTCGATCTATAGATCGCTGGGAGCCGACGTCTCTGGAGATTTCCGCGGGCGATCGGGGACGACGGATTTGCAGGCGAGAGGGCCGGTTGCAAAACGGAGCGGCGGCCGCACGCAGAGCGCCGAGTGAAAGTAACATTCTAGACACGTGATGCGGCATCACGCTGCACGCGCCACGGAAAAATGCGCCCCGGCGCGCACCTGTGTGCGCGACACGCCGCTTCACCGACGCCGAAGCGGAGTGCAACGAGCTCGCGGACGCGGAACGCGCGCCGATCCGAGAACCAAGCTCCGATCTCGACGAACTCACGAACTTACGGTCGAATGTAGGGGATGGGACGTAGAACTGTTGCAATTTTGTAATATCCTCGATCAATGTTTAGGAAAGTCAAAGGAAACGTGGAAAGATGGGTTTTTTTAAGAAGAATATAATCGGTATTTATATTGATCACAGTTATCGTAGAGTTGAAAATTAGAGTGTATTATTGTAATTTTAATACTTCGTCGATCAATTTGTGGAAAGTCAAGGGAAACTTGAAAAGATGGATTCTTTTAAGAGTAATATAATCGGTATTTATATTGATTACAGTTATCGTAGATTTGAGAATTAGAGTGTATTATTGTAATTTTAATACTTCGTTGATCAATTTGTGGAAAGTCAAGGGAAACTTGAAAAGATGGGTTCTTTTAAGAGTAATATAATCGGTATTTAAATTGATCACAGTTATCGTAAAGTTGAGAATTAGAGTGTATTATTGTAATTTTAATACTTCGTCGATCAATTTGTGGAAAGTCAAGGAAAACTTGAAAAGATGGGTTCTTTTAACAGTAATATAATCGGTATTTAAATTGATCACAGTTATCGTAGATTTGAGAATTAGTGTATATTATTGTAATTTTAATACTTCGTCGATCAATGTTTAGGAAAGTCAAAGGAAACGTGGAAAGATGGGTTCTTTTAAGAGTAATATAATCGGTATTTATATTGATCACAGTTATCGTAGAGTTGAGTATCAGAGTGTATTACTTGAGAAATTTTCAAACAGTCAACAAGAACACTGATAAATTGATAGAGCAATCGACAAGCAATTGTCTTGTTCGATAAAAATTAAACAAACACAATGTTCCACCAAGTAAAAAGATAGACAAAAGTAGAAAACTTCAAAATGGTCGCTTAAAATTCGAAGCTAACTCGAATACCCTCTGTCTATCAAAATTTTCTCGAACACCCCCCTATATCACCCTTATATCCACCATCGTAGCAGACCACTACCAATATCCCTCTCCGACACCAACTTCCGGTCCCCCCGCCGTCTCATCGTTCTCCAGCCCGTAGAAGAAGCAGCAAGAGGAACGGCAAAGGCAAGAAGAAGAAATAAGAGCGAGAAGAGGGTGAATCCCCGAGCAGGGAGCGCAGTAATTTTCTAACGAACCGCGAACGGGATTCGTTCCTCGGCAAACGGGCTGATTTATAGTGGCTTCCACGCGTTTATGGACAACAACGAACTTCCCGCGCGCTGCTCTCGATCCAGTCAGGCCGGATGGGCGCAAGGACCCCGAGACGCGGCGGGCTCCTGAGGGAGAGGAACTCGCGGAAGGGGCCGAGGGCCCTTCGCCACGCCAGACAGACCCATAAAACGCTTTATATTCTTGCTCGGGGAGTAGTACTCCGTGGCAGGGCTTGCTTGCATGCAGGCGACTTCTCTCTAAGCGCGAGAGCGCGCGCGCACGCCTGCCGACACCGAAAGCGAGCAACAAAAGCGGATCGCGGCGCGAGCGGGTAATGCTCCTCTTCGAGCCTACGAGCCGTCCGTCTCGACGTTTGCAAAATATCGCGCTTTTCTTCGCGTTCCTCTCCCCTAGGAACTGGTTTTTTGCGGCTTCCGACGAGGAAGATGGCTCGCGCGCGGGTGTGGCTGAGAGATCTCGCATGAATTTCTCGATGTCTTGAAGCTCGAAATTTGCTTGATTCGTTGTTCAGATGGTAGAGTTCCAGAGGTTCGAAGACTAGTTTCAATTTTGTACAAAGGTAAATTCAGATTGGGAGGGTTTGTATTCTGATTTTGTGTGTTTCGTGGTATTGAAGATACATCGTTAGACTTGGTTTAAGTTAGCCATCGCACAAAACGAAAATTGTAGAGGATACAATATTTGAAGATCTAAAATTTATGGATGAAATTTTGTGAACGCTTAGAATAGTATTGTACTGGCAACGAGGACACTGTTGATGCATCCAACTGTCAATGCACCATGAATAAACCTAAATTCTTCGAAACTGTCCAAGCATCTCTATAAAAAACCAGGTTAACGATACGATGAATTTTCGCATAAACGAATTAAACATTTATCGCTTTCAGCCATAAAATTGATAAATATGTATTCCATTCCGTTCGGTTGCACTTCTCGCGAAAATGTTCGAAGCGCAAGCGAAAGAGAACCCGGTCGATCGCGCGGGAAGACGCGATCGCGAGGATAAGGCTCGCGTTTCCATGGAAAGAGCGCAGGATCGCGTCGACTGGCGGTACGGGGCAATCGATAATCCTGAATTCTTCCGCTATGATGCCTTTCCACGAAGCTGTGTCATTGCACCAGGAGAGGAGGAGACGGACTGCATACAGAGTAGAGAGGACGAAGGGGGCTAGGCACCCTCGTGCACGCATGCACAATGCTCGAGGAGGGTGCAACAACCTCCTCCACCTTGGACTAGGAAGAGGAGAAGGTGCAGCCGAAGGAGAAGGACAGCGAGGCGAGAGAATAGTCTGCCGCGCCATGGTCTACAGTCGCGTTTTCAAGCACGCGTTCCTCGTTACCGTGATGTGGAGAGCAGAGAGAGAGGAGAGGAGAGGAGAGAGAAAAGAGAGGGAGATCGTGGGAGTGAGACGCTGTTGGAACGTTCAGTTGCTTTTTTCGTTCCTCGCGGAGAACGTTAAGTTCTTGAGTCATTGAATTCTTTTGTCTCTTGCACGCTTACGTATATACAAGGTTTATTCAACTTTTCATCGTCCTTCTTTGCACTTTGTATAGAGGATGTTTTCAGTAGTCATTTTAACACTTAACCAACCGAATGAGGAGATCTCTCGGTTTTTCCTCGGCAAATCGCTGCCGTTGATTCTACTTACTTATGTTGTTAATCAGTCTCGAACTAGTGTTGTTCACAGTTCATCAGATGCATTTTCCAAAGTATAATCTTTAATAAACTTAACACTAGTTCAAGACTAATTAATAACAAAAGTGAATAGAATCAATGGCAGTGCTTTCTTATGGAAAAAAAGCAAGGTCTCCCCATTTGGTTGGCTAAGTGTTAATAGACATTGACATTTCTTTTTACTTATTTCCCAGTTGCATACGAGGAACACTAATTTCCTTTTTCAGCGTTCAAAATCTTAAGCTTTTTTACTACTATACTTTACCCTGGGCTTCGAATTCTGCTAGGTATCAAGAAACGATATTTGAAATTCCATTACAGTGCAGCTTACGCGATTCGCAAAACCAAATTAAAAATTGAATGTTCTAAAATTGGATCGCGTATCGTTTAACATTTATTCGATTCTACAACCCCCTATACGCCACGAAGCCATTCGATATTCCATTTATTTCAACGAGAAATACTAGAAAAAATATCAAAGTAGCTTTCATATCCATTTAAAAAGAATATACTTTGAGAGAAGATTGCCCGTCACTAAAAGTACACTATCTTCCATTTACAACATTCTTATGAAATAGCAATTCCACGTTTTTTCTTTTATACAGAGAGTACCAATCTAAATTTCTAAAACCTTCCTAAACAAAAAAAAACGGTATCAGCAATTGAATTGCCTGAATAATTTCAATATTAACCCATTGCCCTCAAGCATTTGTTCCAGCAAACTAAGGTATGTACACAAGACTCTGCACCTGGAACTTTTTCAAAACGAAGAGCCGCCTTTCGCCAGGAAACATGCTCGTGGTAATGGCATCGACAATGCGCCCGATAATCGATAAGAATCGTATGTATGACTCACGTGGCATAATAGGCCTCGTACAACACCCGGCTACGTTTATCGGCGTTCAATTACACCGGCCCTTTATCATGCAGATTAGAAAGGTGTCGCCTGGGGATTCTGACGCGGTTAATTAGCAAGCTGATCGATTCGAGTGACGGACGGGTCACCGACACCGATCCCGTCTCGTCGATCTCGCAAACGCAACAGAGGAGGAGGAGGAGAAGGTGAAGGAGGAGAAGGTGGAGGAAAAAGAGGTGGAGGAGGAGGAAGAGGTGGAGAACTGACAAGGGAATGCAGCAGAGGAAAGAAAGCGACGAGAACTTCCTACGATCCCGCGAACGCCGCGTGTCGCATACTTATCGACAGAGCAGCAGCTCTACGAGACCTCAATGTGAATTGATTCCCTTCTCCTGGTGTTCCATTCATGTGACACCGTCGAGGATCGACCGTCGGGGGAACGATCAAATGTGGAGGATGACCGAAGTGGAATTTTCGTTTCGAGATGGATTTAAGAACAACGTGGCTAAGAAAGGTGAAAGGGTTGAAGTGGAATTTTCGTCTCGAGATGAATTTAGAAAGGGTGTAGCTAAGAAAGGTTGAAGGGTTGAAGTGGAATTTTCGCCTCGAGATGGATTCGAAAACGACGTAGCTAGGAAAGGTGAAAGGATTGAAGGTGGGAAAGTTTGGGAGAGAATTAAAAATTCGAAATAAGGGAAATGTTGTAGTCTGATATTTAAAGGTCTGGTAAGAGTCCAACGGATCTAGTTCAAGTGAAAGGTTACAGAATGATACGGGAAGATGGTTTAATATTATTTTAAGAGGAAATAGTAGCGAGGAATGGAGAGGAATTTTGCAGGGTTTTATTCATGGATTAATTCTGTGCAACACTGAAGAAAGAGTAAGAGGGTGAAAGTGATGTTGAAGGTAATGATCGATAAGAGAAGGAAAAGTAATTTGAAAGTAGGGTAATCGATGTTTCAAGCTTGATAAATTACTGTTACATTTCGATAAACGTATCACACTTCCAGCAATTCAAAAATGCATCAGATTTACATCGTTCTCAGCTGATAGCTCTGAAGTTGGAAAGCTGGAAGTACCAACGACACAACAGACATGGTAGAGAAGCAAAGTTTGATTTCCGACCGACATGACCGTTTCGAAGCTTAATAATATTCACATTTAAACGGTATTTACATTTTTAACCAGATTCTAAGGATTCGATGCTAGAAATCAACATGGCTGGCATAGATTCCACGAGTTCTACTCGTGCAGCGGTGAAAATCCCGATAGCGGAAAATAGAAGTTGCGGAGAAAGGGTGACGGAAAAAAGGAGGGAGGGGGAGGAGAAAGACGGTCTGGGGACGATGACCTTGCATTAGGTCACGGCCTTGACATCGTTTCGAGGAAATCTCGGTGCACCAGTGTATAATCGCTAATAAGCGGCCTAGGCCACGTGTTCGCGTCAATCAACAGCAGAGCTGCGGGTTCGTTACAAATATTCGAGCATGTTCTAAGTCGTAACTGCTCTACGATTCGAAAACAGACTGTCGTTGGCGACAAAACGGTCTTTCTAATAAAAAGGAAACAATAGTTGCGGTTAAGCAATATCTATGCTTGCGAAAGTAAAAATTATTCTTATTACCTTGTTTAAAAATTCAAAAAGTATCTTCAGTGAACTGTTATGTATCACTGCAACGTTTAAACAGCTTGCAATCAGTGGAATTTTCAGGACCGATGAAAGACGGTTCTTACCTGTAAGCAGAAATAGAAAAATCAAGTTAGAAAACCAAGTGTATAATTTTTGGGGAATTTTATTCATCTAACTCTCGCAACTTTCTCAATCAATAAAACTAATCGATCTTATTCAAATTTCAGTGTCCCGTATTAAACTACCCTAGAAAATCATGTCCTCGGAAATTCCAAAACAGATTACCCTCGATCGTGCATCTGAAACCCACCTATCCAAAATTCACCTAAAATCTCAAACTCCTCAGCCTATAAAGCCCCGATCTTCTAAAATCCAGCCACCACACCAACGTTCGCCGACATCATCCACTACGTCCAAAGCCTTCTGTCCCTCCCCGCTATTCCAACCCCCAAACAATTCTTCGAATCTCGTCGAAAACGTATCCTGAACACCTTTCAAAGAAACAGCTCCTTTCACGAACGACCACCTGAACCAGGCGGAGAGTACCAGCTGAGCAGATGCAGAGAACAGGAAGAAGGAGTCGATCGAGGAGAAACGCGAGAAAAGAGAAAGATCGGCCGGCGATTTAGATAAACATCGAGCGGCCGAGCGCGTGGCCGTTTCCGCGCATAAATCTCAGTGCCAGCAAAAGCACGGTCACGCGTTCGACACAAATTATCCTGTCCACGGTGTACACGTGATACGTGCGCGCAACGCGGACGGAAACGCCGGTAAACGGCCGATTTCCCAATCTTTGCATCGGCCGGTAAAGGCTGTCGAGGGCCCAGGCGAGCCTGCTCTGACTCATTGCCGGTTATCACGAAACTGCCAGCCGCCGATCGCGACCCGGTTCAATGCACTTACCGTTGTTTTCGCGACCTAGTAAACAACGGAGAGAACGGAGCAGCGCGGCGATCTCGTGACGGGGTCCGACTGAATTAACCCCTTGACGTACTTCGACGGGACTGACTCGCGATAACGATATTGGATGAAACATGAATATCACGAGTCTGACTCGTGGAATCAAATGTGGAACGAACGTAAACATTATATGATTCTGACTCGTAGAATGAAGACCATAGTTACTACAAATAATTTGATGAGGGAGGTAAACGGTAAGGCAAGGGGTTAAAACGCTTCGATCCTCTCACTACGATCACTGTGTACCGATATGTGGCTGACCGAAAGTTTTCGTTAAAAAGAAAACACAAATTTTTCATGGAACACGGGTTATCTACAATGCTAATTCCAAGGCTAACATTAAATTTCATCTTTTATTTAAAAAAAAAGAAAAAAATAGTACTTAACGTTTGTTAGAAGTAGCTTTAAAAATAGTCAAGGATAATATTCGAAGTCTGCGTAAGAAACAAAAATTTTTAGAAAGTTAGGTTTAGCTGAGATACGGTGATCTTGAAGTTAACGCCAAATATAACGCTTTTGCCATTAAAAATAGTACTCAACTAACGATGGAAATTTCCTTTTCAAAACCTCCCCTTTGCCTGGAGGGGATGTTTCCGATGAACGCCAGAAAAATCCTACGTCACCGTTCCCTAATCAATCTCCCGCACCCGTGTCCATCCCCTAAGCCCCCGAAACACCCTAGACTCCGCCCGTTCCACCACGTTCTCGTCCTGTACGACCTCGAAAAACCACCCCCGACAAAGAACCACTGCCTTCGATAAAACAAGCTGAAACCCCCACACCGCTTCCCCTGTCCATGAATGGCACGAGAGCTCGTTTCACTTTCGCTGAAACCCGCGGCCGCTTATTTCCAAATAATATCAGCCTGTTCGAACGGCGAAACGTCACGAAGCCGACCACCACCACCACCACCACCTCGCCCCCTTTCGATCGTTTCCCTCTCGTTTTCGCGAGCCCTTCGTGCTCGCGATACGCTACGTGACACGGGGATCACGTTACGCCCATATAACACGGCCGCTAACGATCACGGTTAAACGAGCCGGCTACGTGACTAAATCACGAGCCACGTAGGTCCCGCGCGAGTCATGAACGAGCCAAAGCGGACGGCAGCGGCAACACGAATCCTTTTCCTCGCCGCGCGCGCCGCTGGAAAGTGCTCGTTAGCGTTTCCGCGAGCGATGACGCCCGTGGAGAACCGTCGTTCGATGGCGTGGACGAGACGTATCGTAGGTTAGGTCGAACCTGTGCGCCGAGGTGCGGACAGGACGAGGGATGATCAGCCGGGGTGAGGGTGTCGGGTTTCTAAGAGATATTAGCACAGATCTCTACAGTAACGAGCAACAGTTACAGTAAAAGTAAAATTAAACTAACCAATTTGTAAGGAACTAGCTATTGCCCGCGTTTTTTTTTATTGTAGTGCTACTTCGAACAAACTTTCATCCCTTATTTTATACCCTTGGAAGTTGATTTTTCAGAAACGTTGAAACACGTGTTTCTTTATTTATAACCAAAAAGCTAAATACCAGTTTTCTTCAGCTTGCTTCGAAGTCAGCGGATTTTTAAACAACCTTTCAACCCCTATTTAACCCCCTTAGGGATGGAATATCAAAAAATTCAAAATGTAACAATTTTGATGTAAGGCGTTGGACGCGACAACCGGTTCTTCGCGCTGTCAGCTATTAAGTTTGCGTTTGAAAGGTGCAGGGGGGATGAGACAGGGTTGTACAAAGGGTGAGTATGGAGAAGGAGCTTCGAAGTTCGAAGTTGAGCGGAAGTTAAAAAGAGTTAGCGATAAATGGGAAGTCTCAGTTATGATAAAGCGGTACCTTTGGGATACTTTCGCGTTTGGGATTCGGTAGGGGTAAGATTAGGGTGAAAGGTGTATTGGTAAGTTGATCGCAAGGCAGGAAGCAGTATTGTAATTCGAGAGAAAGGTTTGGTATTCGGATAAGTGGCACTTAAGGTAATGACGAAGCAAGGAATTAGCGTTAATGCTACGTTATGAACATTAAATATATCGGGAATATAAAAGAGAACGCGTCCAATATTCTTGATCTATCATAGACCGCTTTGAAACGATGATAATAGCTTTCTAACGTTGCCGATAATGCGAATTCGGTCTAAGTAACTTTGATCTGAACGTAGAAAGTAACATGCAAGGTATGCCGATAAATCAACGAAACGGCGATAAGAAAACAATTTGCAACCGGTACGAGGGCTCGAATACCCCGTGGAATTTTGGTCATGCGAGTACCGGTTACGTAAGCGCCGATCGCGCGAGCCACGATCACGCGAACCCCGATCGCAGCTGCGCCGAGTTCTAGTCGCGGGAATTTCAGTCGCGCGACCACCGCTCACGAGACCTTTCTAACCTCTCGTGAGGTACTGTGAGGTTGGCTTTATTCTTTTACAAAAAAATGGCTTTTCATTTCTTAAAATACGTTCGCTGTCTGACTAACTGACTGTGCCCTTTTTCCTATGCTTTTATTGGCATATCCCCACTTCGCACTTTCCTGAAAAACAAATTCGCGGCTGGCAGAGGAGGAGAAAATGACCGAGTCTCGCGCGTACTCGGTCCTAACCCTTATTAAGGGCCCTAAGGACCACTCTGGTCATCATCATCACCCCTGATTGTCTGGTTCCTCTTACAGTACCGAGACTATCGTCCATTACAATGATCGGAGGAATTAAAAATTTGCAACTTGCGATTAAATTCAAAGCTGAACCCAAATCGTTTGATCGCTTCGTATTTAAGTTTGAGTCCTAAGTTTGAATGTTGAATTTAAATTTGAGGTTAAAAGTTAGCTTTGGTTCTAATTAGCTTGCTCAAATTAGCAGTTTCAATTTCAGATTAAAAATTTGTAATCAAACGTTACGTTTGGTTTCAAATTCGAATTCGAAGAGCGTGGACGAAAGTTTAAACGCGAATAACGGATACTAATAAGTCATCCGGTATCGATTAAGAATTCAAGCTTGCCATTAACGCGAGAATTAAACAAATTGAATTACCGTGTACTTACTTGAACGAAAGGTCTTGGGAGTGCAATGAAATAAATTGCGGATTGGGGTCAAGATGGAAATCGAGATTGCGCGTGTACACGGAATTCGTTGGGATCGCGGCGAGTCACCCGGTAGAAGGACGACCGATTTCGAGGTGGACTGAAACGCACACGGACACCAAGGACGAATCGCAGCACTGCCCCACATTTTAACCGGCCAATGCACATCCGACCCCTCTTCACGACGATGTTCAGCCTGCTCGAAGGAACACACGAACCGCGACCTGGTGATCGTTCGACCCAGGGGTCGACTCTCGAACCGGCCGAACGATTTCCGTGGTTTCTCTCCCTGCCGGAGAAAAATCGCGTACACGGTGGACGGAAAAAATGTGCCGTAGTTTTTCAGTGAACCGATTATCTATCATTGCTTTCACGTTCTACTATTCCAATCCTTTCAAATTATTTTTATTTATTAATCAATAAATTGTATTTATTGAAATTTGATACAGTTAGACCTAATTAATTAGCACTGAAACACTATAATATTCTTCGCTTTGAAATTTGAAACTTAAAATTTAAGATTAGCAATATAAATTTAAATACGAATTCGAATTTAAATGTTACGGATGAATCTTTCGTCTAAAAAGATTCGAATCCTTCGAGTTCGCAATTCAAAATATCTTAATCGAAAGAAGGATCCTCGTTCTAGCTAGAGGAGAAAAGGGAACGACGTTCGAGAGGTGAGAAATTCGATTCAGAGATAGGTTTGTAGGCTGGCAGAGCGTGCTCGAAGACTGTATGTCAACGGCACGAACAGGCGCATGGGTTTTCTGCGCTAATAGATACTATATTATAGCCATAACGAGAGAGGGAATCATGGCCGCGAGACCGTTTGAATTTTACGGCCGTCCCTATTCTGCACGGCTATCGTATTTATGGTGCACCGTAAGAGAAACACAGTTCAAAGAGGCCTGCGCGTCCGATCGAGCCAGCCATAAATAATTCTCATCGCCTGAATTCGCCCTGATTTATAGTTAATTCAACTACACCTTCCTATCTAGCGCGTTGCTTTCCTCTCGCGGATCGGATAGAGAGGATCGTGCTTGTTCCTTTTTTTTCTCAATCGCCATTATGTTTCTCCGGATCTTCTGCCCTATCGTAAAACATAAATTGCATTTCAAACAATGCTCTGCCAATACTAAAATCCCCCAACCATCGATCCGTGTTATTCTAACAAATTCTAATAAAACCTCGTCTTCAAAACTTCGACGTTTATCGGATGATCACGACTCCGAAAAAAATATATTGTCGATCTCGAAACTCAGCAGAGTACAGTAAACTTTATCTCTTCCTAAAGTTAGCCAAAAAAAAAATCCCACCGAATTCTGTGGAAAGAATACCAGGAAGCTTTTGTTTGCCAGCCTTCCCCCACCACGACTCGAGGCTCCGCCCACCGAGTCTTCCTCCCGGTGGTGGGGGAAGGGACCGACCTTGAGCCTCCCATTCATCCTCAACCCTCGCTCTATCGCGCACGTCCACCGTCCCAAGCTGAGCGCATCGTCCAAAATCGTGCCTGCTCGTCCCCAGCACCACCTATCCTCCCGGAGCCTCGGCGAAAAAGATCGAGATACCGGTAGGCACGAGCCAGGGGCCACGTATCGGCGTATCTGGGAGCCGGTGAATAGAGGCCAGCCCGTGTATATTTTCTGTACGCGTGTCGGGACGCGTTTTTACGTTACGTAGGACGGGAGGTATGTGAGGCCGGCTCTCTCGCCAGCCAGCAGATAGATAGATAGCGTGCGCGAGAGAGATTGTATCTGCGGGTTCAGAGACCCCGTTCTGCCCGTCTACGTGTGTACACGTCGCTGCATATAAGTTTCTACACATTAGATTGCTGCGCAAGCTTCGCCGTGCTTCGCGACAATTTTATAGCTTTCGTGGGGGGGAAAAAAAGAGCACCGTTGGTATGATTATTAGGTGAACGGTACGAAGACACCTTTCTAGAGATTTTCTTGTTGTGACTTTATGGAGGATCAGGTATGCGGAGAGAGTTTTGTGAGTTATTCGAAGTTACAAGTAGAATTTACACATTTTAAAGCTTCCCTGGTTTTAATCGAAACTTAACTGGGTTAGTTTCGAAGCGATTACTTAGGAAGATCGTGAACGAATTTGGAAGAGTAGCGCGAACACATTTATTCGCAATAATTTACCTTTCCTATTTTCAGTGAATTTCAATAAGTTCAATAAGCAAATACAATTTTTTGTCCAGTTTTACCGAATTCGAATAGTATCTCGGAGCAATTACCATCTGCACGGAGTATTGCAATATTTGCTTCTCCTAAACCTCCCCGGTCGGTGTATCGATATTTTTAGCGACGTTCCGGACTGAATTGGAAGCTGAGACAGCAGGAGAGGAAGCGTTTAAACGCGCTCCATGGAGGAGATTATGCGAGCCCCGGGGCCAGACCGGCCGGACACCAACGGAAGATCGTCGGACAAAGATTTATTCTTACAATTACCGATAATGAAACGTAATACGGCTACGGGATCGCGGACCAACTGGTCGACCGCTCGCCCTTCGACCCTTTAGCATGGGTTTTCGATCGTTTGTAGGAATCGCGGAGGTTTTCATTCGCGTTTAGGATAATAACGGAGGACGGAGATTAGATTACGGTTGAGAATTATCAGAAGGTAGTTTGTATTTTTTGAAAGGAAACGGGTTCGCTCGATACCCGGAATATTTTTGTATCGGAAGCAGCAGCTTTAAATAGAAATGGTAAATTGGTAAATGAAATATTGTAGTATCGTAGAAACTGGATATTACGGAACATTCGCTATTTCATTTTACGAAAACAAAGAAAACAAAGTTTAATTTCTAGCCGTGGCTACAAATTCTCGGTTTCTTACGCAAAAACGTAACAAATCTCGATCACGCGAACTGAAACGGTAACAGGATTGAAAATCCGATTCTCGAGTGTTCGTTCGCAGAATATAATTGAAAGATGAGGAAGAACAGCGATCGAACCGAGAAGATTACACGTCGCGAACAGCCGGAAAGGGACCAAAGGAAACATTGAATCGTAAATGGTGATGAACAACTGCAAATGTGCAACAGCAAACACCAACGAGTAATGTTCGTGATGATTTATCCGGACGATTCGCCGGGAAACGGACAGATCCGAAGGATTTTTTTTCTCTCGGCAGAGGGACAGGGAAGCGTGTACGCGCTCACCGTAATCCCGAGGGGCGGTGCATGTGTTCGAGGAGGTTTAATCACGGAGGATCGACGGGATCCGGTGGTGGGAACACGGGAGCTTAAGGCGGACCCGGCACGCTAATCCAATCGAGCGAATTGCAACGCCAGGGTTATGCACGAATCGATGAAGGTTAATCAGCGGGAACGGGAGCTCGACTTTTAATACCTTCTGCCAGTGAATTCTGCGCTGGTCAGCTAGGGAATTTCTCCTTAAGAACCGTGGAACGATGAAAAAGAAATGGGAAGGAAATATTTTTATGACAAAATTGCTCGTAGACGATTGTATGATGAAATAAAAATTGCAAAGTAAATGGTAACACGCACTAACACGTATCGTACGCATTGAACGTGGATAAATATACATTTTTCTATATTTCCCAGAACAAAAGTGAATTCTACGTGTTTTACTTCATGCGATATATATTTTGAAAGGATACTCGTGTTTTCGAAATGTAAGAGACGAAGCTTGGAAATTGTTTGAATCTGTACGAAAATTGAAAACATGATTTAACGTAAAGTCACTCTTCACCATTTCGTGCCGGTTTTCTTGTTCGTTCGTCTCGAAGCAATCCAAAACTGGACGAGCTAACAAGCTTTTCTCTTACGCCGCCCACAGGGCTGCAGAGTATTTCACAAAGAAAATTAGACTTCGGTCTACGCGGGAGAGTATTCAGAGAGTTTGAGTACCGGCGGTACTTCTCGTTTGAAAAAGAAGAGCCTAACTTCGCTGCCAAAGGAAGAGCGTTCGAGGAGGGGGACTCTCTCGTCGGGGAAAAAATCTGGAAAAAAACTTCGAATGGGATTTTTTCCCTCGCGCAACGTTGAAGAGGTATGGAAGCTTCGTCGCTGTGAAAAATTTGCAAAAAGGTAGCCCTGTGAATGAATTGAAAAAGGTAGATCCAGAGAAGTTCCAAAAGGTGAGGCGTATACGCTCGTAAACGAAGCCTCAAAGCGGTGAGATCTATACAAGAGGATGCTCGAACAACCCTTCGGTTGTTCCCATATAATATTCTACAATCTATCTCGCCTTTCCTCTGCCAATTAAAACAACGAGCGTAAACTACAAATCTACCAACGGAGTATTTATATGCAGTAACGGAAAAACGTTGAGGACGTCAGGATAACGTGAAACATAATTTTATGATTCGCAAATATTGTTTATTCATTTTTATCGTCATCACGGTAGAACACCATTTATCGATTAGCATAGAATACAAATTTTATTTATACTGTTATTTCTTATTAATCAATTAATTTATTTTCTTCGACCCTTTGATCTTAAACCATTATTCCCTACTATAATTCCAACTTACTCAAACACGTCTACTTTATTAAACTATGACAAAATTGATTAATTAATTTTCTTTGACCCTTTAGTCTTAAACCTTTGTCCCCTATTGTAATTCCAACTTACTCAAACACATCTACCTTATTAACCTATGACAAAACCAACAGGAACAAAAGCAAAAGCAACAAGAATTGCGGTAAACCTTGCTTCGAAACTAGAAGTAGACTTCTCCTAAAATGAATGAAATCCCAAAAATCAGTGAAAAATTGTCCTAATAACGTTCGCATCTTGTTTCTCGACCGATTTTCCGGAAAATCCGTTGTTCGACGTCGTTGAAAAACGAAAATACTCCAAAACGGAACACGTGGGCCGGATTTTAACGGCGGGGGCAAGGACGTGGCTGCGGAGCGGTTGCCGGAAAGAAGAATCGTAGGTATACCTCCACGCAATTTAATCGAGGAGATCAGGTAGATCAGCTGGCGGAGGCAGGGAGTCTGGGGTGGATGTGTTAGGTTGGTCGGTCGCCGTGCGGATATCGACCCCGGGTTCACCGACCTTTCTCTCACCGCCACCATCGACCCCTCTTCTCTCCACCTGAGCCTTCCGCCATCCCTCGTCGGCCACCCCTCCCCCTCCCACCCCCTCTTCCCGTTCCATGGCTCTCTCGCCCTTCCATCCGGCCCCCGCCACCTATATGCACCGGCACAACCTTCCGCCCAGCCTTCTTCTTTCGCTCTCTCCTCCGCTTCAGCCACCCTGGCTGGCCCGCCAGCAGCTCTCAACCCTGCCAGATGTCCTCAACCCCGCCGGCTCAACCCTTCATCGATCCACCTTGCGATGCTTCTTCGTCGCGGGCTCGCCAGGTGCGCGGGGACACTGCTTTGGGACCTTCAGGACTTTTCACGACCGCTCTTCGACGGTATTACGTGAATTAGGTGTGAATTAAAAGAGGGAAGAGATTGTTCGAGATTGTTGAAGCACATCGTGAGAACGTGTGGAAGAAGGACACGATTGTTTTTTGTGGAAAACTTGGGTTGACACGTTGCTGAGATCTGTTTAACGCTGACTTTGTGGGTTATGAAGTATTTGAGAGGAGGGTGGGAAAGTAAGGGGGTGCGTGGGTGGAAATTTATATTTAATTTATGCGGGGGAAGGACAGGGTAACATTTTGGAATTATGGCAAGGAATAGGAATGTTTATGGCTTGAAATACCTTGTGGTTAAATTCAGAGCGTCGAGGGCGCATGCATTCGATTATTCTTCATCCCTAAACTATGTGAAAGTATCATGGTATTAACCGAATAAATATCGGCTATTTGCGAATTCTTCCGACGCGTGATTGCGCAAAACCAACCGTAGCACCGATCTAATTTGCATAACGCAACGATCGCTCTAAGCCTTTGATCTTACCTAATCCTCTAATCCTCAATTTCTACCTCGTTATAAAGATGGAATAATTTTACAAACAGATGGAGTGAAGCAACATACGTCCGCGTTCGGATAAAACGTTTCCTTTTTGTTTGATACTTACCAAATCGTAGCTCATTACGCTACTGACGAAATACGATTTATCCGATCGAGTACTAAAAAAAAAAAAAAAAAGAAATTCCTCTGTCTAATAATGGAAATATATGAACTTTCAGGCAGCCGCTGCCTACCGTTTAACGAACCAGATTAACGAGAAATTAACGGGAACCGTTCCGTGAAACTTCGCGGTTACTGAATCTCGAAACATTCCTCCAGCTGGCTAACGCACGCGCCAATCGCGTTTTGAAACGCACAATTAAATAACGGCCATTCTATTATTCTCGTAAATTCATTCGCCCGTCGCAGGTTGCGAACCTTTTCAAGCCGAAAGCATTCGAGCTCTCGTTTATTAACGAAAGCGTATACGCCAGGGAGAAAGGATTAATGGGCTCGAATACGTTTCGCCTATCTATCGAAAACACCGCTGTCGGTTTCCCAACGGCCGTAACGGGAACCGTTTCCGTGCGGATTGCCTGCGAGCACGCCGTCGCGGTTCCCTCGACGAGAATCCGCCATTGGTACGGCCGATCGAGCTTGCGCCACGAAATTTCACGGGTTCGCCGTACACGGAAGCTTAAAAATTGTATGACCAGAGAGGTTTCAATTAATTTGGCGTTAAAATAGGTACAGCAGCGGACAAAAGCTTAACGCCAAAGGGTTAATGAAAATAAATTAATTGATTTATAAGAAACTAGGTTTACGGGACCCGTCAATTTGACGGGTTTCGGACTTAGTGAGTAAACTTTGAAAAAATAGTTACTATTATTCCTAGCAACTTTTACCGAGTTTTGTTGATAAAGTGATATAAATATTCCCAAATCCATTTCCCTCTGAGTTCTGAAATTTCAAATTCTTTTTTTATCTTTACCTATTCCTTAATATATAAATACTTTGTTTTATAAAAGTAAATTCGATGAGTAAATTTCATGAGTAAAAATTTAATTTTTCAATTTATTCGTAGTTACAATTTTAACAAATATTACTAATTAAATGTTATTTTGATATTTTTGGGATACTTGTTCGGAAGCACGTAGAACCCCAACTCTGATTTAAAAAGAAATTTTCAAAAACCTTCCCGGGGATATGCCTAATAATTCCTCAAATTTTCACGGCGATTGGATGCATGGTTTTTGAATCTATCGAATACAGACACACAGACACACACTCATTTATATATATATAGAATAATAAACAAAATTTGTATTTATTTGTTATTATGATAGAACGTTATTTATCGATTAACATGGAATACAAATTTTATATATAATGTTATTTCTTATTAATTAATTTATTTATATTCTTTGACCCACAGGTCTTTAACTTTCGTCCCCTACTACTGTACATCGAACGATCGGCGAGCAGAAAATCGCCAGAAGCCTAAACGGGTCAGTTTAAGGCAAGTTTTCACAGCGAGGAACCGTTTCGTAGGCTGTGTAGGAGGCGATTTCGCGAGCACAGGCAGTTATGGCTCGCGTTTAAGCGCTAATGGCTTAGAAGAGCTCACCCGTGGCCGCCTGCGGAACACGCAAAAGTGAAATTGTTACGGTGGCAGGGTAGGGAAACGGGAGGGGTGAGGCGTGTCTTTCATTCGCGGCGAGTTTGCATCCTTTAAGTTGTGCTCGCGCAATAAAAGTTTACGAGCCCGGCCGTGATACCCGTATCCACTTGCCAAACGGTTCCGCCCATTATCGTCCATGGCGTTTTCCAGTAGTTCCATCCGGTGCGAGAGACCACTCACGATTTTCTGCTCCACGCTGCCGAAGGTTTAGGCGGCGAGAAGTTACGAAACCTTTTTGCGATGTCTTCTTGCGTCAATTTTATCGTTGAATGGTCGATATGCGGTTCGAACCATTGAACCGAACGAGGAAGAAAAAGGAAACGAGAGAGGGAGGTGGTATGCGTGGAACGGTTGTAAAGTTAGCTCGGTGAGAGAAACGAAATGATGTACTTACTTATGTATGAACTTCGGATCGTGTAACGTTTTTTGCTATGTCGTTTAGTTATTTATTCGTTATAGCGAAAGCGATAAACCGGGCAGCATTAATCGGTGTAGTTTTTTGGACCCGAACCTATATTAACCCTTAGCGTACGTGCGTTCCTTTTACGGCGACCTTGCTGCCCTCGCCACTAGATGGGATCAACCGACGATCTATCTCGCAAGTGCTCGAGTTTGTCGCGGTTGCTATACAGGGTGTTCGAACGAAGTTAGGAGAAAATTGACGGGCTAATTCTATGCAACATTCTAAGCCGAAAATTAAGAGTAACGATATTGTAGTGTTACAATAATAATAATATTTATTTATTGATTATAAGAATATAATTACAATGCTATGTATAAATTTTACTTAATTTACTTAATTAACAACTCTCTACACGGTGTCACGTCTAACTCAACTGTACACGGTATCACGTCTAATTCAACTCTGTTCGGTATAACGTCCGATTCAACTCTGTTCGGTATAACGTCCGATTCAACTCTGTTCGGTATAACGTCTGATTCAACTCTACTCGACCAGCGAAAACTGTCGCTAACCCTTGGCCTTTCTCCCACCACGTACCTCGGAAAAATTCCTCAAGTATAACCATATTTGGGCATTTTTCCGAGGGCCTCGCGCGTCGCCAAGGGTTTTCCCCAAGCAGGTCTGAAATCCCGCTGTTCACACCTTACTTTACCTTATGTTCTAAAATTAATTATGATACTACAGTATTGCGTTTGACGATTTGTTTATTAGTTATAAACGACTAAGAATACGGGCTGTTTTACGTCTAAAAGCAGGTAAATGGAGCAACACGGTGGGTAACGTTAATGACTACGCAGTGATGCTCAGACGTAATTAAATAATTTAAATAATAAACGTAGGTTTATTGAACTGCACAAAACAACATGTATATATGTAAATGGAAGATATAAAATTTAGAGAAGCCACAGCACATGCTCTCTATCGACTGCCTGACCTACAGCAGACAGAAAAGCACTCGGGTAGCATCATAAAATGGAAAACGCTAGAAATGCAGCGCCGCGCAAGACATATATTTGCATACAAAGCTATTCCAAAAAATGTAACGACTAAGACGCTGTTTGTTTTACAAAACGAGGGATTTCAAAAACGCGGGACAGGTACCGTGAAGGGGGAGAGAAAAAGGTGCAACGGTTCCACGGACATTCGCCGAAAGGTAATTGAAATATAGAGTCGGCATCGCGGCGTGTGTCTGGTAATATTATCGAGCGCATGTAAATTGAAACACGATATCAGTTAACGATACTGTCTCCAACGCATATGCATTCTCATTACGGCTGCATTAAGCTTGATTCAATTATCCGATACACCGATTGCGCAACCGATCGACGAGTCGCGAACGAAAATAAACGTGGGCCATCGTGAACTGCATCGAATCACGTCGAAAACAAGGATTGAAAAATTAAAATGACAGAAGCGTCGATCGAGTCGTTCTTTCAGATACAAGTCAAGCTTCGTTTCAATTACAGATCGCACGATACAAATTCATCGTCGTTAAAATGGTCCCCGTGCTCGTTAGTGTATTAGCTTCCACCTGCAAACTCAGACTAATCGTGTTACTTCAATTTCCTTGCTTTTATCAACGATACTTCAACAGGCGCTACATACTTCAACGCTATTTTAACACTTGGCCAACCGAATGGGGAGATCTCCCATTTTGTCCTCAACAGAGCGCTGCAATTGATTCTGTTTGCTTTTGTTATTAGTTAGCCTTGAACTAGTACTGTTCATAAATTTTTTAAAATAAAATTTTTACTAAATTTAACATCAGCTTAGGACCAACTAATAACAAAAGAAAATAGAATCAATGGCACCGCATTGTTGAGGAAAAAATGTGAGATCTCCGCATTCGGTCGGCTAAGTGTTAACAGCGCGGTTCTTGAAGAAGACTTAACTAGTACTGTTCATAAATGTTCTAAAATACAATTTTTAATAAATTCAACATCAGCTTAGGACCAACTAACAACAAAAATAAATAGAATCAATGGCGTTGTTTTGTCAAAGAGAAAATGGGAGATCTCCGCATTCGGTCGGCTAAGTGTTAAGCATCCACCTATTTAAAGTCGGTTTAGGCTACGACAACGTAACATCGAAGACCTTGCACGGTACACGTGCAAGAAACAACGCAACGATTGTTCAAAAATAAAGAAAGCTTCTCAAAAGATCGACAATTCGATTCGGTGGACGTTCTCTTTGTCGCTGGCTAAATAAACGGTTTCCAAGCGAAGGTCGTCAATTTGTTCCTTCAATGGCTTGATCCGTCGCGCTTCGTTCATGAGAACGCGGTCTTAGATCATCGCATTTTCCTGAATCGTTCCACGAGACTCGCGAACGAACGTGTCGCTAACGAACGAATCGTCGGAGGTGGTGACGCTCTAACCGATGCACCCTATATATTAGCATGTAAATATATGTAAATACGAGCGCGTCTCAAAGGAGACCAGGGTTGCCAACTCTGGCTGCTTACGCGCTCGTTACATAATCGTCGGTTGCGTTGCGCGACGACCAAGTCCGTTGCTTTGAAACGTAAGAAACAACATCGCGGGACACGTTTGGCTTCGTAACGGTGGCCAACCTTCTGGCGAAACCTAGGGAATTTCGCGCGCCATGCAACCCCGGACATGGAAATCGCGACGCGATAGCGGCCCAGTTGTTGCCGCCGGCACGAGACTATCTCGTGCTCCGTGCCGTTGCGAGATAGCGTAATCGGTTGTTGGGCTACTTGCGAGAACGTTCCGCGGTGATGGTTGAAGAATGGTAGCGGTTGATCGGCGAAGAATCGAAAAGAAATGAAGAAAAATTGTAGGGTATCGAAGAACCATCGGAGGAGGACGAATGGAACGAAGAATAGTGGTCAAAAATTGGTAAGAACAGAAAAAGGTCGGGGAAAACGAAAAGGTCGATAAAATTGAAAAGAATTGAGAAACCAGTAAAATTGAAAATAATTGAAGAATTGGTGGAATTGAAAATAATTGAACAATTGATGGAATTGAAAATAATTGAAGAATTGATGCAATTGAAAATAATTGAAAAATCGATGAAATCGAAAGGAAATGAAAATCGGTAGAATTGAAAATACTTGAAAAACAATGGAATTGAAAACAATTGAAAACGCAATGGAATTGAAAAGAATCTAGGGAGAATTGAAACGTCTGTAGGAAATCGAGAAAACGTAGTTGCGATATTATGTTTCTACAAGGTATAAGGTACTATAAGTTACAAGGTCGAAACAAAATGATTTTGCACAGATTTAATGGTACAGGCATTAGGCAGGTTAATGGTATACGAAACAGTGTGAGTTTGAAGATATTAGGAATCGTCGAGAACACAGTACTCCCGTGATATTATCCCGCATTATCCGTTAATATCCGTTCATTTATAATACTTAGAACGCAACAAAGTATTATGCATATTCGCTCGATTCGATTCATCTGAAACCTCGGGCAATACAACGCGATACCCGTAGCAAGATACATTATATCGGGAGTTACATTGTGGGTTAAGTTATGCGTTATAATGGAAGTTTACACGACCGGAATGATCGCTAATGGTGGAAACGAAGCACCACGTAATATGGGTTACCAGTTTAGTATAAACGCGTGATTATAGTGTTTCACGATATTAGTTTGTGGTGTACGAGTTTATACGGTTAAACCGATCGTTAATGTAGACGTAAAGCGTCTAAGGAGGCTACGTCGCGATATTATTCGCTGATATAAAGTCATTTACGATACCCTGTAATATCGCGGAATATTACACGAATTTTCTTAACCAGGTTAACCATAAATTACGGAAACAAAAAACAGAGGGTGGTATACACGCTACGCTGTTTTCATTGATACCGTAATTTCAACCACAAATTACGAAAACGATAAACGACACCTTGCGCAGTGGAGATTTCAATGTTGATTCAAATTAGGTATCTCTGGCAAGCATGTTTTCCAACAAAATTTCAACCGTAACATCTTTCTCCCGTTCGCACCTCGATCATTAATCCAAACGAGACCATCTCGCGACATCTCGCAAAGAAACGCATTAGTCCCACAAAACGAGCCGCCAAAGTCAGAACTTCAATTTACAAAAATGACTCGGGACACCCTTTTTTCCTGTTCGAAGTCTCAAACACCAAAGCAGCGAAGTCCGCGAAAAGAAACGTGTCGTTCCGGCAAAACGAGCTGACCCAGGAACGGCCGAACTTCAATTTACGAGGATGACTCGGGACAACCCTTCCGTCTCCCCGTTTATCGCGCAACATTAACCCGTGCAAGCATTTCGGCGGATTAGGACCGGAAGACATGTGATTCTCACAACAAGGGGCCAGAAAACAAACGCGCCTGGATGTGTTCTTTTTAAAATTCCCGGTGTTTCCCCAATACGCAATAGGTAGTCACCGTGAAGGTTTTAGTGGGTAAGAATCCCACATAACCTAGCCACCCCCCTCAGAGAGGTGAGGTATATTTTAGAAGATTTCCTCCACATAAACAAAAAAAAAGGAGGCAAACGCACCTGGATGTGTTCTTTTTCAAATTCCCGGTGCTTCCCCAATACGCAATAGGTAGCCACCGTGGAGGTTTTAGTGGATAAGAATCCCACATAATCTAGCCACCCCCCTCAGAGAGGTGAGGTATATTTGAGAAGATTTCCTCCACGTAAAGAAAAAAACAGGAGACCAACGCACCTGGATGTGTTCTTTTTCAAATTCCCGGTGCTTCCCCAATACGCAATAGGTAGCCACCGTGAAGGTTTTAGTGGATAAGAATCCCACATAACCTAGCCGGTATCTTTTAGATTTCCTCCACGTAAAGAAAAAAAAGGGGGAAGCAAACGGCACAGAACTTGGATTTACAAAACGCGACTTCGGGACACGGTCTCGAATGTCTTGTACCCCGGTCGCGTGAGAACGGCCGTCCAAAAACCGATCCCCGGCTACGGCTATAATAACACGGTTGCAACCGAGCAGCATTACCAGCAAACACGGCAATTTACCAAAACCAGGCCCCCGTCGGACGACCGCAACAATGTGGTTAGCCCGGCAGCAAAAAGAGGGAACCGAAACGGTGCCCACGATCGCGGTCAATCGTCTCCGGCGACCACGATGTTTGGGTACCGGGGCAACAGCCGACGCACCCTCGAAGGGAACGCCAACTCTCACGGTCCCGATTATCAGCCAACCCGTTCCAGAACGACGGCGTGGTCCGTTTAACGTGCCAATGACGCCGGGGTTCCCGGAAAGTTGCAACGGGAGAAGGTCGATCTTCCGAGTAAGGGTTTCTCCCTGTGGCGCATGAGCGACGAATTCTTTTCGCCGCGCGTCGAGCAATTCAAGAAGATTCTGCACAGTTGTGCCTATAGGTGGGGGATGTGTTTTGGAGGACGATTCGAGGGTGAACAGCCATTTTAGAGATTATTAGGGATTGATAATTATTTACATTTATTGTGGAAACCGGCTTTGAATTATAGCCACTGTGTTTGGGTCTGACCATTGCAAATCCCTTGGGTCAAAGCTTAACCCACCCTTCTGCCAGTAAATTCGCTTTTCCGACATTTTCCCTCCACCTTCAAATTGTCTACTTCCCTCTCCTACCTATCATTTTTTCGATTCCTTAAAAGGCGATGGGCAGTCGCCCACGGGCAGACAGAAAAACGCAGAAGAAAAGCTCAGAACAACATCAGGTACACCCAAGTCCACACTCGGGTATTAAGAGTCAAAGTAGTTGTCAAAGAGCATCATCTCAAGTGCCGAAACAAGCGCCTAGGTTCTCTATCATAATATACGTAGCTTTGGTTTGAAGTAGCAGTCTGTAAGTCGGGGTTGAATCTGTATCCAGGTATCCAACCCTTCTCCTTCAACGAAGTTCTTTTACAATTCCTCCGAATCAATACCTACAAGGGTGTATGAAAACGAAATGAATTCTCAGCCCCCCGATCAACCGGGAAGTTTCAATCTTTTCAACCGCGCCCCATTCAAATCTCCGAGGAACGATAAAGAAATAAGATTCCCTTCCGGTGTGCAGCGGACGCGCACCACCATCCCACAGATCCTCAAGAAACAACATCGCCAAACAACTGCATGCTCGTCCCTCAGAGGATCCACCCTCTCAAAAATTTCCCAGACGTCGCTCGCAGCACTGACCTACGTTTTTCCCCGCGGGACAGACGCCCGCGCTCTCATCCCCCCAACCCCCAAAGCAGACGCGCCAACAGGAAGGAGGTGAGTCGGGAGGAGGGAAAAGCGCGCCGCTAGAGCACGGGGGGCAGAGCGCTATAGACGTCGGGACGCTATCCGGTCGATACAGGCAACCGGCAGACTAGGAAGTGAACCCGGGCATCAACCTCTACTCTGCCTACCACCCGTCACCCTCCTCCGCAACCTCGCGCGCCGGACGGACGCCGGGAGGAACCCCCCTCGATCTCTCGAATTCGCTCTCGTCGCTGTTCGACCGCGGGTGCAACGACCTCGCCCCCACCCCCAGCCAGAAATTTGGATCTGGAGCGAACGCGGCTGGCCGCAACCTGTGCCGTGCACTTCGTAATTATCGACGCCGACGCCGCCGCCGCCGTCGGCTGAAGGGACGGTGAGGAGGGGCAGGAGCAGGGGACAGGAAGATCCAACGTCGACGTCGACGACGACGATGACGACGACACAAAGGGGTGGAGTCCCGTTTCCGGCAGCCGCAGACCAGTCTCGCGAACGTCTTTCGCGATTATTAAACAGCGGGCACGGTATTGACTTTGCTCTACAGATCGTGGCTCCAGCGAGGGGCGA